>OZ038501.1:34840038-34877538 GCA_964036315.1 Acanthosepion esculentum | reverse complement strand
GAAAAATGCCAACGTAGTAACGTTTGGTTGAAATAGCTATTCTTATGAGGTAATTTTGGATTTTTCTATTATGAAACTTATATGCTCTGTTATAATAAATACACTGAGCACTTTTTGTGGATTAGTTTTAATATTTTATATTATTAGGATTCATTTGGATTATATACCAACGGATTATTACCTATATATATATATATATATATATATATATATATATATATATATATATATATATATATATATATGCAGAAATATAGTCTTAAAGTGTGCTATATTTATGGGGTAAAGTGCTCGATATCAGAGATAGAGCGTGTGTAAATATAGAGTCGCCTGACGATTGCACTAGCATGAAACAGACTGTCGCCTCTAAGTGCTGACTTCCATGTCCACTTTTATATATATATATATATATATATATTATCAATTAACTGATTTAAAAATATGGTTTCATCGCTACATAGTAATTACCATGTTTCAAAAACAAAAAACAAAATCTTCAAATCCAATTATATTAAATTAAAAGCATTAGTTCTGTTGCACCTTCAAACAAATTTTGGAATAACTTATTTTTAATATTTGTTCTTCCTTTTTTTACTATAAAATCCAATTTTCCTCTCCACTGTTCCCTCTTTTATACAACTTATTCACCATTCTCTTGATGGTTCTTGTATGTACTTTGAAGATCGAGTATGAATGTTAGTACCATTACTGAAGGATTGAATGATCTTTTTTCTCTCACCATTGCTCAGTTGGGAAGACAAAGTGGGGCTGACATAAAACAATTTTAACCTGTTCTATTTCTAGCTGAATAACTCAAAGGGGTTTTCAGTGATTGTTACGACAAATGATGTCAAGATAGCTGAAAGTCTTAGCTGAAAACATGGAAAAAAGAAACTTAATTAGTTTAGTGGTGTTTTAGATATTAAACAATCTGTGGTATAGACAATTATCCCATACTGTTAAAAGATTTGGAAATAATCTGTAAAAAATGTTATAAAGTTTAATGTACCTAGTTTTAAGTATAGCTAAAACAACTAATGTGATTTCATGCATTACTGTAAATCGGTTGGCAAATGTTTTCCGTGAACCTCAAAATCGTATTACCCTTTGTATTGCTAATGATGGAGGACATGTGGAAACTTAAATAAAATTTCAATAAAATCTTAAAAAATATAAATTTACTTCTTTCTTATCCTTTTTACAAATTATTTCTATCGCAGATACAAATAAAGTTATAAATTTTTTAAAGTGCACACGAACTTTATGGACACCCTGTATATATATATATATATATATATATATATATATATATATATATATATATATAATTGTGTAGCTGTCCCTATACGTTTATACGTTTCATTAAACTGGCATCAGTCAGTTATGTGGCTGCGTGATACACACTTAGGCGATCATGTATCTTTCGATACATGACTGACGAGGCAGATTTTTTCTGCAGTAGATTGCTATTTCTTTCTGCGGTAGACCAGTTGCCATCCAAGGCTATACAACCCGGTCTGTCCTGCAATTTACCCATAGCTGGTGGGAGAAGAATGGGATTCATACCTTTCCCAAGGGTATTAGCACTTAAGTGAATGTAATGGATCGGACTGGAATTCGAACTCGGCTCTCCGTAAACTGGCGCACCTCTCCAAATACTCACACAAGGAGTCGAATAGTTTCGCAGTTTGTCCTTATTTTGGTGTGAGGAACCCACCCCCAATGTTTGTAAAAGTATTTTAGATACATCAGATATGTGTGTGTGTGTGTGTGTGTGTGTGTGTGTGTGTGTGTGTGTGTGTGTGTGTGTGTGTGTGTGTGTGTGTGTTGTGCCAATGTCATACTCAACATTAAATAAGCCAAGAAGAGTTGCCATGTCGTAAAATCAAACAACTTAACCTAAGATTGTGTATTAACTGGAGATAAAAAAAACTCGGGACTGTTTTTATCTACTTTTTCTAACACAACGTCAAGGGATTGTTTTCTAAGCGGGTAAAAACAGTATCAAATCTCAGTTGTCCTTATCGACCAAGAATAATTAGCGATTCAAAGTTAACATTCACATTAGAATCATGTAAAATTAAAAATGTCCGAGATACGTGTCAAATCAGAAGAAATCACAGTTTATTTTATTATATATTTATATACTAAATTACCCATACAAAACACCATATATATACTGCTAGTATACATATATATATATATATATATATATATATATATATATATATATATATATATATATATATATATATATATACTAGCAGTATAACCCGTCTTTGACCGTTTCTTTCATTACTTGGAATTTTTGCTATTCAATTGGAGCAGTTTAAGTTTAAAACTGAAAATCGATATTAGTAACAACATTTGGGTGAAACTGAGGCACATCCCCAAATGTGGGGGGGGGTAACACTTTGAATGGTGGGGTGGCCCTGAATAAATAATATTGTACTAATTTAAACTATTTATTTTTATTAAAGTTTTTATGAAAGATATATATCCAAAAACAGATAGTAAATAGTAAAACGTTGCTGAGAGTTATAATGAACGGGAAGTAGTGGAGAACCATTGTCGCCAACAATTTGGACTCAAAATCAGCACTGAAGAATTATCTATCAAGCAAAAAGAATTCATAAAAATCGGATGAAAACTGTGGAAATGCATAAACAACATCCGATCACACACACATACATACACATTTTGAGAATTATCTATATATATATATGTTGTGGTAGGATCCACCTAATTTGCATAGTGGAGTACCGACTATATAAATATGGTTGGTGCCGGGAAGACATGAGAGGAGAATCAAGAGATTCAACTAGTGACTCTGCTCGACTGCGACTTAGTCAACACATTCTCCAGGAACGGTCTTCCCAGAAATATACAAAAGACTATATGTAAATATTGTGTACACTTTCTTGTTTCAATACATTTTGTTCTAAGTACATTTTGTGTTGCATTATTATTCCATGCATTAGTCAATTTTCAACAATATATATATATATATATATATATATATATATATATATATATATATATATATATATATATAACCCCCACCTGACTGAGGGGTCTCTAGCAGTACTTTGTGACATTCGCTATCTAATCAACAGCTGCCCTTTTCTAGTAGAAAAGAGATATAAAGACAGAAATAGAGACGGATATAGATATAGAATTAGAGTTAGAAATATACATATATAGTGAGATAGAGAGATGCAGATAAAGATAGAGAGACGGAGATAGATATAAATGTAGATATGGTTACAGAGACAGATATAGAGATGAAGGTCGATAGTGAGATAGACACAGATTGCAGATAGAGAGATGGAGATATATATGGATTTTGCCGATTGAGATGGACATAGAGATATAGATATAGATGGAGATTATAGAGATAGAGACAGATATAGAGATTAGTAGACAGTTGTGCTTAGTATAATTTGTAACGTATGAGCACGATGGAGTAATGGACAAGTCGAAACCATTACATTCACTTACATGCTAATACCCTTTGGAAAGGTATGAATCCTCTTCTTCTCCACCCATCTATGGGCAAATAGCAGAACTGACCTAGTTCTATAGCCTTGGATAGCAACTGGTCTACCTCGTCAGTCATGTATCGAAAGATATATGATCGCCAAAGCGTGTATGATGCATGGCCCATAACTGACTGAAAAGTAGGTAGAAAAATGATCAGCAATGCATTTTATCTGCAGATATAGGCATACAATTACGTTCAAAATGTTTAGATTTCGGCATTAAAAACCCAATAAATCAAAATCAGCCAACCGCACATTCAGTATGAAAGAACACTTTTATGACATTAATCCATATATTATATCAATTTATGAAATCAAACTGTAGGCCAAAATATACGTTCAACAAAACTACAACATAAAATACATACATCACCGCCTCTAGTAATCATGTCCACACAAACATGTATATGCACAAAAGCTGTGTATCATCTACCATGTATTCAACTGTGAAAGCAGAATAACATCTATTTTTATTACTTCAAAGCTCCCAAGAAAATTAAATTTTGGTATTAAATGACCCATAAGGTGTTGGTATGCCGTTAAACAAACAAACAAATCAATCCATCAACCAAACTAGCTATTCACCATCTTACTCGCAGAGGTGGTGTGAAAAGTATATCTTGTCTCATCTGTGAAGGACCCAGACTTTTTCTCTTCGGGAATGTTAGTAACGATGCTGCCCTGAGTCTGCCAATATTGCCAACGCCGTAGGTGTAGTTTAAGATATCTAAAGAGGAAAAACAAAAGCCTCTACAGTTATGGGTGAAGGGACTTGAACTGATGTCCGAACGTGGACCCACCCAACACGGCCTAACAAAATATTTGGTGCTGTTTATACCAAGATGTAACACGGAAAATCACTACAAAACGACACCGGAATAAAAATTTAAAAAATGGACCTAACCAAAATATTGATACAATTTCACTATAATGATTTCTCCCTTAAACGTTATTTTTAGTGGGTACACGAGTAGACGCTTCGTTTATTTATTAAACTTTGATCTTCAGAAATGCAAATGCAATGTCAATCGTTATCTACTGTCTCCTTGATTACTCTTCTTCTATTCTTCTCGCTCCTTAATAATATTTCTCTTTTTTCTTATTCTTTCCTATTCAGTAACCCTTTATATCTTAGTGGCTTGCTTGAAGTGAAATGATTAAAAAAAATGAGTAAGCTTTACTAAACTGTCTAGACCAAAATATCCCAAGTGCTACTAAAAGACTAATTTCTGAAAGAATGACTGCAACCAACTGAAAGAAATGATAAAGTCAATCACTACGAGAAACAAATACGAATCATGCCAAGTTACTGAGCAATTGATCTGCCTCGTTTGAAACGCTACAGGTTAACATTTAAAGAATTACTCGTAGGCGTACTGAGTCAGAATATAACACTCTTTTGCCCTAATACGGTTGTGTTCAACGAATAAATTGCATCCGTCACGTGTCTTATACGAGACGGACTCTAGCTAAGTAGGAATCAGGCTACAATAATGAGAGCAGCACAGATCGGGTGATGGAATAAATACAACCATGTTTTTAGTCGTTTTTTAATTTTACCTCAAATATAAGTAATTTATTTATTTATTCATTTATTATTATTATTATTATTATTATTATTATTATTATTTCCTTTGATTTCTGTTGTATACACATTTCCTTCCGGGTCCCAACCAGAGACCTAATGTTAGAAATGGGCTCATCGCATTTTCCACTGATCATTTTTGTATATTTGCAAACTAAGATCACACATTGTACATAGATAACGCTGTTTGTAATGTGTGAGCTGTACTTGTGAGTACAATTTCTTAGTATTTCTTTAAGGCACGGGCCACCAGAAATTCTTTCAATCAATCTATCTGGAACACTTTCCAATAAAGTTGCCTTGATCTATCCACTTCTCTTCTCCACATCCTTTCACCTTTCATTCCTATCTGCTCTCGCTCCATATCTTCTGTAACCCCCTTGCCTTGATCGATCTACTGTCTTTCTCCTTCTCCACATCCTCTCCTTTACCACTCCTATCTGCTCTTCCTCCAACCCTTCTGTCACCCCATGCATGATAGTGGCCTCCAAGGACTCTAACTACAACTGGAATTATTGATGTCCTTATATGCTACATTTTTTTTAGATTTCCACTTCAAAATTGTTATATTTTGATAGTTTTTCAAATATCTTCAAATATACATTACAATCTGCAGGGACTGTCATGTCTATAAGAAAGCACATACTGTTTTTGTGGTCTTTGATCACTATGTCTGGGTGATTAGCATTGATTGTTCTGTCTGTGTGTAAAGACCCTTAAAAAGTTTTACAGGTCCTTCGTCAGTAACCGGTTCTAGGTGATGTTCACACCAGTTTCTTTAGTTTCCTTCATGTAAAAGTTGCATCTTTTCCAGTGCAGATATTGGCCCGCTCTATCATGTCGAGTTTTATATCCAGTGGGTGCTAACACCGTGCAACCTGATACAAAATGGTCAATTATTTCTGAATATTTATCACAGAATCTGCTTTTCTGGTTAACACAAAATTTCAGTATATGTGCTTGGTAATTTCTAGTAAGTAAGCATTAGTCCTGTGCAGGAACAATAAAATCTTCGGTTCCAACTGTTAATCCAGCACTAACGTCAGATGGGTACGAAGTTTGTCTACATCAGGGGGGGGGCTATGTCATCACTGAAACATTTTACAGTATTGAGGATACCCTTAAACTCATTGTCGTCTTTGGCAAAGAATTTCAGATCATCCATGCAGAATAGGTAATTGAATACTTTTTCGATTAGTTTGTATCCATAGCTATTATTGTTTAGTTCATACGAAAGAAGGTTATGGACTGACAAAACAGAAGGGTCGTCAGTAAGTCTCCTTGAAAGATTCTTCGTCGGATATTCAAACAACTGAAAGTGGCAGTATCTTTGGTGTGATTTTGGTATAATGTGGTTTTCCACATTTCCATGCTATATTTCAGCGAATTTATTATCACCAAGGAGACTTTGTGCATTCCCAAAGCTTTAACGATCTAAGAGTGTGGCAGACTATCAAAGGCATTACTGTAATCTATCCAACCTGTACTGAGATTTCTACCTTTTTTCCTGCAATCTTTCAGGACCATTTTATTTATTCATTTATTTATTTATTTATTTATTTATCATTATTATTATTATTATTATTATTATTATTATTATTATTATTATTATTATTATTATTATTATTATTTTGTTTCATTTGATTTCTAGTGTGTACACATTTGTTTCCGGGTCCCGCCCAGAGGCCTGAAGTCAGAAATGGCAACCTGACATTTTCCACTGACAAATTAAAAAAAAAATATTTTACATAGATAAATCCCTTCGTAAGGTGTGGGCTGTAACCGTGAGAACAATCTTTTGTATTTCTTTAAGGCATGGCCTTCCAGAAATCTCTCCAATTAGTCCACACCAGTTTCTTTAGTTTCCTTCATGTAAAAGTTGCATCTTTTCCAGTGCAGATATTGGCCCGCTCTATCATGTCGAGTTTTATATCCAGTGGGTGCTAACACCGTGCAACCTGATACAAAATGGTCAATTATTTCTGAATATTTATCACAGAATCTGCTTTTCTGGTTAACACAAAATTTCAGTATATGTGCTTGGTAATTTCTAGTAAGTAAGCATTAGTCCTGTGCAGGAACAATAAAATCTTCGGTTCCAACTGTTAATCCAGCACTAACGTCAGATGGGTACGAAGTTTGTCTACATCAGGGGGGGGGGCTATGTCATCACTGAAACATTTTACAGTATTGAGGATACCCTTAAACTCATTGTCGTCTTTGGCAAAGAATTTCAGATCATCCATGCAGAATAGGTAATTGAATACTTTTTCGATTAGTTTGTATCCATAGCTATTATTGTTTAGTTCATACGAAAGAAGGTTATGGACTGACAAAACAGAAGGGTCGTCAGTAAGTCTCCTTGAAAGATTCTTCGTCGGATATTCAAACAACTGAAAGTGGCAGTATCTTTGGTGTGATTTTGGTATAATGTGGTTTTCCACATTTCCATGCTATATTTCAGCGAATTTATTATCACCAAGGAGACTTTGTGCATTCCCAAAGCTTTAACGATCTAAGAGTGTGGCAGACTATCAAAGGCATTACTGTAATCTATCCAACCTGTACTGAGATTTCTACCTTTTTTCCTGCAATCTTTCAGGACCATTTTATTTATTCATTTATTTATTTATTTATTTATTTATCATTATTATTATTATTATTATTATTATTATTATTATTATTATTATTATTATTATTATTATTATTTTGTTTCATTTGATTTCTAGTGTGTACACATTTGTTTCCGGGTCCCGCCCAGAGGCCTGAAGTCAGAAATGGCAACCTGACATTTTCCACTGACAAATTAAAAAAAAAATATTTTACATAGATAAATCCCTTCGTAAGGTGTGGGCTGTAACCGTGAGAACAATCTTTTGTATTTCTTTAAGGCATGGCCTTCCAGAAATCTCTCCAATTAGTCTACTGGAATCTTTTCCAACCATTCCGAGGGCTCCAACTACAACAATGATTGTTGATGTTCCCATGTGCCACATTTTTGAGATTTCGATTTCAAGGTCCTTGTATTTTGATAGCTTTTTAAAGATCTTCAAAGATACATTGCAGTCCGCAGGGTCTACCATATCAATAAAGGGGCACTTTTTTTTTACAGTCTCTAATAAGAATGTCTGGGCGGTTAGCTTTGATTGTTCTGTCTGTGGGTATTGTGTAGACCCATAAAATTGTAACAGATCCTATCTACGTAACCGGATCTGGGTGGTGTTCATACCACTTTCTTTCAGTTTCCTTCCCGTAGAAGTTGCAGATTTTCCAGTGCAGATATTGGCCCACTCTGTCATGTCGGGTTTTATATTTAGTGGGTGCCAATTCCGTGCATCCTGATACAAGATGATCAATTGTTTCTGGATATTTATCACAGAATCTGCATTTTGGGCAAACACAATATTTTAGTATGTGTGCTTGGTAATTTCTATTTGACAAGCATTTGTCATGTGCATCAAGAATAAAACCTTCCGTTTCAGCTTTTAACCCTGCACAACGTAGCCACTGATGGGTACGGGGTTTGTCTACATCAGCTTGTTTGGTACGGGCAGATGATTGGCACGGTTGGCCATGTAGCGGTTTATCTTGCCATTGTTTCTGTATCTGGTCGGTTGCATTTGTTTTTGCTTTCTTTTTTATCTTGCAGTTTCAGTCGATGTATTGTACTTTACTTGTATTTCTGCACCCATTAGAAACTCATTATTATTATTATTATTATTATTGATCTTCAAAAATGTAAATGCCATGTCAATCATTATCGTCTGTCTTCTTAATTTCTGTTCATTTATTCTTCTCTTTTCTTAATAGTATTTTCTTTTTCTCATATTCTCTCATACTCCCTGCATCTTAGTGACTTTATTGCCTTGCTTGGGGTGAAATGATTAAAAAATATTGAGTACGTTATTTCTAAAAATCTGACCGACTTTAAACGCGCTAAACTCCTGTAAATGACTAATAATAATAGTAACAACAACAGCAACAACAACAACAACAACAACGACGACATCAACAATAATAATAATAATAATAAATTATTATTATTATTATTATTATTATTATTATTATTATTATTATTATTATTGGAATAAAACCTAAATATATGATGAAAGTGAATTTATACATATTTTTCGTTCTTAAGAATTGACAATAATAATAATAATAAACACTATTTATTTATTTATTAGATTGTTTATTTACATTATTTATTATTTATATTATAACGTTTGAATCAGTTAGACATTAGCTGATGTTTTGCCAAAGTTGCTTATTGGCACGGTTGACAAAGCATCGGCTAATTGCTAATTGATTCAGACGTTATAAAATGGTAAATAAAAAATATAAGACACTTGTTATGAATAATCAAGAGTAGTCTCCCCTTGTTTTGTAATTGATTCAAATATTTTAATGATTTAATAAATGTTTATAAATAACAAGATATATCCAAAAAAGACATGGCACGTGGGACTAGAACAATCTACCCCGTGTACTAAATAAAGAGTTCAGTCCGAAATTCCAACGTATATAACCTGAAGAAGGCCGGGGCATAGAATGACCGAAATGTCGTGAATATGGTAATAAAAATGATCACTATATTCAGAACGATGTAAATAGTGTAAAAAAAATTTCACAATGATTTTTTATAAATTGCTAGATGATAAATATTGCATTTTATTCAGTTTTAATTTTATTAGTTTTTAGAAGGTTGTAAATATAAAATTCTTCTTGCAAATAAACAATCTAGTAAATAGTGTAATGACAAAAGGACGCAGGTGTAGGCTTTAAGAAAACTTTATTTAACTGAAAATACAAAGTTCGCGTATAGTGTCATGTTATAGTCCTAGTAAACAGAAATATCTCAGACAAAGAGGAGAGTAACAAAACAAGGGGAGACTACTTTTGATTATTCATAACAAGTGTCTTTATTTTTGTTGTAAATTCTCAAGAACAAAGACTGTATAAATTCACTTTTATAAAAAAAAAATGGATAAATTCACTTTTATTATTATTTTAGGTTTTATTCCAATTCTAATCATCGCTTTTTAAAGCATTAAACACTGCTAAAGAATGGAGGTAGCTAAAAACGCGGTGTCATGGGAAAAACCGTTCTTTTAACACTACGTCTTACTGCGGACACGTTTATCCATGGTTGCCGATAAATCTATTGAATTAATTAACAGATATTACATTTATTTTTAATTCAAATAAGGTGCAGAAAAATAACTTTATTTTTCAAATCTGCTGCTTTAAATTCTCTTCCTTTAACTTCCTTTATTTTCAACAATATCTTCTTTCAAAATACGCCATTTATTTTTCATCTCTTTCTCCTTCTCATTCCTAATATTTCTATATTTCCCACTCTCTCTCCCTCTTTCTCTTTCACCTTTATAATCTTTCTATATTCCCCCCTCTCTCTCTTTCTCCTTCTCCTTCCTAAACTTTCTATATTTCCCTCTCTCTTTCCCTCTTTCACCTTCTCCTTCGTAATCGATCTATATTTCCCTCTCTCTTTCCCTCTTTCCCTTTCAACTTCCTAATATTTCTATATTTCCCCATTCTTCCTTTCTCTTTCTCCTCCCAAATCTTTTTATATTTCCATCTTTTTCCCTCTTTCTCTTTCTCCTTCCTAATCTTTCTATATTTTCCTTTCTCTTTCTTTCTCCTTCCTAATATTTCTATATTCCCTCTCTATCTCTCTATCTCTCTCGATTTCCCCTTCTTAATCTTTCTATATTTCCATCTCTCTTTCCCTCATTCTCTTTCTCCTTCATAATCTTTGTATATTTCCCTCTTTCTTTCTTTCTTTCTTTCTTTCTTTCTTTCTTTCTTTCTTTCTTTCTCATTTATTTTTCTTCATCGTCTACCATTCATTCTCCTCCATTTTCTCATTCTATCTTTCCAGCTGTTCAATTCACCCGCCATGATGTCTATTGAAATTCCAGTCCTCAGCGACGATATGACCCTCTTGGATCGACACAACAAGATTCTTTCCGAAATCCAACAAGACCTTGGCAATACAGACTGGTGTAAGGAACTTGACCGGATGCACCGCGATATGTTGACCCTAAGGCCAATCTCTGCCGGTTTGCGACGATCCGCCTCACCCAACCCAACGGGGTCGGAAAAGTTTATATCTAAGGATATCCATGGTCGACCAGTGTTCACCACACGTTTTGACGTGCGCCAATTTGAGCCACAAGAGATCGAAGTCCGATTAGTAGATAATAAATTGCAGGTAAGTATTGTTTTTCCGGAATTAAAATCGGATGAACCGAGTTCGAATTACAGCCGGGTCTGTTACATTCACTTAAGCGCAAATACTGTTGAGAAAGGTATGAATCCATCTCTTCTCCCAGTTAGCCTTGGTTGGTAACTAGTCTACCGCAGAAAGAAACGGTAGCCTACTGCAGTAAAATCTTCTGCCTTGTCAGTCATGTATCGTATGAAATATGATCGCTCAAGCGTGGGTCACATATGGCACTTGTGTTTTAATTGTGTTCTTGTAACTCCAGCCAGCTTCACTCATCTTTTCGGTTATACAAAAAAAAATATTTAGATTTCGGCATAGAGGTTGATATGCTTCTAAACAAAATCAACAAACAACAAACTAATTTCTGGTTGAGTCACACATTCAATGCTATAAATAACAATTTTTACAGCTTTTTTTAAATCTCTGACCCAGGTGCTTCCATTCAGACGTAGCTTTTGTTTGTCATTTTTCTGTTTGTTTTTTGATAATGCTGAATTAAAAGTTCAACATACATGGGAATGCTAAAAAGTAATTAGCCTGACCAATCTTCAAAATCTGATTAAATGATCAAATATTAGATTTTTGGTGGGGAATGCATTCTTCTATAGGCCAAGAACTTTTCAGTACCTTCTTGCTAGGTATATCTCAGCATCAATATGGAATCTGTTCCTTAGCACTTGACCATCGAACTAATGAGAAAGGCCCCTGTCACCCTCTGATGCTTTCAATATAGTAATGGTAACCCGTATGGAATTTCCAGGAGGACATAGATCCAGGGAGAGCTCTATGTCAAAAGACAAAGCAAAATTATTATTAATTAAAGAATATCAAACATTTAAAATCCCATACAAACAATAGTTTTATTTGTTTGTAGGTCCTGAAGATTGAGAGCTGCTTTTTTAAAGCTCTCATAAAATAAAAATTATTATCTATGGGATTTTAAGTGTTTGATGTTCGAACCTGAGTTCCCCTGGGGAAATCCGTCATTAAATCTGACGTGCTTTGAAGCGCTCGGCTACGGCGGGAATAGACGATCAACCAAAGTTGAATAGCGCCTTTAAAGCATGATTTTTCTCTGACTCTCGAAATAGACATTTCTGGTTAGTTTCGATTCCTAATGTAAACATAGCAATTTCTAAAGAAAGGGAATCTTTTTTTTATTTATTAATCTGAGATATTTTTATTACTTAAACGTTATTTTTAGTGAATACTCGAAGCAGAAGACAGGTTCGAATACTGCTGGAGAGAGCATATTTTCCTTTAATAAGATTTAATTCTTTACACACACACACACACACACACACACACACACATATTATGTACAGTATTTACATTAGTCGGACTACTGTCCTCATCTTTGTCGCAATATTTGTCACAACGTTTCGGACGTTGTACGCTCCGGACTTCATCAGGTGGTTGGAATTTCGAACTGAACCCTTTATTTCGATCACTGGGGTAGACTGTTCTAGTTCCACGTGCCATGTTTGATGGATGTCAGTTATCAGTTATCTCCTGCTAATTTTCCCTCTGAAAGTTCTCCACTGCTTTAACCGGGTATTGAACTCACACTTTTTGGGTCTGTCACTGGATCTAACCAACGCCTTTATCCACTGTGCCATGTGTCCTTGAGTTGCTCATATTGCAACTTTGTTATCATTGCTTTTCTAAGGAGTGCCAGAGAAAAGCAATGATAACAAAGTTGCAATATGAGCTCTGGTAAAAAAATGGTTGCTGAAAACATTAGGTTTATAATACCCAGAAATTCATACCCAGATGTCCTCAAGGACACATGGCACAGTGGATAAAGGCGTTGGTTAGATCCAGTGACAGACCCAAAAAGTGTGAGTTCAATACCCGGTTAAGGCAGTGGAGAACTTTCAGAGGGAAAATTAGCAGGAGATAACTGATAACTGACATCCATCAAACATGGCACGTGGAACTAGAACAGTCTACCCCAGTGATCGAAATAAAGGGTTCAGTTCGAAATTCCAACCACCTGAAGAAGGCCGGAGCGTACAACGGAAACCGAAACGTTGTGACAAATATTGCGACAAAGATGAGGACAGTAGTCCGACTAATTAATTAATTACATTAATCGACCTGAATATTTGGGTAATCTCGTGAAAAATATGCGTCCTCCGAAAGGAATCAAACAGAAAATAGCATGTGACGCGCTGTTAACCATTCAGCCACGGAGAAATTTCGTCGAATGTATGTGTTTAAGCAGTAATTTGAACTTTGCTAAACCGGAAATATTTGTCGGATTTAATCCATTATATATATATATATATATATATATATATATATATATATATATATATATATATATATATATATATATATATATATATTGTCATCCAGCGACAGACTGTTTCGCTGTATCACAGCTCATCAGTGTGGCTAGATATCCGATTGCCTTAAGCCAGGGTCGAAACCCGAATGATTTGGCATCAGTCGGAGATTTTTCCCCTAAGCTATCAGAGAGGAAGGTGAATTTTGACGTATTTAGTTTTGAATAAACACGCCAGTAACTCAGAGTACTCGTTTCATAGAAGAACTTTGCTTTATCAGCAGTAGCACTCACTGTTTACAAATTCGCGCTTTCCCTCTGAAGTGCTCGACCGAATTTTGTTTATTCGGGGGCGTATATATATTAAATAAAATTTCCAGCAGTGACCGACCACGACGGCCAGTTTCATCCGCTTTCACGAAATCATCAACCAGTTGGTAACAGTTATCTTGGAAAAGGGGATCTTTATGAACATCCCCCCCCTCCCCAAGACAAGTTCAAGACGGTAAAAGTGTAGCGGATACGTGCATATATCATTCATGTACCAATTAAACTCACCCCAGTAAACTTTCTTATATTTCCCAGGAATCATACTAATTCACAGTTAATAAATAAAAGGTGACAGATGTTAATCTTCGTGTCCATCAAAACAGGACTTTTTTATGATTAAAAAGCAATAAGAATTGTAATAAAACCTAAGCGTATGAAAAATGAATTGATAACTTTTCTTTGTTCTTTGGAATTGACAACAAAAATTATAAACACTTTTAACACGTGATTAATGCGATTAATGAGTTTTCGTTTCGTGCGCTAAAATTTTTATATACTAAAATTCGATTAATACTTGATTATTACGGTAAAACATTTTTCAGTTTAACCATAGTAATTGAAAATTACTTTTTCTAGCTACTGATGTACACATTAGCCGGACTAATCGATAAATTCCTCTATTTAATGAATTGTTTGTTGGAATGTTTGGCAAAATATTGGCTAATTTTCAATTGATTCAAACTTTATAAAATAGTAAATAATACGATTTCCTTATAGTTGGTTCGCATATTGTGATAATTTAGTAAACGTTCGTACTTTGATAAAACAAAAGTCATATTTATTTCTTTATAAATTGGTAAATGATAAATATTGCATTAGTTTTAATTGTATTAACTTTTAGAATGTTGTAAATATAAAATTATTCTTGTAAATAACCAATCCACTGTCTGTGCAGTTACCTGTTGAATAACACCTTAATAGATGTTGCACATCAGAAAAATATTAAGCAGGTATCAGATATGATTCTTTTTGCTTTCTTCATCAAAAGAAAAAGATAAACAATTGTTCTTTGTTACTTTTAGACAAGAGAAGAACTCAAGCCTTTCCCGATGGCATTAAGTGCAAAATTTATCGCAAATGACTAAGCAAGAATTTGAACTCGGCCCGCCGATTAGCCTTTAGCCGTTGCATTGTAAATGGCGCAGAGTCTGAAGACGCCATTCTACTAGGGCGACTAGCTAATCCTCATTGGAGACATCTGCTCAGGTACATTCAACATCCACAGAGACCATCTGTGGATTATACTGCAACTATGAGCGGACCTTAGTTAGTTTTCGGGTGATAATGTGTTATCTAGCGTGATCAACCCTCGGTCACGATAACTTGTGACGTCACACAACCACCGACGGCTCCCATGGGTTCCGTCTACCTAATTTCACTCACAAGACATGGGTCAACCCGTGCTATGGTTTACAGGCACTTTTCAAAGGTGTCGCGCGCTGGGACCGCCTCCTTCAAGTGACTTCTTGACAAATCGGCCACGGTGAGAATCGAACCCGGGTCTCATAGTCAGAACGTTCTAACCATTCAGCCATTACCAGAAAAAAAACGAATGTTAAGCAGCCATTATTTCCCTTTTTTTAGCTAAGTATATATCTGTGAATCACTGATTATTCACGCAGTTCAACGATATTTAAGATCTGTAAATGAATATGTTGAAGCAAACGAAGCATTTATTATGTTAATTATCCTTTCTCCTTTTCTGACAGGTTCACGCGAAGCACGAACAGAAAGACGGTGAATCATCAGAGATGGTTGAATACAGTCGTAAAGTGGCGCTGCCTGCCAACGTTGACCTGAAAAGCCTCAACTGTGTCATGTCATCCGATGGCTACTTGACAGCCGAGGCCTTGTTGCCACCACCCATGTATTCTAACCACTTAAGTGCGAGTGGACCGAGACAATCCAGTCCTTCACCTTCGAGACGTGTTCCAGTAAGCTTCCACCCAGTGAAGACATCTCCCATGTTACCAAGACGGAATTATGAAGACGGACAGGAAAAGTTTTCTGTCGAGGTCGATATCAGTAACTTCGAACCGGAAAGTGTAAAAATCAGTAACGAAGGGCAGTTATTACACGTGAGGGCGAAAAGCTTCGAAAATGTGAACGGACGGTCGACAAGTAAAGAACTTAATAAAGAGGTTAGAATCCCAAGTTCTTGCGACCCGGACAAGATTAAGGCGTTTTTTACTGCTGGGGGAAAACTCATTCTAAAAGAGGTCTAAATTTTTTTTTCTAACATTTGAAAATGTGTTTTTTTTTTTCTGTAGTTATCAATAACGCTTTTCAGACGTTTTTTTTTTAAATATAAAAGTATTTTAAAGAATAAAAGCTTTTATTTAGAAGTTTCAAAGCATTTACAAAAGTAACTCCAAAAGACCTGCTTGTAGGCAATCAATATTTGATTAACAGATATTTGTTGAATTAATATATTTCGATGTATATCGCATCATCCTCAGCATATTATAATCGAAATGGACTCTATTTATTTAATGAAAAATATCGATGTAAATAATAAATTAATAAAATCAAAGTTTACAAAGAGATTTTACCTAGTTGAGCCATCACATCCAACCAATATAGCTCTACATACATCTTTACAATTTACTGCTGATAAAGGAGTTTATATTCTTTCTTTCTTTTTCTTTTTTTTTTATAAATCAATTGACCCCAAGCAAGACGATGATGTCACTAAGCCGCAAAAGGCTACTGGATGTGAAAGAGAATTAGAATATTTCAGAAGTAACCAGAAACCCAATCCTAAACAGGAAACAAGGGATAAAGCTCTACTCCTGTTCAAAAGACTGGGGTGGGGAGTATGAACCAGACCATAGGCGAACCTATCTACTCCTAGTTTCTCTTTCTATTTATGCTTCTATCGCTTTTATTTATGAAGCATCTCACATTGCGATAATAGATCCATCTAGAATAATAAGATAATATCATAATATCAAGAATAATAAGATAAGATCTATCAAGAATGTTTCTTACAATATTTCACCTTTCTTGAAAGATCTGCTATTAGGCTTAATAGCAATAGTGAAAAAAACATACAGAAAAAGAAACTAAAAGAAATCGGCTATACTATATATCCAAACACGTAGGAGAAAATCTTTTTAAAAAAATAAAAATATAAATATACTTTCAGAATCCAGTCAAAGACGTTAGAAATAGAGGGTTAAAGTAGACTTTTGAAGGAACCCGAAACCCAATCCTAAACAAAAACTAGGGATAAACCTCTACTCTACTCAAATGTCCGGGATATATATATATATATATTCAAACCTAATGAGCCAGACAAACCTACCAAGGTTTCACTTAGGCAGATCGTCAGGGTCTTTATTTTCGACAGACTTTCATGTACCTGGCTCTTTCGTTTTTCAAACCTTTTTTTCCCTTCGACATTGATTTGGCTATTGTTAAATCAAGAATTAGAAGGTTTTTCGACACGAGTATAGTTACCTATATATATATATATATATATATATATATATATATCACACAGACAGACAGTTACGCTGTTTCACAGCTCATCAGTGTGGCTAGACGTCCGGTTGCCTCTAGCTAGAATCGAAACCCGACTGAATTGGCGTCAGTCGGAACTTCTACCACTAAACCGTCGGCGCACGGCAGGGATGAAGGTGAATTTTAGCGTGTTTATTTTTAGATAAATACACAGTGACTGACAGTGACTCAATTCTGCCGAAGAGTCATGCTATATTAGCTTTAATAGTCACTGTTTACAAACGCACCCCTCAACCGAATATATATATATATATATATATATATATATATATATATATATATATATAGTGATTTTCCAAGGTACGCTTGGATGTGGCACAAGGCCGAAAGTAAGGGTCACCCAGTGGGGGCTATGTAGGAACATATCCACTAACTCTCGACTTGAAGAGTTCAAGATTTATTTAGTGAATAACATTTCAGATTTCAGTCGTAAACGTTACAAGTATAGAGTGGAAGTTGACTTTAGAAGGAATCGGAAAACCAATCCTAAACAGGAAATAAGGGATAAACCCCTACTCCTGTTCAAAAGACCGAGGAGGTGTGTGAATTGGATGATAGGTGAACATATCAACTCCTATTAAGGGGAAAAAATAAATAAAATTTAAGCGCTTAAGCAGAGATGTTAGAACTATAGCTTTGAAGTAGACTTTGGAAGGAACCAGAAACCCAGTCCTAAACAGGAAACAAGGGATAAACCTCTACCCAGTTCAAAAGACTGCGGGGTGGGGCGGACAGTAGTAAATAGTGTAAATATTCAAAGGTTTGTCAAGAATACTGAGAAGGGTGCTGGATGGTTGAGGAGACTTATTGTCACTTGATCTCAAATGTCGACTACCACATATAATTTGTGTGAAAACTCAACAAGTAGAAAAATACAGGAAGAAGCAGAGATTCTTGAAAAAGAAAGAAGATTTTTTTTCAGCCTATCATCAATAAGTGATCATGTTTTAAAACAAATCAAAACATATTCTTCATGTTCCCCCTGTACAAGAGCCACTCGAGGTAGAGGATTACAGAGTAATGGACACCGCCCCAAAGCAAGGTGATACTGACATCAAGATGCAATGGCCAGCGGAAATGAAAGAGACGGAAAAGACTTTAGAAGAAGCCAGAAACCTAATAATAAAAAGGAAAACAAGGGATAAACCTCTACTCCTGTACAAAAGACCCCGGAGGAGTGTGATGTAGTTTTTCGAGCAACTTACAATGTTTACTTAAAGCTATTTAAGAAGGTAGACAAAGATTTTTTTAAAAGTTGCATGTAGTTGCAGAAAAAATACTTCAATTTTCATTTACATTGTGATTTTCCAAGCATAGCTTAGATGTGGCACCATGCCGAAAGTATGGTGCACCCAGTGAGGATCAAACTCACTACTCAGTCGTAATTGTTCTAATAAGACAAGCTTGCTACCCATTACACCGTTTCGAGGTGCCCAATTTCCATGTACATAATGTCGAAAATAGTGTACAGTGTTGCAGAAGGAATTTACTTAACTCTGCGCAACCATTTTGACTGCTGTTCTTTTTTTCTTATCTCTTGGAATTTCCATCGATAAGTTTTCTTCCGTTTTTAACATCGACCTTTCAAGGTTCATGGTCAAGTTTTGCAGTCTTTTACTGGTATTATTTCTGTTCTTCCGCCGTCGCCTATACTTCCCTATCTAGTCATCATGTTCCTCGCCATTTTGGTTCGCTGACCATCGGGGGTCCAATCAACTGTCTCCAACCCCATAATCGACAATTGACACAACTCAAGATTTGATTTTAGAAACATCGTTTTCCGCATTCAAGCTGGATCCTCTGTTTCACTTTTATAAGTCTACCATTTCGTCTGTGCATCGAATATTGTTGCCACACCTGGTTTAGTGCTTCTGATATATATATATGCAGAAATTCTTTACAAAATCCAAAGAAGTATCTGCAATTTTATCGGTCCTGACCTGACATCTTGGTTTCAATCACCTTCCCACCGCCGTAACGTAGCTTCCCTGCGCTTTTCTATAAAGATTTACATGGTAAATGTTCTTGAGTTTTCCGCTATGGTATATAGACTTTATAAATTTGAGCGCAGTACTAGATTGGCGGCTAGGTCTCATCAATTTACAGTTGAATTGGCTAGATGAAACCTTAAGTTCCATGCTAACAATTTCTTGTCGCTAGTCCGAGGTATGATGATAAACTACATCCAGCAGCAAGGGCTCTGATCGAGAAATTGGAGGTTTTGAAGGGTGTGGAACTACCTCTGAACTACTGCCGTTCTTAGGTACACCCTGACCCGGCGTGGTAGCAGCTTCTAGGGTCCCAGCTATGGGCAAGCAGTGAACCCCAAAACAAAAACAAAACACCATGAAAGCATAAAAATATATTTTATAGTAAAAAGTACCAGCAATACATCTTTATGTGAAAAATTTTACCAACAGAACATATAGTAACATTACCAACAATACGTTTTATAGTAGAATTACCAACAATACATTTCATCTGTAGTTGAAGCCATAAAATTGTGTTCAAAATATTTAGATTTCAGTATTGAAAAACCCATAGAGATGTTGATATGCCGTTAAACAAAATCAAACAACTAACCAACCAAAATAAAATTGCGTACAAAATATTTAGATTTTGGTATTAAATAATCCATAGAGGTTGACATGCCGCTAACCAGAACCGACGAAGCAACCAACCAATCAGCCAATCAACCAACCAACTAACCAACCGACCAACCAACCAATCAACCAACCAACTAGCCAACCGACCAACCAACCAACCGACCAAAGGACCAACCAACCAGTCATTCAACCAACCAACGAACCAGCCACACAACCAACCAACCAACCAACCAATCAACCCATCAACCAACAAACCAACCAACCAACCAACCAATCAACCAATCAACCAACCAACCAACCAATCAACCAACCAGCCAACCGACCAACCAACCAATGAACAACACGTATTTATTAGTAACACCTCTGGTTATAACGCGAAAGTTAATTACATTTAAAATAAGCTTTTAAATGAATATTTCTAATAAAGTTTAGAAAGAAAAGCTTAAATCGATGTTTAAAATGACGTGTAGCGTATATAGTCGATTATACTGCGAGTTTTTATGATCATTTTTTACGCAAAAAAGCGGGTCGCATTATACACGGGTAATTTTTGTGATGAGGTTAAAACCATGCATTTTTCGATGACCAGTTGCACTATTCACAGGTAAATTGTTTTCTTGATTGGTTAAAATTCTTAAAAAAAACATATCAGGGGTGCATAAAGTCGTCTTATACACGAGTGTATACTGTAATTCAAATTCTGAAAAGTCAAGATATTCCACATCAAATCTCAGCTCAAGTAACAATTATTATATATGCTGCCACGTGGCATAGTTGCAGTATAAACAACAGGTGGGCGTTGTTGAACAAACACAAATGTGACTGGGCATGCGTCTGCGACAGGGATTGGCTATCAGACAGCCATTAAGTTGATTACAGTTTGTAATTGTAACAGTGTATTTTCTTTTTCAGTATTAGCAAATCTTCGCTAGTAATGGCTACCAACAGTCCGTCTGCTAGAGCAGCTAGCCAATTCCTATTGCAGACGCCTCCTCAAGAACATTTTTGGTTGTTCAACAACTGCAAAGCCAACCGGTGCATTTAAACTGCAACTGTGCTAAGCGAACCTTAGATACAGTTTTTGTAAGTGAGCCTTTAAACAAGTCCAGTACGCTCAGGCCCTCGGTCACAACGACTTGTGATTTCGTGCTAGAAGAACTTTCGACGGCTTCTTAATCCGTCCATTGAATTTTATTCATTAATCTTGGTTTTCATGCACTTTGCAGAATAATGGAATCGCTGATAACATCAAGAAGTAACCTTCATGAAGAAAAGTGGGATTCGAACGCCGGGAGTCATGACCGGAAAACGGAAGTCTTAATCATACGTCCATACAACCGGCTTAATTATAAAGTTCACGTTTCCATGAGGCAAAACGGAAGAAACGGCAATTTTCTTGCTCGTATTTATGTCTGTCTTAATTTGAAAGCAGCCGAACGCTTAGGCTTCCATTAGGCAAAAAGGAAAAGCGACCAGACTTTATTACTGATCTTCTTATGCTATCTTCCTATTGCCATTGTTTTGCGACTTGAGTAAAAATGATGATAAAAATCAAACTTAAAATTAACTTGAAAGTCAATATTTGTTAACAAAAATGAATAATAATGATTGACAATTAATTCGCCTATCGTCCAGTTTACTCTCTTTTCCCTGGTCTTTTGAATATGAGTAGAGGTTTATTCCTTGTTTTCTGTGCAGGGTTGGGTTTTCGGTTCCTTCTAAAGTCTACTTCAACTCGATGCTTCTAAAATCCCCGCCTTAAATCTGAAATTTTATTTACTAGTTATATTTTATTTTTTCCTCAATATGAATAGATAGGTTCGCCTATTGCCCGGTTCACACGTCTCCCAGCTCCTTTGGACAGGAGTATAGGTTTATCCCTTGTTTCCTGTTTAGAATTGGGTTTCCGGACCCTTCTAAAGTCTGCTTCGATTCTATGCTTGTAACGTGTCCGACTGAGCTCTGAAATTTTATTTACTATATTTTTTCTCCTCAATAGGAGTGTGTGAGCCTATCGTCCGATTTACAGACCTCTCTCCACTTTTTTTAACAGTAGTAGAGATTTATCCCTTGTTTACTGTTTAGGATTGCGTTTCCAGTTTCTTCTAAAGTATTTTCATTCTCTTTCACTCCCAGCATCCCTTTCCGTCTTAGTGGCATTATCGCCTTCCCTGTGGTGAATTGATTTTTAAAAAAAATGAAAATAAAATAAAAACAACACTGCGGCATTTGCTTTTTATTTCCCAATCGTAGCTTCTAATAAAATTTGGATCATCATCATCATCATCATCATCATCATCATCACCCTTCGGCCTCTCTCTGGTTGGTCGGAACTCTTTTCACAATCCCTTTCCACACTGTTCGGTCCCGTATTGCTGTCTCGAGATCCCCAATGTCCAACCCCCCCGAGTCCCGAGCTGTAGTGTCTGGGAAAGTCAATTTTCGCGAGAAGATACTTCCAGAAGGATGCCATCGGAGTAAGGATAAGACGCTTTGCTCGGTGTCTGTGGCCGGTACACTGTAATCGTTTTTGTTTGAGCTTAACAGAGATTGGTCACACCTATCTTTAAATTGTGTTAAGCGTTGCATTGGATCTCCAACTGATGTTCTGGATTTTTTTTAAAAATAGATTTGTATATGTTCCATCCAGTCGTCTTTCAAGACGAGCAGATAATGTCCAAATTTCTGAATCAGCCAATGATCGAAATGTTTGGATTTTTAAGGAAGATGGAAGGTTCGAGCGCCAAATCTTGTGAAGTTTGTTATACGCATCCCATGCAAGAGCTTTTGAGGAATTTTTTTATGTGAAATCCAAGATATTTCAAATATCTTGGATTTCACATAAAAAAATTCCTCAACTATAACTCGAAGCAACTACATATTTTAAAATGATGCTTACTGTTAACGATTAGCACAGTCTTTCCAAAAAATCTCCCAACTGCCACATCTGGTCGCTTCCACTTCCAATTTTTCTCTGAGTCAGGTTGTGACACAAGGTCGGTTTTTAACGTGGGGACCCGAGTGTTTCTACTCGACCGCTGGCCTTAGCTTGTCTAAGCTATTTATAGCCGGTCATACCAGCGCTACGTAACAAATATCATGCAACAGAGGCGGAGGAACGCAAGGGAGGAGAGAAGGCGTCCGGCACGGAACAGATACTACATCTGCAGCATCTACTCTGACATGAAAACCTCCTTCTCGTCACCCTGCCAATCAATCCGGAAAAATTCCTCTCTCTTCTCTTGTTGTCTGTTTTTCTTTCTCTTTCTCTCTATTTATCTCTCTTTCTCTTTTCTCTCCCTCTCTATCTTTATTTTTTCTCCCTCTTTCTACCACTCTCTTTCCCTCTCTCCGCTCTCTCATTATGTGTGTTCAGTGAAGTATAAAATTGAGCAAAGTAAATAAAATTATGCAAAATTATATATAAAATATCTCTATGTATATATATATTTTTATATATATATATATATATATATATATATATATATATATATATATATATAGTGTAACCCGGATATAAGAGAGTTGTCGGGACCGGAGACGAAGTCTCTTATATCCGGGTTTGGTCTATTTTGTTTAGGTAAGTATGGCTCTAATTTGGGACCAGATAAAATCTCTCTTATATCCGGGTTTCTCTTATATCCGGATCTGTTATATCCGGGTTACACTGTATATATATATAAACGATGTACCAAAATCTAAAAAGGACCTCTTGAAGAGACCCCATTTAATTTAAAAGACGCACTCCACCTAGAGAGGCCCAAATACTCTAAATTGCTTTAAATTAGTCCAAAGAACCTCCATTAAATCTGAAAATAAACAAATATCCTCTGTTCTTACGTCTTTATTTTTTTTTTTAGTTTTATCTCTGACTTGGAGTGTTGGGGTATCTAAACCCGGAACTGAGAGTACCCCAAGATTATATAAAATAAAAAAAAGTTTGAAAAAGTTTATTAATGAGGAGGCTAGAACAGTTATTTAAAGCTGATGGAGGCCGCTAAAAGGTGGAAACTGAATCAGATTTTAAAAGGGTGTGCTAAATCAGGTATTAAGCTTTAAGGATTTATGATTATTTATTTTATCCGATCCTTTCATAAAATGAACATTTTTTGGAGCGCTATAATCATATTGTAAACTTGTTTTTTTCTCTTGATTTTAAACTCGCATTTGTTTTTACTGTTCGCTTCTACTATTTTCTGGATTGAGACCGATGGACATTTTTTTTCCGAAAGACTTCTATAACAGTTTTAGAAGAAAAATAAAAAGGGAAAATGAAGTTTTCTGATTTCTAATTTCGGAATTAATGGCCGTAATGATTTTATAAAATGATACAACACGGCATAGATTGAAGAAAAAAGGACAAATTTAATCTCCTGTCGAATTCTCAGTTCCAAACCCCAAAAGTAGAAGAACTGAAACTCCCAATACCTCACATCGAGGCGCTGTGAAGAGAAAATTGTGTTCAATAGTGTTAGTTAAAATAGCAAAAATATATGATAAATAGGAGAGGAATGAAGTGTATAATACAGACAGGTGAAAGTTGACTACTGATCACGTGTCGTAGAACAACACAATACAATAGTTTTAATTATATGGTAATCCCTATCGTGGTTTATAATTAAATAACGTAATTACTCTTCTTGTGTTTTTATAATGTAATCAAGGTTTATCAAGGGGGGTAACTAGTGTAGGGGAGTTAATCAAAGTTGGCATATTACTAATGGATTAGCACTTAACATGATAGACAATGAATATCTTGACAATTTACAGCGACTAGTTAGATTAAGCAGTTAAATGATTTTTCCATTTTTTCTCGATAAATTATTTTGGTCCACCAGTGCCAAGATATATTTGGAGAAAATACGAGAACAAAGAGTAATACATTAACGCTTAATAGTGCAACATACTGGCAAAGTGAGCGGAAACATTTTACGGCGGTGCCTTAAAGACCTCATTTATGCTAGAATTCTACCACCAGAGTAACGGATTGAGTAACACCACTCATTGTCTTTAGACTTCAAAAACGATCGCTTAGACATCTTTAATAGCATAAAATATCAAAAACGCACATTTTAAAATCAAATATCAAGGGGAGAATAACAAGTGTATGTGTGTGTGTGTGTGTGTGTGTGTGTGTGTGTGTGTGTGTGTGTGTGTGTGTGTGTGTGTGTGTGTGTGTGTAAAACACTTACACTCACACACTTGCTATTCTGTAGGAATAAAGTGTCGTTGTCGACACTTGGGTTTGAACATGTATCAGCAGAGAGCAAAAACAGGCGATCCCATTTCGAATAAGTAGATCACGTGATAGTAAAGGAAATCTTTCTCTCTCTCTCTCTCTATATATATATATATATATATACATATATATATATATATCCGATGCGATGAGAACAAAAGTAATATATAAATTCCAACGTTCACAGCATTAATTCAAAAGAGGGCTCGATACCTATAGTAGAGCGATAATTATTTATTTATTATAATTTTATCATATAGACAAAACCATTTTACTCACTACAAAGATGCAACTTGATTTCAGTGCATTTTAACTGCACTTCGACAGGTGAGGGTCGAAAATGGTTATGAACAATCCTGCCACCTAGCACAAGATAAGAGTAACGGATTGAGTAATACGGCTCATTGTCTTTAGACTTAAAAAAAAAAAAAACTTGTAGGCAAGCCGTATGTGAAACGTCACTTTCTTTTTTCCATTTGTTCAAGAAAAATATATACATAAAAAAAAATAGGTGTCGGAGTGAAACAATAGTGCTTGTTCATAGCAGTTTGGTGATGAATGGACCTGGTGTTTAATGTTGATTAGTCTGTGGAAATTTTTTTCCGCTGATAAACATCGGTCAAGAGTTTAGGTACATCATCTCACAAGCGTCCTAAGAGTGAGAGGTAGGGGAGGGAATTTGTTTTTTGATAGTAGCCAGGGGTAAAAACAGCTCATTCGGCTTTCAGAGGAACGACAGGAAGAACTTAATATTTAAGCAGAAATCTAAATGATACTTATTCGAATTTCTGTCTAAAGATACTAGACACTATATATATATATATATATATATATATATATATATATATATATATACAGTCTTATCAGGTCACCCTCTTTAAGCAGGAGTGACTTTTAGACGTAAATGTTATCAGCTTTTGATGCATATTTAAATCAATAAATAAATCAGGCGCGAAAGAAAGAAAGACAAAATAAACAAGAAATCAAAAATAAATTTTTAAAAATTAAGAAAGGAAAAAGAAATAAAAAGCAAAAGAAATAAATAAAATGTTTTAAAGAAGAAAAAATCAAGAAGAAAAACAGACAAAATAATTGAAAAAAATACCAAAAGAAAGAAAGAAAAAGAAAAGAAAAATTAAAATAAATAAACAAGAAAGAAGTGAGAAAAAAGAAAGGAAATTAAAGGTGAAAATCAATCTGAAATAAAAAAATGTTTTTAAAAAATCTAACAAGGGAAGTAACCGCGATAAAAATTGTGAATTCTAAATCTTTCCAATGGTTTCCCTTTCAGTTCTTTCTCTACTTGTCTGGCCAGCTCTTTATAACGATGTGATTATATCAACATCTATTGATTAACAATTAACATTAATCGCAATCATTACAAAAGTAAACAAACAAGTAAATTTTCAAAGCAGATATATAAACCAAGGAAATTGCAACCTTCAAGACAATATAGTTAAGGTTTCAGATAATTTTAAAATTGAAAAAGTAACAAAACTTTAGTCAGCTTTAGGTTTAAGATGATTTAAAAACTCAGAAGTTAATTTCTTTCGTAATGAGCGCTCATTTCGACCGAAACTATAAAATAAGAATCCATGTTGCAACTCACTTGTTTACATTGGAAAACCTTACGTATTTCTTATGAAGATCGATATTTTACGCAGAATATCACGCAATATATTGCTCATATAAATATAAAAGTAGACTTTATCGGCTGGTTAAGAGTAATTTTGTTGTGAAAAGATTGCATAATAAAATCTGACAATGTAGATTAACATTTTTCAACTCATCTCTTTCCACGCTGTTTTCGGACGTTTTATATTAGCGACCAAAGAAACGAATTAAGTGTAGCAAAACGACTCGCAAATTGATACTACTACTACTAATGTAATTTAAAGTTCACTTTGGACGAGGCTGACAATAAATCTCTTCTTCTTTCGTTCTCTATCTCTTGTACCTTTACCACTCGTTCACGGCAGAAAAAAAAATACACTCAACTCCGCGTCGATCGTAAAAGATAAATTTGACACCCTGATTTGCGCCCCATTCATTTCAAACTCTTCCCTTTTGAAATTATTTTTCTCCTTTTTTCCTTCACTCTCTTCTTATGTTAATCTTCAAGAAATAAACGCGTGTATAATTTTCCTCCCGTAAATTGTAGATCTTTCTTTATTTTATATTTATATTTTATTTATTTATTTTGTTTTTTTTTGTTGTTATTAACACGTACGATCTCACATAATGCCGACTTCCACCATTGGTAATGCCGTTCTACTTATCTCCCCTTCGACCGTCACAAATTTCTATGGGGCCAGAAAAATCTCGTATTTGCAAGAATATAACGTTCTTAAATATTCGCTTTATGAGCAGTGATTTTATTTGTTTGTTTGTTTTCCTACAGTTCTCCAAACACAACTACTGTTGCTGCTGCTACTACTACTACTACTACTACTGACGATAATAAGAAGAAGAAAGAAAGAAAGAAAGAAAGAAAGAAAATAAACAACAACTATCAATATACAGTGTAACCCGGATATAAGAGAGTTGTCGGGACCGGATAATCTTATATCCGGGTTTGGTCTATTATATATACATTAACACAGGCTCTAATTTGGGACCAGATAAAATCTCTCTTATATCCGAGTTTCTCTTATATCCGGGTATCTTATATCCGGGTTACACTGTACAAGGATCTCAGAAAGGTGGCACATGAGGACATCAATAATTCTAGTTGTAGTTGGAGCCCTCGGATTGACTGGAAAAGGTTCCGATAGACTTTTGAAGGCATCCCCGTCAGCCCATGCCTTAGTGAAACATAAAAAAAAAAAAAAATCTCACGAAGTACAGCTCACAGCTTTATTTATGTATGGTTGTTTTATTTATTTTTTTTTTTTTTATAGATTTTTTTTTTTTTAATTTT
This sequence comes from Acanthosepion esculentum, assembly GCA_964036315.1. Lineage (NCBI taxonomy): Eukaryota > Metazoa > Mollusca > Cephalopoda > Sepiida > Sepiidae > Acanthosepion > Acanthosepion esculentum. The sequence continues at coordinate 34,849,251 of OZ038501.1, read as the reverse complement.
TTCTAATATGTTCGGTGGAAAATGGCACGATGCCATTCCTGACCTTAGATCTCTGGTTGGGACCCGGAAGGAAATGGGATTACAATAGATATCAAAAGAAGAAGAAGAAACAACAGCATACATTCCCTGGACACTCAGTTCCCTAAAGAAATACGGAAATGTTCTGAACAGTATTTTAATTATTACTTATTACTTAATTATTACTTATTTCAACATACAAGGTGTTATGAAGTAACGTACTCTCTGGAATAGACATTGTCAGATGAACAGACTGGCATTCGCCTTGGGCGTACTGCTTTTATAGCAGTACGTCATTTACATATAATTCTACACCCTTCCTGAACTGAAATGTCTCCATACCTTTCGTTGATCTTTAACTTCTAATTATTCTTGGGAATATAAACTATCTTTCTTGGTGTGCCTCTTGATTTTTTCTTATAGCGGACCTAGGTTTGAGTTTATTTTCCTCTTCCGACTCCGACAGATTTCTGGTCATTAACATCCATAGATTGTTCAGTTTCATTACTGGATTCATTAGTCCCCTTCCCCGACTTAATGTTCTTCACCTTCAGATTCTTCGTCCATTTCTATAGCCTCAGGTTCCATTCTGCTTCTGAATGGATCCGCATGGATCATTACAATTTGCTTATTTCCGTTAGTATTGCTGTGTTGAGTCCTTTTTCTATACTACAAAGTTACCCTTCTCTGGATTAGCTTCTTTGTCTTTTTTATACTATACACTTTCACTTGTTGAAAATGACATTGTTATAGGATCTGTCTAACCATTAATATGGAGGAACTTTGTAATCTGCCGGCATGTGGAATTGTCCTAAAGCTTAACAGTAATCTTGGTAAGTAGCTCTCTATATTCAATGAGGAAAATTCTTTTACTCCCATTTTCACAGTCTGTCCGATTATTTCTGCGATTCCATTCAATTGTGGGTGGCAAGATGGCGTTTTATAAGAGACGCATCCAATACGCTTTAGCCACGAGCACAAAGTTTCCTCGCAAATTCTGGCGCGTTATTTGCGACCAAAGTTTTAGCCCACCCCACCCCCATTGCTTGAAAACATTGTTCTTAATATTTGTTCTATAGTGGTGGCTTTCCTCTCAGCAAATTTAATTACTTGGAGCCATCTTGAAAATTAAACCACTAAAATTAAAAATAGCCCCATGCCTTTAATATGGGCATGATCAATGTGTACTCGAACTCATCGTCCCTTTTCTCTAGGCCACAAATGAAGTTTTTATCAGCACATTTTGAGCACCATTTTACATAGTCTTCTATATCTCGAGAATATCTTGGCCACCACACTAGTAATTTTAATCTCATTTGTGTCGCTATTATACCACAATGTACATCATCATGTACACCTTTTAGTACTTCTTTCCTTAAAATTTGTGGGGGTATTATAATATCTCCATTGCATAGTGTGCCTTTCTCTACAGTTCACTTGTCTTGTTTCTTTGTAGGGTTTTTCTGTCATTAAACAACTGCTCCATGAGTTTCTTTTTATTCTGTCTGGAATTCCACTTAGCACTGGATCTTGTATGGCTTCCGTTCTGAGACTATTTAGAGGTAACGTGTCCATTTCAACCCAATCTTGTATTTAATCTTCTGAATTTTCAAATGTTTCTATATTTTTACTGTCGAAAATTAGTTTGTATAGCGCATCCACGGGTGGAATAGTGTTCCCCTTTACGTATATGATGTCGAAATCAAAAGCCATAAATTTTATAGCTCATCTTAAAAATCTAGAATATGTGATTTTTGGTAATTCCTTCCTGGGGATAAATAAAGGTTTGTGTCCTGACTTTAACAAAACTTTTTCGTCCTAACAAAAGTCTTCGAGCTCTTTCTGTGTCCCATACTATTGCTAAGACTTATTTGTCAATATTTGAGGAATTAGCTTTAACTAACTTTAATTTTCATGACAGCTACATTATTGGATGACCTTCTAGAGATAAAATTGCATCCGCAGTCAATATCACTTCTTTTATAGGATCAAAGATTTTTGCAATTGATTTTCTTATTAGTGATTTTTTAAGCTTTCAAAAGCTACATTTTGCCTTTTAGTTCATTTAAATTCTGAATTCTTTTTCCATAATTCTGTAAATGATTCTATGAGCTAGCTGTATCTAAATAGATATTTGCTATAAAAATTGATCAATCCCAAAACGGATTCCGATTCTTTTTTTTTATTTTTTGATGTAGATACTTCCGATATTTTATTTAACAGTTTATTGTCTGGTGAAATTCCTTCTTTAGATATTTGGTATCCTAAATACGCTATTTTGTCGCAAGTTAACTCACATTTATGACTATTTATCGTCATGCCAACATTTTTATATTTGTTTAAAACTTGTAAGGTTTTTTTTTTAATTCTTCTTTATTGCAAGCAACTATATCCATATCGTCTTGATATATGAAGTCTTAAATCCAAATGGAAGACGACTCCATCTTAGTAAGACTATCGAGGTATTAATTATAATGACTTTTTTCGTCAATTTCTATTTGGTTATATGCCAATTTCAGGTCAGTCTTGGCAAAGTATTTAATTTCTGCTAATTCCTGACTTGCCGTTTCTATGTTAGATAAGGGGAATGGATCCTAGCATTATCGGATGATTGACACCTACTTCGTAACCTCCGCATATCCTCAAATCGCCATTGGGCTTTTGTATCGCAACAATAAGTGAAGCCCAACTGCTACCACCTTGGGTAACTTTTTTCAATATGCCTTGTTCTACTATTTTCTTTAGTTTTTCAACTACCATGGGTAGAATGGGAATAGATATTTTCGAGATTCAGAACAGATTGGGTGACTATTTTCTTTTAGACGAATACTCGCTTTATATCTTTTCAATACTCCTATGTCAGGTTCTTCTGACTTTATACAGTTTATTGATTTCGCCACACCCACTTTTAAAAAGTCTGTTCCCAGGAGTCCATGATTTTTGCGCATTCTACAAATAATGGGAATCTCAATGGGTTTTTTTTTTGTCTCGAAAGTTCCTTCAATAGAGCCTAGAGTTTTGATGACAGATCCATCAAATTGTTTTAAATTAAGATTACTTTTTCTTAATTTTGGTTTAGCTTTTTGTACCAGAAATTCCTTAAGATCAAGGTAACATTGCTCCCCATGTAAACCTGCATGGGAAAAAAATATGCCATTCAGTTTTACTGTCTCTCTGCTTTTTACAAGTGTTCTTATCGAATACACTTCTGTATTTTCAGTGTGCGGGTTTATATTTTCTATTCTTTCTATTCTCATCTGCACACAGGTTGGAAAAGGGTCTTTTCTTTTACAGTATGAACATAATTTCGCTCGGGTTTGACATTTATTTTTGTTTCTTTCGTGTTCTTTGTTGCAATATTTGCACTTAATTAGGATTTTAGTTGTGTTGTATGCTTCCACATTGTTTTTAGAATTATTAAATTCATTTATTAATTGTAATTGCTGCAAGAATTCTACACTTACTTTCGCCTGTTGCCGTTCTATGATCTTATGTTTGTATGTAACGTCATACAAGCCTTCAATTAATCTTAGAAGGATTAATTCGTCTTCTATAGACATTTCTCTCGAATCCAGCTTTTTGATGCTTCCTTCAATCTGTATAAATATTTCACTACGGTTTCATTTCGATTCTGTCTATTTTCCAGATTTTTTTTCTTTCTGCAATAACCAGTTTTGTTTTGTTTTCTTTTTGGTCGCATGTTTCTTTTTATAATGGTTGAAATTTCCTCATAAGTTAATTATTTCAGTATTTTGAGGTACACCATAATGGATATTTTCTTTATGTCTTCACATCCTGCCGAAGCCAAAAATGAATCAGTAATTTCATTCTCTCCCTCCGGTGGCTTTCTTTTTTTTCAGTTTCTTTACCCTAGCCAACGCTGCGAAACATCTAATCCAAGTTTCTACGTAATCCGGTTCATCCAATGCGGTTAGGAATCCTATCGGCGACGCCATATTGTTTATGAAGTAGAGTAAGCTCTGGAAGAGACGTTGCCAGGTCAATAGATCGTAGCTCAATATTTGATATTGAAAAATTACAATAATTGTGGGATGAGGCCAAAAGGGGAAGTGGAATTGCAGCCACATCTATGCCGAAGGACAGGAGATCACGAAGCAGGCGGGCATCCTTACTCAGATTCCCCAAACCCCTCGCATTGAAACTAGCTACTATTTTTCAAGTTTGGTTTCCCTATTCACAGACTGGAAGGAAATCTGCGGGCGTTTTCGACCCCGACGGATTGTCCTAGACCCAACTCTGTCGTCATGCAAACATCCAGGACAATGCCGCCAACGTTCGTGGGATATGTTAGTTTTGGAGCACTGTATAATGTGGGATGAAGACTAACTGGTACCCTCCCGGCGCAAAACTTTTGGAATTTTTTCAAAATCGGGTCTTCCCACCCCCACTATGCTAATGACTGGGAAGGTTTCCTTCGCCTTCTAAAGAGGATCCCATACATTTAACCATCTCTCCGTGTCCCTAATCCATGTTATCATACCCAGGGCTTTAGGAAAATTTATTGGGTCCTCTACCGGCTCTCCGTCGACATTTTTAAAAAGGGGCATTAGTAGCGAATTTTCCTGCGAGGAAAGACCTCGTTCAACAGCCTACATGATATATTTTTCCCCTCTAGGGAATGTCTTCTTTTTTTAGGGAAGTGTTGAGAGGCGCGGTGTTGGAGGGATTGGAGTCAGAAGGAGGTGTGTTGGGAGGGGGTGTGTTGGGAGGGGGTTGTTGAGAGGTGTGTTGAGACGAGGTGTATTGGAAGGAGCGATTTTGGTAGGATGACTGTTGGGGAGGGGGGAAGTGGCCACCTAATACGGGAATAATGAAGACTCCTTGATATACCTTTTTCAGATTTTTTGGCTGGGGAAGCAAAGATGGAAAGGGACTTGGTTTCGTCCAGAGCCTTCCAGGTCTGTATTCTGTATTCTTTTTCCATAAGTCTGTAAATGGTTCTATTAAGTCGCTATATCTAAATAGATATTTGCTATAAAAATTGATCAATCCCAAAACGGATTCCAATTCTTTTTTTTTTAATTTTTTGATGTAGATACTTCCGATATTTTATTTAACAGTTTATTGTCTGGTGAAATTCCTTCTTTAGGAACAGGGAGATAGTTCTGGTGTTCAGTGTCTCCATAGAACAGCTCTCGTTTCCCGTCACAAACTTCTCAAATTGCTCCGTGAGTCCTTTATAGTACTCCAGCCCTTTTGGGGATGGTCTATCTCCTACCCACACCGAAGGGCTTGCTGCTGTGAGTGTCGACTCTTGGAGTTGGGATTGCGCCCTAGTGTTGGCGTTTCCATGATACCGTTCAACAATAAACAAAAAATTTAACACTTACTTCGAACGATCTTAGCTTTCAAAAAACTGACGTGAATTACTTCCTGGCTTTCCGTTGCCGACTTAAAAGATAGTAGCTCGACTGGCATTCGTTGTTGCGTACTGCTTTTATAACAGTATCTCATTTGCATACAATGCTACACAAGGAAGACATATTTTATAACAACATTTTTTATTGATTGAAATACAAATATGATATGATGAGGTTAAATTGTCATTTTTTTTTCAACTAAATATACATTTAAGTAAGTGAAACTTTATATGTATATAGAAACAATTACGTTCTTACTTTTTCTTTGTATATACTTATTTCCAAGCATTCTATTACATGTATTTATAAAAATTGTTTATATATATATATATATATATATATATATACACCATTGACGTGTGATAGTGGTGGCTGGTAGTGATGATAATTGGGCCAAACCTGTTAAGAAAATTTTAAATAGGCTTCAAATTACGACAGCTTGTTTTAAAAAAAATGTCTTCAAAAAGCGTTTTCTGATGGTAGTGATGGAACCCACTTACACACGATGATCAATTTGGGTTGTTCATTAAGTATACCACGAGTTACGCTATCCCCATTAATTTTTTGTAAGTACCTAATTGAATCCGAAGTTTTTTCACACCTAAGACTTTGGCGTTAATTCTTTCATTTTGATTTTTCATGCCTGTGAACTGGTAATGAAAAGTAAGTTCAAAAGATATAAAAGGTTGGTGTAGAAATAGAATGCCATAAAATCAAAGACTACTTAAAAAAGATTCTCGGTTGTTGTTGAAACAGTAATATTTTCATTCTCGTCGTTAACTTCTTTTAGACTAAAAACTGAAAAACCAAATGAAATTTGACATCAACATAAATGTAAATGTATTTTTCTTTTCTTTTAGCTAACTCTATTTTAAAGAAATTTAAAACGTGTTTAAGAAAAAAAAATGAAAAATCAATTGCTAGCAATTTTTTTATTAATATTTATTTGTTTCATATTTAAAATTATATTTTGATGTAATATGAAATTTTACATTTTCTTTGAAGAAGTAGATTTTTCTTTCATTTGTACTATAGGGACCGTTGGATTTTCTCGCCCATTTCGCTCGGGATTCGCCTAAATTTTGAATAAGTTGATTGTTCGTCTTAAGTGTATTTCTTGTCCTGGAATAAAATTTTAATTTACTTTTTAAACTTTTGAGAATTTAACTTTAATTGCTTTTTACCTTGTGTTTTTTTTATTGCACCAAAAACTTTTTATTGTTTTAAAATTTTACTACACCCTAAAAATATTTTCACACAAAAAATAAATTTTGAACATTCTTTTTGCACCTAAAAATAAGTTTTAATGGAATGTAACGAATTTAAAATAAAAAAAATAAAGAGATAAATCATACTAGCCGCCAATTTCTTTTCGATGACACGTAAAAAAAATTAGCATAAAAGTTCAGTTTTATTTTTTTGTCAGGACAAAAATAGCATTTCAGACCAAGAATTGATTTTATCCAATTTGTGGGGCGAGTAAATACAACGGTCCTTATAGTGCAATTGATTTTCTTTTATTAGATTTAAATGTACGAACTTCTAAACCAAATTGCAAATAAGATATAGCATCAAATATTTCATTAAACTTGCGCTAAATATTATTATTATTATTATTTTTATTTCCTTTGATATCTGGCGTTTACACATTTCTTTCCGGGTCCCGCCCAGGGACCTAAGGTTAGAAATGGCATCATGACACTTTCCACTGCAAGAAAAATAAAAAAATAATTACATAGATAAAGCCCTTCGTAAAGTGTGGGCTGTACTTGTCAGAACAATTTTCTGTATCTCTTTGAGGCATGGACTTCCAGGGATCCCTTCAATCAGCCTACTGGAATCTTTTCCAACCAGTCCAAGGGCTCCAACTACAACAGGAATTGTTGATGTTCCCATGTGCCACATTTTTGAGATTTCGATTTCAAGGTCCTTGTATTTTGACAGTTTTTCGAATATCTTCAAAGACACATTGCAGTCTGCAGGGACTGTCATATCAATAAGGAGGCACTTATTTTGTTTGTGGTCTTTAATAACAATGTCTGGGCGGTTGGCTTTGATTGTTCTGTCAGTGTATATTGTGTAGTCCCATAGAATTGTAACAGGTCCTATCTCCGTAACCGGGTCAGGGTGGTGTTCGTACCAATTTCTTCCAGTTTCCTTCCCATAGGAGTTGCAAATTTTCCAGTGCAGATATTGGCCCACTCTGTCATGCCGAGTTTTATATTCAGTGGATGCCAATATCGTGCAACCTGATATAAGATGATCAATGGTTTCTGGATATTTGTCGCAGAATCTGCATCTTGGGCTAACAGAGTATTTTAGCATATGTGCTTGATAATTCCTAGTTAACAAGCATTGGTCTTGTGCAGCAATTATAAAACCCTCAGTTTCACCTTTCAACCCTGCACTACGTAGCCACTGATGGGTGCGGTTTTTGTCTACGTCTGCTTGTTTGGTTTGTTTATTATTATTATTATTATTATTATTATTATTATTATTATTATTATTATTATTATCTATATCTTGTTTTTCTTTCTAGAGTAAAAATATAAACTACTATTAAAAATATTATCGCAGCCGCTTTCGGCCGCTCACTAAAGGCGGTAGAGAACGGCATTATTTTTCAACCTTGACCTTTCCACCATGATCCCTGTGCGCTTGTAATTTCGTTTGGAGATGAACTGATTACCTCTTTCGCTCACGGTTGTTACGAACCTAATCGTAATACACCTCCAAGCCGTTTTTACACCGATAGTTTCGCATAGAAATCTCCACTCAATTTTTAGTGAGATTCTTGACATTTCAGTAACGCCATTTTCTGTTGCGGGGCAATCCGAACTTAACACAGCGACTCATCGCCTAATTCGTGGCCGCTCGCGGTCGGTTCTGCCCGCTCGCGGTCGGTGCTGGCCGGTTGCGTCTCAGCTTCAGGGCTAAGATCACGGTGCAGTATCTGTTTCTCAGATTACTCACTGGACGATCGCTTTTCGCTGAGATTCGATCTCTGATACAGGCCGGTTGCAGGGATTCGTCCCTGCGCTGGTAGTATCGCAGCTACGTCTAGCTATGACCAGCTTGGACAAGCTAAGACCAGCTAAAGCCAAAGCACTGCGGCCCGGGTGAAAACTCGGGTCCATTCCCCCTCCCTTCCCACGTAAAACCCCGACCTTGTGTCACAACCTGACCCTGTGGGAGGTCAAGTAAATCCACGGTGCTGGCCGGTCGCGTCTCAGCTTCAGGGCTAAGATCTCGGTCTCTACGCGGCCCCAAGGTTCTCCGATACAGGCCGGCGGCAGGGATTCGTCCCTGCGCTGGTAGTATCGTGGCTACGTCTGACTAGCTATGACCATCTTGGACCAGCCAAAGACCAGCTATGACTAGCTAAAGCCAAAGCACTGCGACCCGGGTGAAAACTCGGGTCCATTCCCCCTCCCTTCCCACGTTAAACTCCGACCTTGTGTCACAACCTGGCCCTGTGGGAGGTCAAGTAAATCCCGTGTAGTATCTGTTCTCAGATTACTCTCTGGACGATCGCCTATGGAGTGAGATTCGATCTCTGATACAGGCCGGTCGCAGGGATTCGTCCCTGCGCTGGTAGTATCGCAGCTAAGACTAGCTCTGACAAGCTAAGACCAGCTAAAGCCAAAGCACTAATCTCTTTCATATGTTTCCATGCTATTTTCGGACGTTGTACCACAGAAACGATGTGTACAGCCGATACTAAATACATGTTGAAAAATGAAAATTAATACCACTACTACTAGTAGTAGTAGTACTACTACTACTGTAATTTGACTTCGGTTTGGTGATAATA
>OZ038501.1:34830038-34837538 GCA_964036315.1 Acanthosepion esculentum | reverse complement strand
CATAAATGCTACAAGGCGTCAAGGCTCCTGGCTGACCACTCATACATTAAATAGGAAGTTACTTTTCAATCACCCTATATCTATCTATCTATTTATCTATCTCATATATATATATATATATATATATATATATATATACATTGGAGGAAGGAGTATACAAATTGGCGAAAGTTTTTGCGTGATGCGTTCGCCCTTTAGGGCTTCATCAGACTAAGTTTATACTTACGTTAACGCGACTACACATGCACGTGGACGAGAGTCGTTGTAAATTTTCAATTTAAAGATGATTTCTTATGTGTTTTGGTTATGGAATCTAGTAGATTTTATTTAGTTCTTTTTGTTTCCATCACTTTTTAAAATATCCCACATTGTGATAGCAGAAGATGTCAAGAATGGTAAAACCTTGTAAGAAACTGAACGCAAATTTAGTACGGATGACCCCGCGATAAAGCACTTTCTAAAGATTTTCGTGTTATGAATTATTTTTTTCTTTTAATTAGAGCAGCATTTTTTATATCATAATTGTTCTCAGTCTAGTTTCAGTGAGCAACTAATACATTTAACATGTTGTTTATAACATATTCTTTTGGGTTTATGTAATCATTTATTTAAATTCCTTGAGGTTTCTCCGATTTATTTATTGTGACAATGATTACAGGTAATAGGATAAATTTCTCCTTCAAGTTTTATCTTATTGTTTTGTTTTCTATTAAGTATTTTATTGTTTTAGAAGTAGTTGGGACAAAATAAAATCGGTTATATCTGCATCGTTTTGAGAAAACCTTGAATACGTTGAGTAAAAATATATAAAAAAATATTCATTGTTTACCAATACAAATGACTCCTTTGTTTATATATATATATATATATATATATATATATATAAACAAAGAAATAGGCAGAGAGACACTCTCTTGAGTCTGAGCATGGATACGATAATAAGGCAATTTGCTTTGGGATTACACTTATCCTCAGCGACCACAACGCATCTATATATATATATATATATATATATATATATATATATATATAAATTCCCGATGAACAAGGATCGACCACAAGTAAAAGTTTCATGCGATACCAACTTATTCTCAACTTATTCTCAGATTTCCAAAAACATTCTCCTAGTACATGTAATTCTTAATGACAAAAATGTCCGGGAAACATCAGAACATTCCTTGATGTCAAACGTTTCAGAATTAATGGATTCTTCAGGGGATATATCTCTGTAATCATGTCTACTTGTGATCATACGCAGTAGAGGAAAACAGATATATGTCAAGCGAAACGTTGTCTTGACACATGAAGGCAATATTTTGAAAAACAAACAAAAGAAAAAAAATAATAATAATATTCAATAATAAAACTCCCAAAAGGTGACAACGATTTAAACTTAATTAGCAAAAAGTAACAAAAATACGAACGCGTGACTAAGTTTTTATCTGCGTCGTTTTGAGAAAACATTGAATATGTTGAGTAAAAAATATATATAAAATATTCGTTGTTTACCAATTAAAAGAGAAATGTTATAATCAATGCAAGTTGAGAAAGTGTAAAAAGCAAAGGAGCAGAAAAATGCACAGAATTACTTTTGTTGCCAGTCAAATTGTACTTAATCATTTTGGCAAGCGTTGCGTTGCATGTTTTATACTTGTCATAAACACAGCCGGCATAGCTTCTCAATAAGACATCAAAAGGTTTTGAGAGAGCATCAGTTTTGTAAAGATCCTCCTGACACGATAGCACATTCAAGGATGAACACGTCTGATGATTGTAACGAGAGAAATATTCACACAAATGAACCCTTTGTCTAAAGAACTCTTTTACCTTCTTGATGTAGTCATCGTCTAAAAGCTTATCATTTTTCATAGTCAATAGATTGTCCTCGATACACTGGGACACAGTCGCTTTTTGAAACTTGTCACAAAAGTACTTGTAATTTTGTCCCAACTTGGCGGCAGCAGTTCCAGACGAAGCCTGGACTTTCGGATAGCAATCAAGTTCAGGTCCATAAAATGGTTTTAGGTTGTATCGATTGCTACTTAATTTACAGGCAGTGCTTTTAATATTTGTTAATACCTTGGAGAACATCATGGCAGCCTTCTTACTGCAAACCAGTATTGTTTTGTATATACATGGTATTATATCATTAAAGCATGTTAAAGATAGATCCTCAGGTTTGAAATTAAAACATTTATCCACGTTGGAAATGCAAGTAAGGTTTTCTCCAGCCATATCATTGAACTTTGAACAAACGTAGGCGAAATTTGTTTTGAAGTTTTTTATGTTTATATTTCTTACAATTATTTGATCTATTATATTTTTCGAATCGTATATGTTTTTCTCGACGCAGTTGCTGAAGTTGCCCGTAAAAAAATGGCAAATCTCTTCTCTATTTTGCATTAGATCTTGGTCTGGGGACATATTTGCTAAACATTTAACCAACTCGCTATTCTGGACAGCAAAAGAGGGCCTCCCTGTAAAGAGAGCCAAGAAGTAAAATGTCGCACAGAAAAACCGCATCATGATTTGTAGTCTTCTATTAATTTTTATTTTTAACCTCCCTTTTCTTTTCTTTTCTTTTCTTTTTTTTCTGTTGTTGCTGTTGTTATTGTTGTTGTTGTTTCAGTTTGAACTTCGGGTAAAAAAAAAAGCTTTCAAAACACTATTTTCACAAATACGATTCCAGGGTTGATTCTTTTAGAAAAAAAAAGACCTTTTTGATGTTGTTGTTGTTCGACGTTTTTGACTTGGGGTGAAAACAGGATTCGCTCTCAAAGTTCTCAAAATATTTTTTTTTTTTTTTAGAAAAAGAGATCTTGCAACTACTTGAGTAGAAACGACACCTTCCCTTAACAGCGAGAATTTTATAATGTGAAATAGCAGTATCTTCCTTTTTATGCTATATCTCTCCCCACCTCTCTCTCTCCCTCTCTCCCTCTCTCTCTCCATCTCTCATTCTTCTTCCTCGTCCTCTCTGTTCGTGATCTAAATTAGTATTGACTGATATAAAAAGGATTGACTGTTATTAAAAGGATTGACTGTTATTAAAAGGATTGATATGAATTCAGAAGGATTTTGCGAACATCATGGACTGAATATGTGAACAACGACGAAGCTTTAGAGAAAATGGAAAGAAAAAGGACAGTTATGCTTAACATCAAGAAAAGACAGTTGACATTTCTAGAGGAAAGAGGGCTTAGAAAATTTGATACACACATGACAGATTGAATTCAAGAAGAACAGAGGAAAACAGCGTATTAGTGAGCTTGAGTAAATGGGTGGCGGATCAGGGTTTGGGTGAAATAAAAAAAGACAAAATTTATTAAGAGCTATATAAGACAGGAATTTGTGGAGAGTCATCATAGCCTACCAAAAGCGTCCCCAAAAGGAGAAGTACCAAGATGGGTCCGGTAATTTTCCACAGTATTGCCTTTAAACCCACATTAAATCTCGACCTTGCGCGCAGAAAAATCTACTTACTATAGAGGTTACTTCTTGATCTCAACGTTCAGAATATTTCTTTTTTAATTATTTCACTCCAAGCAAGGCGATACTGCCATTAAGACGCGGGGGGCGGGGACTGAGAATGAGAAAGAATGAAAAGACTTGGGACGGAAGCGGAAACCCAATTACAAATAGTAAACAAAGGATAAACCTTTACTCCTTGTCAAAAAAACGGGGAGGAGTGTGAACCAAGCGATAGGCGAATCTATCTATTCCTATTGAAAAATTAAAATGATATATAATTTCAGAGGTTCGGTGGAGACGTTAAAAGTATAATGTATATATAAGTATATATTCCGGTCTTATGCAACATCTAATCTACATTTAGAGAAAATATATTGGAATAGTCATAATGAAGACACCCGGTGTCGCCAGTATAATTTATTGCACTCACAATATCGACATTACAAGTTACAGATGCACTTTTGATATCATTCACCGAGCTTCTTCGTCCTTGCTCGCTTGTTTGGGCACACAACACGCAGCACCTTTACGGTAGGCCATTTCATCATACATTATGGTTATTGGGCGCGTGGCCGAGTAGAACGTTCGCTTTCTGACAATGAGACCCTGGTTCAAATCTCACCATGGTCGATTTGTCAGGAAGGAGACTTCCTGATATCGGACTTGGGGGGATCGGTCCCAGCATACGGCACCTTTAGTAGGCTATGATGACTCTCCACAAATTCCTGTCATGTAGCTCTTAATACATTTTGTCCTTTTTTATTTCACCCAAACCCTGATCTGCCATCCATTTACTCAAGCTCACTAATTATGTTATACGCTGTTTTCCTCTGTTCCTCTTGAATCCTTCTGAATTCATATCAAACCTTTTAATAACAGTCAATCTTTTTTATAACAGTCAATACTAATTTAGATCACGATTCTGACAATGAGACCCGGGTTCGAATCTCACCATGGTCGATTTGTCAGAAAGGAGACTTCTTCATGTTATCGGTCTGGAGAGGTCGATCCCAGTGTGCAGCACCTTTTGAAATTGCCTGAAAATCATACCCCAGATTGACCCAAGTCTTGTGAGTGAAATTAGTTAGACGGAACTCTTGGAGGGCCTTCGATAATTGTGCTAGCACGAAGTCACAAGTCATCGTGACCAAGCGTTTGAGTGTTCCGGCCTTGTTCAGATTTTTGATTACGCTAGATTCGACGCTCTCTCCCAGAAACTGTAACTAAGGTCTGCTCAGCATAGTTGCAGTATAAAGCACTGGTTGGCTCTGTGGGTGTTGAATAAACACAAATGTGTCTGGGCGAGCGCCTGCAATAGGGATTGGCTAGCCTCCCTAATTAGATGGCTATCCTCGAATACGAGTGGCCAGCTTCCTTGATCGACTGCATCCATCCTCTGGATGGATTTTCTCGTGCGTAGTGTTGATGGGCGGCTTTCGTCCGTTAAACTTCTTCCCAGCTTAAAGCGTTCTACCCACTCATACTCCTTTCGTTGATTCATGGTGCGTGCTCTATCCTGCACCAACATACGGCGATGTTTGACTCCATCTGAGCGCCAAAAGCACTACGGGACGTTGTTCTTCAATGGTGCAATCGCCTATACGCCTCACCTCGTTACTCCCTACCACTTGACTGAAAGATGGAAGGCTGTGCGCGGCTAGCAATCCGTAATCACTGCTGTTCTTACCGCGTAATTTAACAATTGCCTTTAAGTTCGTATATACTAATATGTTCGGACTGCTATTGGGATTTTCAAAGTGGGCAATACCTTGGAGACGATTGAAATATTTAGTAGGCAGCGAGAAATAAAGAGTCGATTAGTAAAATGGAATCGCAGTGATGACAGGATAACATTAAAACCAACTAATAACTTTTCAACCTTTTTTTTTACAAAATCCGTATGACAAGAACTTTGTTGCCATATTCACGAATTTTCAGTCGTCCAACGCTCCGGCCCTCTTCGGGTGATTGGAATTTCGAACTGAACCCTTTATTTTGTCCACCGATGAATGAAAAAGGAGTGTCACCGCCCCTCTGTGGGATGAGGTTGATATAATAGACGGGGAACATCACTGGAAAATACGAAAACTTAAGGAATCAGCACATATGCTATGCCACAAACATCTCCTAAACCGTTCAAGCATAGAAATCAATACAGTATGGGAACCAGTAAGTGCTAGAGAAAAACAATAATAACAACAAATTGTAATATGAGCTCTGGTAAAAATGAAAACCGAAACATTAGGTTTATAGGTCCCAAAAATTCATACACTGAAGTACCAGTGAATAAAATCTTTGGTTGAAGTAATCAAATGACTTGACCCTACGACCCAAAGAGTTGTGAGTTCAATACCAGGCTACAGCAGAGGTGAACAAAAACTTGGAGAATTGAGTTAAAGAGAAATAACTGATACAGAGATATCCGGAAGAAGCATGGTACGGGGAAGTAGAACAATCTACACCGGTGGATGAAATAAAGGGTTCAGTTCGAAATTTCAATCACCTGAAGAAGGCCAGAGCGTACAACGGCCGAAACGTCGTGAATATGACCACAAAGATGAAGACAACAGTCCGAACAATGTAAATACACAAACGTATAGTTTTCACTTATTTTAAGCCTGTCGTGAGAGCAGGCAGAAGTAGCAATGAAGATGTATCATGTTTACCTACACGATTCCAGACTGTGCCAAGTGAATACGTGAATCAATAGCCAATTATAAAGGCAACAGCATTCACGTTTTCATTTCCAGGCGTGGCCATATTTTAATTTTTCTTTCCTTTGTCAACCGGCGGAGGCCATTTCTCTGACGGTAAAGTAATTGATAGCAGCTCGGATTGAGGAATCGGAAAGCCGAATTCGAAATCCAGTCGAATCCATTACATTCACTTACGTGCTAATACACTTGGGAAAGGTATGAATCCTCTTCTTCTCCCCGCAGCCATGGGTAAGTAGCAGGACAGACCGGGATCTATTGCCTTCGATGGCAACTGGTCTACCGAAGAAAGAAGTGGTAACCTACTGTGGAAAAAAAAGCTGCCTCGTCTGTCACGTATCAAAAGATACGTGATCGCCTAAGCGTGTATCACACATGGTACATAACTGACTGAAATTCACTTACGTGCTAAAACCCTTGTGAAAGGTATGAATCAATTTATTCTCCCCCCAGCTATGGGTAAATAGCAGGACAGACCGGAATCCATAGCCTTGGATGGCAACTGGTCTACCGCAGAAAGAAATGGTAATCTACTGCAGAGAAAAAATCTGCCTCATCAGGCATGTATCGAAAGATACATGATCACCTACGCGTGTATCACGCATGGTATATATAACTGACTAAAATTCACTTACGTGCTATACCCTTAGGAAAGGTATGAAACTTCTTCTTCTCCCCCAGCTATGGGTAAATAGCAGGACAGTCGGTGATCTATAGCTTTCGATGGCAACTGGTCTACCGCAGAAAGAAATGGTAACCTACTGCGGGAAAAAAATCTGCCTCGTCAGTCATGTATCGAAAGATACGTGATCGCCTAAGTGTGTATCATGCATGGCACATAACTTACTGAAATTTACTTACGTGCTAATACCCTTGGGAAAGGTATGTATCCTCTTCATCTCCCCCCCAGCTATGGGTAAATAGCAGGACAGACCGTGATCTATAGCTTTCGATGGCAACTGGTCTACCGCAGAAAGAAATGGTAACCTACTGCGGGAAAAAAATCTGCATCGTCAGTCATGTATCGAAAGATACGTGATCGCCTAAGTGTGTATCATGCATGGCACATAACTGACTGAAATTCACTTACGTGCTAATACCCTTGGGAAAGGTATGTATCCTCTTCATCACCCCCCAGCTATGGGTAAATAGCAGGACAGACCGTGATCTATAGCTTTCGATGGCAACTGGTCTACCGCAGAAAGAAATGGTAACCTACTGCGGGAAAAAAATCTGCCTCGTCAGTCATGTATCGAAAGATACGTGATCGCCTAAGTGTGTATCATGCATGGCACATAACTGACTGAAATTCACT
>OZ038501.1:34815038-34825038 GCA_964036315.1 Acanthosepion esculentum | reverse complement strand
GACAACTCTCTTATATCTGGGTTACACTGTACAACCATTTATTTAATGATAGGTTCTGCTTATCATGGCTTATCTGAGGCGATTATGGATGGCCGATGAGTGACGAAGAGATAACAGCTAGTATGGCTGGCTAGAATTGATACAAAATTTAAGAAATCTAAGTGAAATCATTTTTTTGTTTTTGTTTTTAACTACCTAGGAATTTTTACAAATGAACACATTTTTCGCAATTATCTAATAATTTATTGACTTTTATTTACCTTTCGAAGATGCTTTATGCAAAAATAAAAAAAATTAAAAATACTATAAAATTTTCTTAAATTAATTTCTCTGTAAAGAGACAAAACTCTTAGATCACGTGACCGTTTCATAATAATGACACATGACACAATGATGGAACAAATTAAGTAAAAAAATAAGAAATAAAAAATATTTAAAAATTAGAATAGCGTAACTTTACTTAATTAATCTTTTCAATTTTGGATTCATAAATTTCGTTTCCACTGAATTACTATATCACATCCAGGAAATAGCCCAATACAAAATTTTACACTATTTTAAACTATTATAAATTATTATAATTAAAATTTTTTAAAAATGTCAAAAAAAATCTTGTAAAAATTCATTATTCATCGGGAAAATGTTATTTCTTCAGACTTATATATATAACTTATTTACAAAAGCAATTAAAAGCTTTTCTAATTAAATAATGTCATAGTTTTATTGCATTCATTATTTTTCAATTCAGAGCAGATATTCAGTTAGAATAGTACTTGTTTGAAAAAAAGATTAGGCAATTTAGATTCTCCAAGGAGTCCTATTTTTAACGAATGAAAAAATCAGGAAATAGTAAGGTTTTTTTTTGCGAAATTTCATGAAATTAAGTAACGTAACATATCTAAAAAATATTTTTACCAAAATTTTCTGAAAAAATATTTCACAAATAATTTCATTCATTTGTAAATAAGTCCTGAAAATTTATTTATATGTTTTTATATATTTATATTTGATATTTCAGATCGCCTCGATCTTTTGAAATATATATATATATATATATATATATATATATATATATATATATATATATATATTATTAAGAATATAATCGCCCGGCATTGAACCGAATATTGAGAAATATGTTTTCTAGAAGATTGTGTTGCGCCAATCGTCTATTGGAAAATCAGCATTCGACATCTTGGACACCGATCTCGGTTACTGGCTCAATTTAGATCATGTCATAAATCCGTATTAATTTATACGTTTTCCTGCCGCCATATCTGCTCCACCTCCAACATTTATCCATTCACGGCTATTATCACCATGACGACATGACTTTGCGGGTGGCGAAGTCTGGTGTTGGATATGACGTGGACTTGGATTTGTTCTTTGCATAATTCAACCCGAATACAAATACTGTCTGACTACATGCTAATAAACTGCAACGTAAGGCCGTCTAACATTTATATAAAGCGGCCATTAGCTAAAAGTTTCTTCTTCTTCTTCTTCTTCTTCTTCTTCTTCTTCTTCTTCTTCTTCTTCTTCTTCTTCTTCTTCTTCTTTATGTGCGATGTTCTTTAATTGGGTTGGAAACCATGGCTCTCCACAATTTCCTGTCCTTTGTCTCTTAATAAATTTTGTCTTTTTGTTATCTCTCTTAATCCTTATTTCAACATCCATTTGCACAAGCTCGCTAGGTAGATTTCCTCTCTCCCTTTTGTCTTCAATCTGTCCTGTGAGTATCAGATTTTCCAAGCCCTCTACAATTTCATATCATCTGTAGCTCTTAATAAATGTTATCTTTTGTTCCGCCATCCATTTACTCAAGCTCGCTAGGTAGGTTATGCGTTGGTTTCCTCTGTCTCTCTTGCCTTCAATCTGTCCTGTGAGTATCAAATTTTCCAAGCCCTCTACAATTTCATATCATCTGTAGCTCTTAATAAATGTTATCTTTTGTTCCGCCATCCATTTACTCAAGCTCGCTAGGTAGGTTATGCGTTGGTTTCCTCTGTCTCTCTTGCCTTCAATCTGTCCTGTGAGTATCAAATTTTCCAAGCCCTCTACAATTTCATATCATCTGTAGCTCTTAATAAATGTTATCTTTTGTTCCGCCATCCATTTACTCAAGCTCGCTAGGTAGGTTATGCGTTGGTTTCCTCTGTCTCTCTTGCCTTCAATCTGTCCTGTGAGTATCAAATTTTCCAAGCCCTCTACAATTTCATATCATCTGTAGCTCTTAATAAATGTTATCTTTTGTTCCGCCATCCATTTACTCAAGCTCGCTAGGTAGGTTATGCGTTGGTTTCCTCTGTCTCTCTTGCCTTCAATCTGTCCTGTGAGTATCAAATTTTCCAAGCCCTCTACAATTTCATATCATCTGTAGCTCTTAATAAATGTTATCTTTTGTTCCGCCATCCATTTACTCAAGCGCTGTCCCGCTTGATTACAATCTGTTCTATGGGTATCAAAATTTCCAAGCCCTCATTCCTCATTATGTGCCCTAGAAATTTCAACTGACTCTTGGTGTCTCTTGGTGTCCTTTTTATTTTTCTCTAAAACTTCGTCGTTAGGTCCATGGTATTCTCAGCATCCTACTGTAGAACCACAATCCTGTTGTTTCAACTCTCTTCTTCGTTTGTAGGGAGCTTTTCTATCATTCACAGCCATATATAAATCCAAAATTTAAAAATTAATCAGTTTGTCTGACGATCGCAAATAGCGTGAAACTCAGGGTCACAAACTCACATCAGTCTAACTATATATATATATATATATATATATATATATATATATATATATATATATATATATATATATATAAGGCTCAAACACTATTATTCCATGGTTATAATTTATCCTCTTGGAAATATATATTCGTATATTGACGACTAATATTACCTCTCTCTCTCTTTCTATCTCTCCATATATATATATATATATATATATATATATATATATATATATATATATATATATAATACTTGGCCACTCGTATTCGAGGATACCCGTCTGCCAGGGCGGCTAGCCAATCCCTATTGCAGACGCTCGCTCAGGCACATTTTGTGAATGCTCATCACCTACAGAGCCCACCAGTGGTTTATACTGCAACTATGCTGAGCAGATCTTACTTACAGTTTCTGGAAGAGAGAGCGTCATATCTAGCGTGATCAACAGTTTGAACAAGGGTAGTACGCTCAAGCCCTCGGCCACGATGACTTTTGGCTTTTGTGCTAGTACAGCTATCGACGGTCCTCAAGTGTTCCGTCTACCCAATTTCACTCACAAAGCTTGGGTCAACTCGTGGTATGGTTTTCAAGCAATTTCCAAAGATGCCGCACGCTGGAATCGACCTCGATCTAGTCCGATAACATTAGGAAGTCGCCTTGCTGACAAATCGTCCATAGTGAGATTCGAACCCGGGTCTCATTAGAAAGCGAACGTTCTAACCACTCGGCCACTGCATTAGTGTTATATGTAATGTCCGTTTTGGCGAACCTATTGTAATGACGAGTGAATCATTCTAATTAGTAATCCGTATGGTAGTGAAAAATACATTTAGATTTTATATAAAATAGATATGGTTATTATTAGATTAGAATCATATAACACAGTGTTATCTGCGTATCTTATATTGTTAAGATTACGCTCACCGATAATAAATGAAAATATTTCTATGCTAACTGTTTCTTCTATCGCACTTCTCGCTTGTAGAATTCTCTTCATGCTTCTTACTTCCCAGTCAAATTTGATTTTCAAAAGTTTAAATGCAATATCAATCGTTATCATATGTCTTCTTAATTCATATCCTTTTAATGTTCTCTCTATTTAATAGTATTCATCTTATATTCTCTAACACTCAATAACCCCTTGCCTCTTACTAGCTTTATTGTCTTGCTTCGGGGTGAAATGATAAAAAAAAACAGTTCTTAAGAAGAGCCGTTCAAAATGGTTAATTTTTAAATCATAAGCGGCTGACTGTTAACTAAAACAATTTCCCGTTTGGAAGATTCTTTCAAACCTTTAACAAATGAAAATATTGTATTACTCGCCAAAATCGTATAATGTATTATAATTTGGTTTACACAAAAAATACTTCTTAAACAAATGAGAGCAAACAGCAGAGGTTAGGAAGTGTGTAGACGTTGTCAGTAGTTCTTTCTTTATCTGTGGTCAGCACTGGGGGTCAAATAACGCCATGTCATACAAAGAATAAATCACAATGGACCTGTTCTTTGACATCGGCCATTTGGAGGCGTTGAAAGTAGTTATTAATAAAACGTTGTGGGATGTCACTGTTTTTCTTTGTGCTGCGTCGTGCCGTTAAGATTTCAATCTTTGTTTGTTGCTTGCTTTTTCTATGAATTTCTTTTTTCTTTTTATGAATGTCTTTTCATTCATTTCCTCTGAATTTCCTTTCTGTCTTTTCCTCTAAATTTCCTTTCATTCCTTATTTCAGAAATTCTTTTCGTTCATCTTCTCTGAATTACTTGCCATTCTTTATTTCAGAATCTCTTTTCATTCCTTGTCACAAAATTTAATTTCTTTCTTTTGCTATGAATGTCTTTTCTTTCGTTTTCTCTGAATTTCTTTTCTTGATTTTGTTCTGGATTATTTTTCTGAATTTCTTTTCTTTCTTTCAAAGCATGGATGAATGGTAGACTTATAAATATCTAAGATAGATTCTGTCGAGAAAAATTGTCTAGCACGACACAGTGAGCCAATTTTCCTAGCAGCAGACCTATCAACTGGTTAATGACAACGGTAATGGTAATCTTAGTGGTTTCCTTATAGGGAAACTTTCGGCATTCACTGACCGAGCTGCCAGTGCTAGTCTCTCTTCAAATTTATAAAATATTTCTATTAAACAGTTTTAAAGAAAAAATAGGTTTTCAAGTCTAGTGACTGTTATTGCTCTTTCCAATATGGATGTCAGTGTCTTTCCTAACCTTTTATTTTAAGTATTGTGGACAGTCAACATTTTGATTATGACATTATTTTCTCTTCAAGTTCGATGTGATATCCATTTTAGTTGTTGCTGCTGTTTAAAATCAGAAAGGGACTTGGCTTTTGTTACAGTTCTTTGTCATTCTCCAGCACCTGTCCACGAGGTTCGAAGATGAGTGGTCCTAGCTAAGACTGACATGCTTCACTCGCCATTTTAAACTATTGATCTGAGAAAGTGGTTGTATACAACTGACAGTTTAGGCATTTATGAACGAGTCTGAACGACACCCACATGAGAGTCACCGTCTGACAAGACTGCTTACGAACATGACTCGAGTTTTTCACATGATTAAGAAGATTTCAAGTATAAATCTCTGCGCATCGGGAATTTACACAATTATTTTCATTTATTATCGGCGAGCGTAATCTTAACAATATAAGATACGCAGATAACACTGTTATATGTTTCTAATCTAATAATAACCATATCTATTTTATATAAAATCTAAATGTATTTTTCACGACCATACGGATTAGTAATTAGAATGATTCACTCGTCATTACAATAGGTTCGCCAAAACGGACATTTTATATAACACTAATGCAGTGGCCGAGTGGTTAGAACGTTCGCTTTCTAATGAGACCCGAGTTCGAATCTCACTATGGTCGATTTGTCAGCAAGGAGACTTCCTGATGTTATCGGACTAGATCGAGGTCGATTCCAGCGTGCGGCATCTTTGGAAATTGCTTGAAAACCTTACCACGAGTTGACCCAAGCTTTGTGAGTGAAATTGGGTAGAGCTCCGGTGAGTGAGCGTGCGTGTGTGTGTGTCTGCGTACGTCAATGAGTGTACGTGCGTGTATGTATGTTTGCGTAAGTATGAGTGGCGTCCCGACGATAATTTTTCCTCCCACTTCCATAAAAACACCGATACACGCAACCATATATAAATGCAAAATTTAAAAATTAATCAGTTTGTCTGACGATCGCAAATAGCTGAATAATATTTTCTCGTATGATGGGGTCTGTGTAAAATAGGTAAAAATTGCTGTTATTTTTAATTTTTTTAAGACTGTTTTGTTATTATTTTAAAGTCGATTATTTGCTTGTTTTCGCTGATTGCGCATATGTAAATGGTAGAAATTCCAATCTGTAATACTTATTAGTATTTATGCGGTGGCATTAATTTTGCTGGGGGAGAGAGAAGTAAGTATAATTGTGGACTGATACGGTAATGGTGATTGTGATGTGATAGCAATGGTGGGGGAGCGAGTGATGATAATGACAATTGTAGCAGCAAATAGTTATTGTAAAGGGGTAGACGTGATCGTAATAATAGTGGTGGAATGATAATAACAATAATTGTAATTATTATGATGGTAGTTTGAACTAGAAAATAATTGATGGTGTTATGGTGTCAGTCGTGTCGCTTTTCCTGTTTGTATATATATATATGTGTGTGTGTGTGAGAGATAGAGAAAGAAAGAAAGAAAGAAAGAAAGAAAGAAAGAAAGAAAGAAAGAATAAATAAATAAAGACAAAAGGAAAACTTATCTTACCCGACGCGTCTCGTCCTTTGACGGATTTGACCAAGACAAATGTAAGCATTTTATTTTGCAGCATGTATTTATAAACAAATGTAAAAATTAGTTTTTTCAGAATTTTAAAATTTAAGAACGTTTATAAATATACGGTGAAGTAATGGATAGCGGCTCGGATTGAGGAATCATAGAGCCGAGTTCGAATTCCAGTCGAATCCATTACATTCACTTATGTGCTAATACCCTTGGGAAAGGTATGAATCCTCTTCTACTCCCCGCAGCTATGGGTAAATAGCAGGGCAAACCGGGTTCTATAGCCTTGGATGGCAACTGGTCTACCGCAGAAATAAATGGCAACCTACTGCGGGAAAAAATTGCCTCGTCCGTCATGTATCGAAAGATACATGATCGCCTAAGCGTGCATCACGCATGGCACATAACAGACTGACTCTAAATATACATCAGACAAACTGAATATCAAGGTAAATTATGGAGGATGCTAAGTGATGTAATTTAATGTCTAATAAACGAAAGTGGCTAAGTGTTCTTATTTTTGTTGATTTTTTTAATAATGTAATTGTTATTTAGTTTCAGAAATTAATTTATTGTCTTATAGGAAGAAAATGAGTAACTACTGACACCGAGGTTCGAGCGTGACACTCTGGACTTATGAAGATATGTTTTTCACAAGCGATTATTGTGTGATTACTGAGTGACTGTTGAGCGGAACTATCCAGTTGAATTAGTGTGAATTACTGTGCGTCGAAAGTGGCTAAGTGTTTTTATTGTTGTTATTTTTTTTAATAA
Source organism: Acanthosepion esculentum (assembly GCA_964036315.1). Lineage (NCBI taxonomy): Eukaryota > Metazoa > Mollusca > Cephalopoda > Sepiida > Sepiidae > Acanthosepion > Acanthosepion esculentum. The sequence continues at coordinate 34,817,748 of OZ038501.1, read as the reverse complement.
TGTAATTATTATTTATGTTATCTTAGTTTGAGAAATTTATTTATGTATTAGGTATATATTTTAATAGAAGTTTTCTTTTAATTTTTGTGATTTATCAGATACGCAGATAAAACTGCTGGCAGAAAAAAAAAAACAAGTACAATACCAGAGGAAATCGAGAATGAGCGACTATTCATAAAATTCAAGCGAGCAGAACTTGTGATCATCGGCACCAGAAAAAGGCCGAATAGATGTGCACATCAAGACAGTCATTTCCAAACTAGACTCCGACAAGGCAAGCGAATGTGACGGGATACCAGTCGTGCTTCTAAAAAAAATGTGCTTCCAATCTGGCTCCGGTTCTCTCCAAACTCTACAACAATTGTCTCACTGCTTCCTACTTTCCAGCTTGTTGGAAGTCCTCCCCTGTAGAGTCTATTTTTATAAAACTTCTGAGAATCCTCTGATTCCTCAAACTATCGCTCTATTAGTTTCTTACCGCTTTTCGGCAAAGTATTCGAGGCTTTAATCAATACTGAAGTGATTAAGCATCTTACCTCTCGCGACCTCTTCTCGGACAAACAATATGGCGTCCGTTCGCCAGGTCTTCCTATGACGTGGTAACGGGCTTCACTGAATATGTACAACAAGCTCTTGATAATAACGGTGAAGCTCGATTGGTGGCTCTAGATATCTAGTTTGGCATGCTGGTCTTCTACGCAAGCTCCAGGGCTACGATATTACAGGACGATTGTTTGATTTAATCCGATCATTCCCACCAAATCGTGAAATGAAGGTCGTTTTGAATAAGCTCGCTTCCAGATCCTTTCACACGAATGCGACTGTTCCCCAAGGCTCTATCCAGGGTCCTACACTGTTTCTGATCTTCATCAATGATCTCTCTCAGTTCCCAAGGAGACGTTTATCTTGTCTCAATAGCAAATCCGTCATAGATGACAAAGTAAACTTGGCTTCCTGCTCTTGAAAAGGACCTCCAGTCAGTGGTTAACTGAAGCAGTTACAAGGAGTGAAATGGAATGAGAAATTGAGGAGATGGCTATAGCTAACAACGCGCAGATCGGATCACTCAACTCTGCAAAATCATGGCTACTTGTTCTCCCATGTTCCGTACCCCTTCCTGTTCTTTGTAACTCTTAACATATTTTGTCTTTTTGTTATCTCTCCTAAACATTGTTCCGCCATCTAGTTTCCCAGTAGGTTATGCGTTGTTTTCTCTGCCCCTCTTGCTCTCAATCTGTCCTCTTAGATCCTCTCTTTCTCTCTCTTTTTCTTTTTTCTCTCTATTTCTCTCTCTGTCTCCCTCTCTCTCGTTCTATCTTTCTCTCGTCCTCTCTCTCTCTCTCTTTCTCATTGGTTATTTATTTCTCTCTCTGTCTTTGTCTCTCTCTCCTTCTATATGTTTCTTTTTCTATTTTTCTTTTGTCTCATCTCGTTTGTTTTTCCTTTTCTATCTCTTGATGGATTGGTCATTATTTCCCTCTTTAGTTGGTGTCATCCTCTTTCTCACACTCTCTTTCTCCCCGCTCTTTAGTTACATCCACTCTCCCTCCACCCCCTCCCTCTTTCGCTACCGCCTTTATATATATATATATATATATATATATATATATATATATATATATATATATATATATATATATATATATATTAAGATACGTCTCATTAAATAATTTAGACAAGTTTTGTCAACTTATTTTTAATATGATCCTATCACAATTTGGGACAAGTTTCCTACTATCCTTATTAAAGGAAAACAGTTGATGCATATTCATTTTATTCCGAGTACTTTCGACATTAGCCCAATGTCATCATCAGGCTCTTGTTTTTTTTTATTTCAATTTTTTTCCGGTTACGCTGTCTGATCAGCAAGACATGTCAAATCATAAGTTTTTATTACAATTTGTCTTATGTGTGTCAGTTTGTCGGATTTCCAATCAAATCTAAGATCTACCTACCGACCTATCTATTTGTATATATATCAATTCAGGTATCTATCTTAATCTGTTCATATAAGCTATTATATATATATATATATATATATATATATATATATATATATATATATATGATCATAATATGATCATAATCGTGATCATATATCAGTCTGTTCATATCTCTTTCTCTCTTTTTCGCAGTAGCGAGAAGGGGATATTTTAGCATTTCCTATACGAAATACGCCAATAGCTAGGAGAGCTAAGTTCATAGTTGAAGCGCAATGCACACACACACACACACACACACATATATATATGTGTGTGTGTGTGTGTGTGTGTGTGTGTGTGTGTGTCTGTGTGTGTCTGTGTGTGTGTGTGTGTGTCTCTGTGTGTGTGTGTGTCTCTGTGTGTGTGTGTGTGTGTTTGGGCAGCAATCTTTCTTTCAAATATGTTGCGTTGAATATGACAAACAAGGAAAACTAAATTTGATGAAATCTTATTGAATTTATATATATTTATATATATATATATATATATATATATATAGAGAGAGAGAGAGAGAGAGAGAGAGAGTCCGTTTCAAAATGCACACACTCTTCAAGAAAGGAAAAACTTGTATATATATTCTAATACTAAATTTTATCTGACATCACGAGATTAATACAAGTTACCTTTGAACTCTACAATGACAAGAGATGCTCAAAATGGTGGCGTTTAGCTTCCAAACATTTATTATTACAGCGAAATTCTGCTTGGTCAACATTGGCCTGAGTATG
>OZ038501.1:34772538-34812538 GCA_964036315.1 Acanthosepion esculentum | reverse complement strand
TGTATATACATAGTAAAAGTGAGAGAAGTAAAGAGAGAAATTTACCTTTATGGCCCGGTGCCATAGTTCACAGGCCCGGTGCATCCAACCACCTACCATTACCATGTCTTATAATTGAAGTTAAGGAATCTGGTAGGCTAATATTTTAACCAGACGCCGTAAACTACCAAAACTTGTATCTAGCCTATCTTTACAACCCTTTAATATTAAAAGCAAACGTTGGATGATATTTTATATCTACCCGGAAACATTACATATCAATTATTTGCAAATTTTGACTCAGGAGCTCAGGCAGAATGATTAAAATTGTTCAGGAACGCAGGGTTCAAAGGGTTGAAATTTATACACTGAATTTTTTTTACTTGTAGAATATTAAGACGACAAAAAGACAGGACTTTTCCCCTTCGTCTAAAACTATTTTTCAGTAATTTTCTAACAAATTAGACAAAAACTACGACTCCTTCCCAGAATATGACGTGTTTCCGTTTTAGTAAAGTTTGGAGGGCCATGATCTTTTATTTTTCGTTATTGCTCCTCCTAATGGCATTTTAATAAAAATTATAAAACTTGTATCAGTAAATCAGTTATTATCTCTGTAAAAAAGTTCTTAGAATCTCAAAAGATATTCTGGCTAAGCCGTAAAAACACATCATTCAAAATAAAAAGTTTTTCCTCAATTCGATGACTTATAAAGTCCTATCAGGTTTAATCTGTTTTCAGACCGATGGGAAAAATTGTTCAGAAAGACAAAAATAAAAATAAATAAAATGAAAATAAAAAAATGGAAATAAACAATTTGTACATTTTATTCCGTGAAACCAAAATCAGGGTGGCGTACCGTATGTACTCAAATATAGTACGAATATTTTTACGCAAAAAATAGGGGGTCGCATATATATATATATATATATATATATATATAGGGGGTCGCATATATATATATATAATTTAAATAAAAACAGGTAATTTTTTAAGAGTTTAAAAATCATGCATTTTCGGTGACCGGTTGTACTATACGCAAGTAAATTGTTTTCTCGATGTGTTAAAATTAACGCAAAATTTTCAAGGGTCGCACAATACATGAAGTCGACTTATACACGAGTATGTACGGTAAACCACTTTCGATTTTAAAATTTAACTTCTTTTTTTAATAAAGAAGATAACAAGTTTTGCTGATAGATAGATAGATAGATAGATAGATAGATAGATATGGGGTCTTGCTACTTTATTAAATTAATTGTGGATTATGAAAATGCCTTCTATTCAGAGCTTTCAGAAAGTCGAACCCTCTCTTGGCAGAGATCTGCTTATGAATTTGGATCTAAAATTCGAGTTCCTTTTCGAATTCCTACATTGTTTGAGGTTTACTTACGGATGGATGTGCGGGTAGTGCAATGGATAGCGGCTGGAAATGAGAAATCGGAGAACCAAGTTCGAACTCCAATCGGGTTCGCTACATTTACTTACGTGCAAATACTCTTCTGAAAAAAGGTATGAATACATCAATTCTCTCCCCAGATACGGATTAAATAGTAAAACTAGTATCAGGAAAACTTTATTGATATTCTCAAAAAACAGTTAATACTTTATTTGTTCGCAAAAAAAATATATATTTTTATTTATCCACAAATATCTGTCTATATTTCTGAGATGAGGTATTATAATAATTTACACTATTTACATTGTTCGGACTGTTGTCCTCATCTTCGACAAGAGTTGTGAGTTCAATACCTGGCTACAGCTGAAGTGAACAAAAAGTTAGAGATTTGAGTTAAAAGGGAGATAACTAAGACAGCCAGAATAGGTTTATCATTGGAACTAGAACAATCTATCCCGACGGAGGAAATAAAGGATTCAGTTCGAAATCCCAATCACCCAATCACCTGAAGAAGGCCGGAGCGTACAGCGATCGAAACGTCGTGAATATGGCAACAAAGATGAGAACAACAGTCTGAACAATATAGTGTAAATATCCAGAAATACGAAACAAGTAATCAATCAATAATAAATTATTTATGGAAAGTTTTTCTCTAAGATTATTTTGTAAGAAAACAGTGGAAAACGTTCAAATTTGACGAATGTGTAGCGGCTAATGCAGGTGAAAGTATAATCTACCATTGATTATTTAGTGAAATAAGTTCTAGTGTTGCTACCTCAGTATAAGCAGTGATTTTATTGTGTAGAAATCACATATCCTGTTTTATAACCTACCTGTAGACGTAAAAGAAATGAATCATATACTGGCATCTCTCATATACAGTCACTGTAAAGTTTTTAGATTGAAAGTGATTTTTGTATTTCCATGTTTGAAAAAAAAATGTGAACATACATCGCTGTGCGCCTGAAGTTAGGTTCATAGCGCCGTCAGGGAAAATTTTTAATCGACAAATTATTCCCTAAAATACAAATCTAAAACAAGAATTCGGTTGTGGAAGACGACATTAATAGTAGCAGAATTGCCGCGTAATGCTTTCCAAAGGTTTTAATCAGGGCTTATTAAAATTTAGAAAATTTCCGACATTTTTTGTTGCACAAAATTCACGAATTGTCAAAAACAAAAAGCTTGAATGTTTGGAAATCATATTTCCCGCAAAACCGATGTTTCTACGACTGCTTCTTCAGTTAATAGCGATTTAAATACCGAAAATAAATTTTAGATTGTTTTTCGGTTATACTTCATATAAGCGGCGTAAAATAAAGTAGATCTTTCCTATTACACCCGTCTTCTTGATTGACTTAATGCGCATGCTCAATTGCGCCCTTACTTCATCGTCATTGGCCAGTTGACTACTTAAAGAGCGTAAAATAATAGACGGGGATAAGGCGGGTTTAAAAGTAAAATAATGCCTAAAATGATGTCAAAACTCAGCTTTCCCTTAAACGGCGTCAGTCATTTTATATCTTCAAATATTTTTTTCATCATAAATGTCACCGTAACCAATGGCGTCCTGACCATTGGGTATTCGGTGGTATCGAATTCTTAGATTGGCGAGCAGAGACTCTGAAAGAGGCGATTGTGCGGTAGATTCAACCTGGAAGCCATATTGTTTCAGTTGGCTGGGCTGCTTATGCTGGAATCAAGGAAATCAACCACGAGATATACCCCCATGATGTACTTATTAATCAGCAGCATTTTGTGGATCCTGTGGTACAAGAACAGTCCTGTTTTCAGCACTTATTTACTGCGTAGTCCAACATTTCCCTTTGTAATACAGTGTAATTGTAATAAACGTATATACCTTGGTTTTATTAATTTTATACCGTTCAGGGAATAGCAGTTTCATTTACGCCGCTTAAGTGAAAGATTACCTACTTTTCTAATTTCAGTGGTTATTTCAGGAAACAATTACTAGAACACAAGCTGAGTTCTTTTAAGCAATCTATTTAATACAATTATACCAAATATCTCATTTTAAAAACGTTACTCTTTACATATAAACTGCAAAAAAGAGTTATGATAATTGGTGTAGGTCGGAATTTTTAGCAATATTCAATAAACGGGGAAGGGCTCTTGATAAAAGGGGAGTGTCGAAAAAATCATTTAAAATGTGTGAAATTAATTAACAGGGCATTAATAAGTTCGAGGAAAATTTTCTCCACAAATTACATGATGGTCTCCCACTTCTATTAGTTGGTATCTATTCGTAGTTGGACAAATTATATCACAGGGTCATTTGGTATTCGGCAACCGCCCAAAAATTGTTCAAGTCCTCTTGGCATTTGTCTTTTCGGAAACACTTCAATGCCGTGACGTTGAAGTATAAGTGTTGTCATGATTCAGATTTTAAATAAATATATGGTGTCTCAAAAGTCACCAAGGGATTTCAGAAGTAAATAACTCCTTTACTTTTTAAGCCTAATTCGTAATAACATAGTATAACATAATATGGAGTAGATATGGGAAATAAATTTAGACTAGTTGATGAAGATTACGTCTTTTAATTCGCATCAATTTTCAGCATTACACAAACTTTCTAAGGCATTTTCCTTCACAGTCTTCAATGTTTCAGGTTCTAATACTTTGATGTCTGGCTGAATATTGGCCTTCAGTTGTTCGAGAGCCTGAGGCTTGTTGACATAGATCTTTTCTTTGGTATGGCCACATAGGAAGAAATCAGCTTGTCATATCCGAGGAACATAGCTGCCAGTTTATGCCGCAACCGCGAGAAATTTTTCTTTTTTCAAAAAATTTGCATGAAAAGCTGGGTTTTGGCCCTTGTTGTATGAATTCTTCCTCCATCATGGTGTACGGAAACAGTTTGATGCATTTAAAAATTTGTTGGAGCGATGTCCGTGGAATCCAAATCTGAGGGGGCCGCTTTCGAGTAGATGCGCTCGGATCTTCTTCGATACTCTTCTTTACTCGACGAAATACTCCTTCGTCCCTAACTGGATGTGGTCTGCCACTTCGCGGAAGGCCACTTACTGGACCTTTACTCTACAACCGGCAGCAAGGCCTATGATCGAGGGATTTTGAGGAGCGTGGAACCACTTCTTAATTGCTGTTGTTTCCAGGTCCACGCTGAATCGAGGTGGTAGCACTTGTCAGGGTCCCAGCTATGGAAAAATAGTGTTTTGAATTTTGTTTGGTTGTTCACTAAGAAAATATAAAAATACATTATGGTCAAAATACCAGCAATATGTTTATAAGAAAAATAACCAGTTGTAATATATTTTTATAGCAAAATGACAATCAATACAGCACATTATTTACATTATTCGGACTCTTGTCCTCATCTTTGTCGCCATATTTATTACAACTGTTGTACGCTCCGGCCTTCTTCAGATGGTTGGAATGTGGAACTGAACCCTTTATTTCGCTCACTGGGGTAGACTGTTCTAGTTCCACATGCCATGTTTAATGGATGTCAGTTATCAGTTATCTCCTGTTAATTTTTCCCTCTGAAAGTTCTCCACTGCCTTAACCGGGTATTGAACTCACACTCTTTGGGTCCTGTCACTGGATCAAACCAACGCCTTTATCCACTGTGCCATGTGTCCTTGATCATTTGATCAACAGCAGTGATTTGAACAGAAATCAATACAGCATAAAGTATAAAAAATATAATCTTATAGTAAAATTACCAATAATATATTTTATCTACAAACTATATATCTAAACATACGTTTGTCCTGAAGGCATATAATTATGTACAAAATGTCTGCGGTTGAAGCCATAAAACTGCGTTGAAAAGTAACCGAATAAATAACCTATAGAGTTGTTGATATTCCGCTAAACAAAAGCAACTAATCGAAACTTGGAGAATCCTTCACACCGTCAATGGCGACGATATGTACGTTGAGTTTCAATTATTGACCCTTGGTTTTGGTAGAAAGATTTCACGTCACGTGTTCCTTTTGCAATCGTGTATTTTTACATAATTAATTTCCGAAGCCTCCTTTAGAAAATACCTGAAAGAAAACTTAAAAAAAAGGTTAATAAACAAAAAAATTAATAAACTTACATATCCCGTGGTAGGTTGTCATTTCTTTCTGCAGTAGACCAGTTGCCATCCAAGGCTATAGAACCCGGTCTGTCTTACTATTTACATATAGCTGTGTGGGGAGAAGAGGATTCATACCTTTCCCAAGGTAAGTGAACGTAAGTGAACGTAAGTGAACGTAACGGATTCGACTGGAAAGTCAGTTAGTGAGTTATGTGCATACGTGATACACGCTTAGGCGATCATGTATCTTTCGATACATGACTGACGAGGCAGATTTTTTCCCGCAGTAGGTTGCCATTTCTTTCTGCAGTAGACCAGTTGCCATCAAAGTCAACCCGGCTGTCCTGCTATTTACCCATAGCTGGGGGGAGAAGAAGAGGATTCATAACTTTCCTAACGTTATTAGCACGGAAGGTATTGCAATGAAATCGACTGGAATTCGAACTCGGCTCTCCGATTCCTCAATCCGAGCCGCTATCCATTACTCCACCGTACCTCCTTCAGTCAAACATTATTAGCGTAACAAAAAGTGGAGTCATAAATCCACCTCGTCTCACATCAACTCCTGGTTAAATTGTAGGGTAAATTAAGCTCTTTAGTTTTAGATGATAAACAGTGTAAGAAAAAGACAAATCTGAATTCCAAAGAAAGAATGGCAATTCACAGATTACAAAAGAAGTTGTGAAGAGCCATGATCTCGTATATCCTGAAGGCCCATGGCACTTAACGTAGCAATATGAGAGCTCTTTTTAGCAACAAGTTGAAGCTGACTGCTCAGAAATATTCATGTGTGTATCCCCATGTCCGTTCAGGACGTGGGCGGTTATATCCTCCACAGCCTCCCGTCTTTTGCTACTCTCTACAATAATTACTACTTTATGACGTACATTTTGTCGTTGTGGCGTATGTTCCACCAACTATTTGCTGAAACTTGTCAAGTAAACTCTCACTATATATATTCCAATGAGTCATGTGAGATCATGACCCTCCACAACTTCCTTTCTTTCGTTGCTCCAAGCAATGCTTGCTTCTTTATGACCTACATTTTGTCTTTGTGGCCCTTGTTCCTCTATCCTTTGTCTCAAACCTGTGAAGTAACTTCTCCATTTCAATGTGTCATGAGTGATAATGGCTCTCCACAGCTTCCTGTCTTTGTGGTATTTGGCTTTTCCACCCATTTACCCAAACTTGTCAAATAGCTGCTTTCGTCTGTTTCTCTTTGCTTTTGTGTTCTGCAGGTTTTAATTTCCCCAAACTGCTAATTTGTTATTTAAACTCTTTCGTAATAAAGAATAAATATTCATGTTTATTGTTGCAATGACTTTTTTTATTAAAAGGGTTTATAATGTTCAGAAAAAATGTGCTTTGGAAAGATCAACACACTTAAACTGTGGGGACGTTTATAAGAAAGACGTTAATGGAATTTTTTTTATAAAATTCTTTCGTATAATCGCGTTTAATTTTCAACGAAGAACAAGTGCTAATGTCGACACACAAACACACACATACTCTCTCTCTCTCACTCTCTCTCTCTCTCACTCTCTCTCTCTTTCTTTCTTTCTCAAATTGCGTAGACTCTACTAAAGTGTATGGGCCACAACCTCACCACACTAGATGTTTCTGGTGTAGTTTCTATAGCAAATAAGTTTTTACGGGATGTGGTTGAAGGCCACATGCCCAACCGATTTTGTACTCGGTTTTCGCTTATGTTCCCAAGTGGTTTCCTATTTAAATACTGACTGGCCTTATATGTATAAGTAGACACTGAGGTATACATGCATAATATATATATATATATATATATATATATATATATATATATATATATATATATATATATATATACATATATATATATATATATATATATATATATATATATGTATATGTATATATGTATATATATATATATATGTATAAGTATATATATATATATATATATATATACATATACACACACACACACACATATATATATATATATATATATATATATATATATATATATATATATATATATATATATATATATATATATATATATATATGCATTAAGGAAAAAGACAATAGGAAAACTGTAGTCTTAGAGACACGTTTCGTCCAAAGTGGACTTTTTCACGGCAAAAAAACGAAATGAATTTATTGAGACAAAGCATCTATAAACAACAAACAAAAGATTACGTTTGAAGAGAATATTTTCACGTGTAAAAATATTGTTTGCATTGTTTTGTTGGCGGATTCAACCGTTTTCTTTTGATTTCTTGATATATTTGTTGTATAAGAAAAGTCCACATTGGGCGAAACGCGTCGGCTGAAACTACAGTTTTCCTATTATGTTTTTTCCTTAACCCAGATTGTCTCTTTCTACAGGTTAACTCTCAGAAATATATATATATATATATATATATATATATATATATATATATATATATATATATATATATATATATATATATATATAAGTAGACGCCGATGCTAACACCGACGCTGCGACGTTCAGTTTCTTGCTTGAATGCAATCTTCAGGCTCAAATGATCTGAAGATTGCGTTCAGGCATGAAACAGACTATCCCTCACTCGATGTTAACCTCAGTTGACCTTAGTGTCCGGCTTTATATTTACATACGTTCTATCCCTGATATTGAACACATTTTCCCATTTGTCGGTCATTATCTACTGTCTTCTTGATTACTCTTCTATTATTCTTGCTCCTTAACAATGTTCCCTTTTTCTCTTATTCTTTCACACTCAGTAACCCCTTATGTCGTAGTGGCTTTACTGCCTTGCATTGGGTGATATCGTAAAAATGTAGTGTCACCCCAGATCATACCAGAATAGATTTTGCATTCACTATTACACCAGACATTGAAGGGAGCTAGACGCAGAGTTGTCCTACGGCGACCTTCCAACTAGTTAGTACAGTAACTCGTGGCCAGAGCAGCTGAACCTCGGTTGCAAGCATGGGAACGAGGTGCATAGCAGAAATTGATATATAAACACCCTGTCGTTCGGTGGGTGGACAGACATCACAAATGAAATATCTACATTTGCTCCGGCACCGTACGATTGAACTCACGTGAGCCGATGGTAACTGACGAAGTTTACAGATGGATAAAACGGAATAGTAAATACTTGTGATTAAGTCAAGTGTCATACTTTGTAACGGCAAAATAACATGAGACAGGGAAAATTATCATACTGCACTCATCTGAAATTTAAAATGGAAACATTTTTTAAAATATGCGTATATTGAACTAAATACGTTGGGCATAATACAATGAACATAATACACGGAATTAATATAAAACAATGAACGTAATACATGGAATACTACATAGTACATGGAATACTAGAATGATCGTAATACATGGAATGAAAAGGGCACTTCGAGCCGGTGTAATGGTTAGCACGCTTGTCTCGCTAGAACAATTACGACTGAGTAGTGAGTTCGATCCTCACTGGGTGCTCCATACTTTCGGCCTTGTGCCACATCTAAGCTACGCTTGAAAATCACTACATGGAATGAATAAAAAAAGCAATGAGCGTAATACATTGAATACTACATAATGCAATAATCGTAATGCATGGACTGAATGTAATATGTGGAATACTACATAATGCAATGAATGTAATACATAGAATACTACATAAAACAACGTAATTTATGGAATACTACATCATGGAATGAATATAAAACAATGAACGTAATACATGGAATACTACATAACACAATAAACGTAATACATGGGTGAACATAAACAATGAACGTAATACATGAAATACTACATCATGGAATGAATATAAAACAATGAACGTAATACATGGAATGCTACATAACACAATAAACGTAATACATGGGTGAACATAAAACAATAAACGTAATACATGAAATACTACATCATAGAAGGAATATAAAACAATAAACGTAATACATGGAATACTACATAATAAAATAAACGTAATACATGGGTGAACATAAAACAATGAACATAATATCATAATAATGCACATACAGCAATGAACGTAATATTTGGAATATTGCATAATTATTTAGACATAATACATGGGATAATACATCATGCAAAGAACACAATACATAATATGAATATAAAATAATGATTGTTATACACGAAATACTACATGAAACAACGTAAAATATGGAATACTACAATGAACATAAATATATGGATTTTGAACTGAATAAAATAAAGATTTGTTTCTTCTTTTTTTAGCAAGAGATTCGTTCATACTCACGCTACCTCCCAATCGAACGTTGAGCCACATCGAGGGTTGATACTGATCGGGTATCTGTCGTAATGCTGCCTCCATCAGTCTTTGATTGCCACTCGACAACCTGTTGCAGTTTGCACGCTTGCTGAGCAGCAATCAAAAGATGAGTAGACATGAAAAGACCAGTCGAGCTCAACTTGCAGGAGAATTTTAACTTTGTTATTATGTTGATCTTGGTGTCGATCAGCCAGTTAAAGCTTCGTTCAATCTTGAGCATCAAATGAAATTACATAGAATCGCTGATCATCAAACACCGTCTTCGATGGTCAGGACATGTAGCAAGAATGGAAGAGTCAAGGTTTCCACGTCAAGTCTCATTCAGCGAGCTCACTTCAGGGAAAAGACCATGTGGTTGCCGTCTTCGAAGATACAAGGACCAACTCAAAACAACATTGAAAGCCACGGGACTTGAGCCATAATACCAACAGGCGATGTTCCATCACCATTGGAACCAAAAACTTTGAAGCCACCAGAAGAGAAAATGAAGAAGTCAAACGACAAGATAGAAAGGCTCAACAAAATCAAAAATTATCCTCCACCAACATTATTATGCAGTGAATGCCATCGGCTCTTTCATGCAAGAATTGGGCTACTTACTCATCAATGTCATCATCATAAACGAAGCGATGAAAAGAGAAATTAAATTCTTGGATATGAGATAATGCCGACGGCGAGATCAGCCAGAAAAAAATTTGTTCGTTGATTTTAAGACAGGTCAACCATTATTGAAAAAAAAAAAATGAAAAATGAACTTAAAATCAATGGCAACCAATTCTGGACAGGGATTTTGATCTTTGGAAACTCAATCAAGCAAAGAAGCAAAGAAAGTTTTTCTTTAAAATTTTATTTTTAGAAATTTCCCTGTCGCATTGTTATAACATTTTTGTCTGGCTGTGCTGATCCGTTTTGTGAAAAATAGGAAATTGTATTTTTTTTTTAATCAATACATCCCAAGCAAGGCGATAATGTCACTAAGACGGAAGGGTCTACCTCTCTCGAATGAAAGAGAATGACAAGACTTTAGAAGGAACCGAAAAGCCAATCCTAAATCTCTACTCCTTTTCAAATAACAGAGGAAATACTGTCGTTATTATATCACTCCAGCCGATTCATTCTACAACCTTGTTCATGTGTTTGATCTTTAAGTGAGGTCAAAACATCAACACAAATGTGGTCTGTTGTCCGAACGTAGGTCAACTTTGTTAAGTGCCGATCTTTGAATAAAGCGTCGCTCGTTCATCCTCCCCAACCCCCGTTTTGCACAAGACCTTCCCACCTGCTTCTTTTGGCATCAGTATGTCTTGTGAGTGTCAATTTCTCCAAGTCTATTTACTCATTATGTGTCTTTAATTTTAACTGTTCCTTCTCGATTCTAAATACAGTGTAACCCGGATATAAGAGACCCGGATATAAACGAAATTTTCTCTGGTCCCAAATTAGAGCCATACTTACCTAAACAAAATAGACCAAACCCTGGTATAAGAGAAACCCGGATATAAGATACTTCTTCTCCGGTCCCGACAACTCTCTTATATCCGGGTTACACTGTATATGTGTCCTGCTTGTTTCCATTTTCGATAAAACTTACTCGTTGCTTATATATTCTGCCCATAACATTCACAGCATCCTTCTATAGAACCATATTTCTGTTACCTTAACTGACTGAGAGCCGTGGTTGTGTGTTTACAATAAATTATATTGTGTATTTAATATGTTTTTCCAAAACAAAACTGCGATTTGAATTTTTTTTTAAATATTTTTTAGAGTAATCTTTAAAACAATTTTATGTAATTGAAAACTGATTTCGCAAAGACTTCGAAGACATAATATTTAGTATTTTAAAGGCTTTTGTAAATTGTTGAATAGGCAATCTTCATTATGTTTTATTGAGTAAATATGTAATAAAATATTACTACTACTACTACTAATAATAATAATTTTTTAAGGTTTTCCTGCTTTAAATTTTTGATGAATCTTAATTCTTCAGTTAATGTTTGAATAAGCTCATAGTGAGTTCTACGACAATAAAAATATCCGTAGAAATTCCCCTAACGGATCGGTAAATATTTGAGCTTAACAACTTTAAGAAAATATTGCCATAACATTCATAAATATGAATGCTGGTCGTAAGTAAGGAGGTAAAAATGGAAAGATTTAAAATTGTCAACTGTTTCTATTTCACTGAAACAGACATTAAACAGACACTTCTGTCTTTTCTTTCATTTTCTGACTGAAACCAAGTAGCATCTTTCATGTATTTTGTCATTTCATGCAATCAAGACGGAATAGTCCATTATTTATGAGGTATTAGTAGGAGACGTTAAACAAATCTATCTTTTTTCACTGAAAACAAATAGAGTCTCTGATAAATCTTTTGTCTTTCCACACGATGAAAAACGGAATAGTCCATTATTTATTAGGTGTTGGCAGGGCGTAACGGCCGGACGAACTAAGGAAGGTGGGGGCACTATTATAGTAGGATAATATGCGATTGCAGTGATTTACTGCTTGTTTTATTTGTTGGTAAGGCATTTCCAGTAAATGGCAATTTCTTATTTATCCTCAAATGGGCTAGCACAGCCAGATAAAAATTATATAACAATTGAGCAGTGAATTGTGTAAGATTATGTAATTTTTCTATGATGAATTTTCAAATGAAACTGATTTTTTCACTAAAAAATACAGTTCTTAAACTCAAGGAATAATAATAATAATAATAATAATAATAATAATAATAATAATAATAATAATAATAATAACAATAATAACGGAGATAGGACCTGTTACAATTCTATGGGACTACACAATACACACTGACAGAATAATCAAAGCCAACCGCCCAGACATTGTTATTAAAGACCACAAACAAAATAAGTGCCACCTTAAAACAGAAATATTGAAATAGAAATCTCAAAAATGTGGCACATGGGAACATCAACAATCCCTGTTGTAGTTGGAGCCCTTGGACTGGTTGGAAAAGATTCCAGTAGACTAATTGAAGGGATCCCTGGAAGTCCATGCCTCAAAGGGATACAAAAAATTGATCTGACAAGTACAGCCCACACTTTACGAAGGGCTTTATCTATGTAATTATTTTTTTTTTTTTTTTTTTTTTGCAGTGGAAAGTGTCATGATGCCATTTCTAACCTTAGGTCCCTGGGCGGGACCCGGAAAGAAATGTGTAAACGCCAGACATCAAAGAAAATAAAAATAATAATAATAATAATAATAATAATAATATTAATAATAATAATAATTATAATAATGTGCTGACCACAAAAACAGATTCTGTTATAAATATCCAGAAACAATTGACCATCTTGTATCAGGTTGCACAGTGTTGGCACCAAATGAATATAAAATTCGGCATGATAGAATGGGCCAATATCCGAAAAAATGTAACTTTTACGGGAAGGAAGATGCAAGAAATTGATATGAACACCATTACATGACCCGATTACGGAGATAGGACCTGTAACAATTTTGTACACACAGGCAGAACAATCAAAGCTAATGGCCTAGACATCGTGATCAGAGACCACAAAAATAGAATCTGTCTTCTTATTTGTCAATAAGAGTGTAAGATCGTCAAAAAAACTATTAAAATATAAGGACATCAAGAATTCCACTTGTAGTTTTAGGCTTCGGTCTGAATGGAAAAAAGTTCCGATATACTCACTGAAGGGATCTCTGATAGCCCAAGCCTTAAAGAAATACCAAACATTGTACTCACACCTTACTGAGGGCTTTATCTATGTAAAATGGGCGTGGTCTTTGCTTCTTCTTTTTTTTTTTTTTTTCGAAACATTCTCAGTGGAAAATGTCAGAATACCATTTCTGGCCTTAGGTCTCTGGTCGGGCCCCGGAAAGAAATGAGTAGACACCAGAAAATAAAGGAAATAAAATAATAATAATAATAATAATAATAAGAAGAAGAAGAAGAAGAAGAAGAAGAAGAAGAAGAAGAAGAAGAATAATAATAATAATAATAATAATAATAATAATAATAATAATAATTAGAATGATAATAATAATAATAATAATAATAATAATAATAATAATAATAATAATAATAATAATAATAATAATTATAATAATAATAATAATAATAATAATAATAATAATAATAATAATAATATGTGCACTGGAAGATATGCAAGAAGCACAAAATCAAAACCACTGAGAGATGGTATGAGCACCAACCAGACACAGTTACCCAAAATAACGATTTTAATATCCTCTGGGACAGGCCAATTTAAACTGACACGAAAATAAAAGCCAACAGACCTGATATTTTCATAAAGACAAGAAATTCAGGAAGTGAATTCTTATTGACATAGCAGTACCATCTGAGAGAAACATTATCGAGAAATTGTCCAAATACAAGGAGCTGGATATCGAGATTAACAGGATGTGGCGAATGAAGACTGAGACTGTACCAATACTAACGGAGCTCTGGGCCTTGCGAGAAAAGGAATGGACAATTTTACTAACAGTGTCCCAGGTAACATCAACATACAAGTTGTCCAGAAGATCGCCCTACTTGGAACATCCCACATACTAAGAAAAGTACTATGAATTATATAGTGGTCTAAGGACCATACTTTGGACCCGACTCTACAGGGTACAAAGCAGAAAACAACATACACAAATAATAATAAAAATAAACTATCAAAATACAAAGATCATAAAATGGAAATCACAAAAAGATGGCACACATGAGGACATTGATAATTCCAGTTGTGGTTAGGGCCCTCCGATTGATTGGTAATGGTTCCGATAGACTCGTTAAAGGAATCCCTAGTAGTCCATACCTTAAAGAAATACAAAATAAAAATTCTCACAAATTACAGCTTACACATTACGAAGATATGTATAGTTGTTTTATTTTATTTATTGTTTCTTTTTTGTTTGGTTGGTTGGTTGGTTTTACTAACAGTGTCCCAGGTAACATCAACATACTAGTTACCCAGAAGATCGCCCTACTAGGAAGATCCCACATACTAGGAAAAGTGATATCAATTAAGTGATAATTCTTCTATAGGGCCTAAGGACCATAGTTTAGAACCGGCTCTATAGGATACAAATCAGGAAACATAACATACACAAATAATAATAATAATAATAATAATAATAATAATAATAATAATAATAATAATAATAATAATAATAATGGGGGACTTCAATGATTTCCTGTTTGCTGATGAGGCATTTTCAGTAAATATTAATTTCTTATTTATCCTCAAAACGAGCCAGCACAGCCAGATAACAAAGATATAAATGCGCAGCAGTGAAAGTGTTTAGTAATATAACTATTTGACTTATGAGGTAAGTCACCTTGACATTCGCACATAAATAAAATGTATACCTTTTCATTTTCTCTTAACAATGAGCATGTGTCTCAAAAGTATTTTCATTTTTTTAAGAGGTTTTTTTTAAGAGATTTTTTGTTAAACTAATGGTGTACATATGGTATTTTTCAATGATCCTGACTGAAAGTTTTCGAGTACTGTTGGCCAGTTTCTCCTCTAGTTTGCATTTCAAAGCATCATAATTGACAAATGATAATCGTTCACTTATGGGATTTCTTTTAATGAACAAGTCAGCATTTTTAAAATGCTAAAACCAGATTTAAGTAATATGGTTAAAGATTGTTTTATTTCTTTCGACTTCTCAAATTATGATTGATTTATTCGATTTCTACGGATTATCAACGTTTTGAAGGTTATTTAAAGCCATAAACCCATACCTAGAGAAAGGAAGGGGTGGATTCATACCTTTGCCAAGAATATTTGCACGTAATTAAATATAACGAACCCAACTAGAATTGGCTCTCCGATTAACAATTCTGATCCATTATCCCTTACACCACTTGCACCCCAGGCTTATAGCACCTGGTATTCCCAAATCTCAACAACAAACTCAAAACCCCTCCACCAACTATTGATTGATTCATTCATTCATTTTCTACGGCTTATCAACCTATTTCATGCTATTTAAAGCCAGAAGATATTTTTAGATTGTAAAAAATCTTTTTTGAGATAATAATGTTTTAGTTATACAAATCTTACTAATTAACCCATAGCTGGGGGACAGAGTGCTGGATTCATACATTTCCCAATAGTTATCTTCTGTTCTCTTTTATTGTACTCTCTCCTTAATAGTATTTTTCTCATATTCTCTCACACTCAGTAACACCTTAAATCTTAGTGCATTTATTGCCTTTCTTGGGGTGAACTGTTTTTGTTTTTTTAACAAAAAAAAAAAAGGGAATATAACGAACCCACCAGAAATATGAACTCGGCTCTCCGATTAATAATTCCGAGCTATTATCCATTACATCACCAGCACAGCCAAGCTTATAGCACCTGGTATTCCCAAGTGGTCACCGATCTAGGTTCTGACCAGGCTCGACGTTACTTAACTTCAGTGATCGTGCGGGAACTCGGCTCTCCGATTAATAATTTCGAGTCATTATCCAATTACACGACCCACACATTCAAGCTCACAGCACCTGACATTCCGAAGCGGTCACCCATCTTGGTACTGACCAGAATCAATGTTGCTTAATTTCGGTGATAGTACGGGAACCGGCCTACCAACGTGATATTGCTGTAAGCCCATTACATCACCTGCACATCCAAGGTTACAGCACGTGGCATTCCTAAGCAGTCAGCCATCTAAGTACTAACCAAGATCGACGTTGCTTAACTTCGGTGAGTGTTTCAACGTGATATAGCGCTAAGACCTAAATTCTGTGAGTTGCTTTAATGGCTTAGGGGCGGAATATTAAGTAATGTCGATTAGGAATTTTAAAAAGCACAGCTGAAAAATATTGATAATGATTGCTTTGGGGGAACGTTTCCTGTTTACATTGGGAAATCTTGGCTGGAGGAATTTGTTTCTCTCTTAACTCGTAAAGAAAAATAAAGACTGCAAAAAGGAAATAACAGGAAGTTCATCAATATATTACAATACTAATAGCTATGGTAGTAGATTTCGATGTATCAGGGTCTAAATGTGCGGTTTTTAGAACTCAACTGCCAGACTACCCAAGGATATGGTCTGATTATCGTGGTGTGTAAAACCTACCACATTTTTTCCGAGGAATTTATAACACCGAAATGGTACACAGTATGTACCAAAGTCTCCGAAAGACCCTCCTAGAGTATAAAATCACAGATGTCCTTCTGGTTGGACAAATTACCCAGCTATTTAACCAATAGCTGGGGGCAGAAGTAAAGGGATTCATAGGTTTCCCAAGGTTATTTGTGCAGGAGTGAAGGCAATGACCTCGACATGGCGATTCCAATTTCCTCAGAAAAATACATATATATATATATATATATATATATATATATATATATATATATATATATATATATAAGACAAAATATATTTATATATATATATATATATATATATATATATATATGACAAAATATATTATATATATATACATATATATATATATATATGGCAAAATATATTTATATGTATATACATATATATATATATAACAAAATATATTTATATACATATATATATATATATACATATATATATGACAAAATTTATATATATATATATATATATATATATATATATATATATATATATATATATATATATATATATATGTAAGACAAAATATATTTATATATATATAAGGCCACAAAGGTTTTGTGTCGATTAATTTTATTTATCGACTTTTCAAAATGAAAAAATAATCTTTCTCAGATACATTAATTTCAGAAAATGAATCAGAAATTGCCTACTTTAATTATGGAATTGTTTTCATTGCAAATATGATCTTTCTGTACACCCCACAAGAAATGTATATCTGGTGATCGTGATGACCATACAATTGTCCCATGTCTTCCTATCCACCTGTGCTCGAAAATAAAAACGAGAATTACTTATGCTCTACTATATATATATATATATATATATATATATATATATATATATATATATATATGAAATTTTCTTCATGCGTTTATACGTTAAAAAAGCAAAAAAGCAGCTAGTTTTTAATGTATAAACGAATGCAGATAATTTCATATATATATATATATATATATATATATATATATATATATATATATATATATGAAATATATATATATGAAATATATATATATTTCATATATATATATATTTCATATATATATATATATATGAAATATATATATATATATATATGAAATATATATATATGAAATATATATATATGAAATATATATATATATGAAATATATATATATATATATATATATATATATATATATATATATATATATATATATATATATATATATGAAAGTTTCTTCATGCGTTTATACGTTGAAAACTAGCTGAAACTGTATTATATTTCAAAATACGTTAACAGCTGTGCCAACCCGAGTTTGTAGATGGCATTAAAAACAAATATTTATATGTTTTTTTTTTGTTTTTTTCTATTTCGTGAACAGTTTTCTGATTTATGTTATTCTTAATCTTACTCCAATTTTTTTCCAACCACACCACGAAATTAAATAACATAATAATAGTAGTTCTAAAAATGAAAATGAATGTTAACAATCTATAAAGCACAGTGTACGTGTGTCCGTCCGTCCGTCCGTTTTTCAATCTCGACGAATCATAAACAACATGAAGTAACAGGTAGCAACGACTGTAGTTACACGCGATTAAAAATTCAATAAAGAAATCATTTAAAAGTTAAATTTAAATATCGAACAGAATGAAAGCTTTAAAAAATAACTCTTTCTTAAAGTCTTAACTTCAATTTCGCTTTTCGTCGCAATTTCAATTGATATGGTTTAATTAAACCGTAATATAAACTTAAGCGGCGCACGGTTCGTTGCTCATATGTTTTATGCTTCTTTTTCTAGCACGCGTACTGTGACGTATTCAAAATATTACACAGTTCGGGTTCCCTAATATCTTGTAAGAGTGACTTTATATGAAGGGATCATAAAGAATGGTGATTTTAAAATAAAATAAAAAAAATTTTACGCAAAAATAAATGTAAACAAACTATGCAGATTGGTTGCGCATTCGAGGAAAGATTATGTCTAAAATACAGATCAAATAATTTTATTAATTTTAAATTCTTATAACTTTTACGTACATTGGACACTGAAGGTAAAAGGCTGATGGCCCAAAAGCACTCCGCTGGGCCTAACCTAAAGTCCGCCCGACTGGCGGCTTCTAGGCTAGTTAATAATAAATGTCTCAATGAAGAAAAGCATCCGATAATCTTAAGTTGTCCGAATTTTTCAAATGAAATCAGGATATAATTTTTCTTTAAGCTTTCTATTTTTCTCTGATCGTCACTTTTTTTTTATTCCGACGTTCCTGTTGTTGCTACATTAAGACAGTAATTTTCAACTGTTATACTGTGAGAGGAACGTAGGTTTGCCGCAAAAATTTTTTAAAGGACATTAATTATATTATTTTCAAAAGAAATTTATAGCGCAATAAGTGTACATATCAAAATTAAAAACTCTTTAAATTGTACGAGTATATCCTTTTCATAATAAATAGACGTATGCGTAATATATAAAACAATATAAAAAGCAAGCTTTTCAGCAATAAACAAGATTAAAAATAAACACGGCTAGAATCCTTGGAAGAAAATATAAGAATATGCCTGTTCAAAACTCGACCTTTCAAAGAAGATATTCTAAAAAAAAAAATGTCGAGCTCAGATACCTCATTATGTGTTAAATTATAAACAGAAAAATAAATAAATTTAAGTTTTATTAATAATTTTAATTATTATCTTTTTATTACAAATTAAAATAATCTACTTTGTTTTTGTAAATAAATAATTCATAAAAAAAATAAACTCTTTTTTTACGCTTTATTTTTATTATCATAACTTGGGTGCGCCGAGGAAGTTTAAATATGAGTCAAGTGTGAGATGAGATAAAAAAAAGGCGAACAATAATGTATTAAATAAACAACCGTCGACAAAATAATAACTCAACATTGTTATTCTTCAGAACCTGTTTGTCATACCGTATTTTCTTGTGTATAATATGACCCACTGTTTCTGAAGCTAAAAACAGGGAATAAATACATTATATCCTTGCGTATAATATGACCCTGTAGTACAAGCCATCCCTATTTTATATGTAAAGACGTTCAGTTATGTTGATTCACAAAGAACAAACATGGCCGACATATCAAATACATTTTGCAAACAGTTACCAACACTTATCTACTTTATATTCTATTATCTATTGTACTAAACGAGCGCATTTTGCAATCTTTCTCTTTGAAATAAGAGGTTTTTAAAGTTGAGTAAAAAATTTCTAAACGTGTTCCTATGTATAATACGAAGCCGCCTTCATCCAGAATTTCTCGTATTAGGCACAAGAACATCGTCAACCGCGACCAAAAGCATATAAGTAGATGCTGTTTTAATTTAACCATATCACAACATTCGCATTTATCTGATTGTCTCCTCTCCGTGAAATGGGCCGCCACGGCTCTCCACAATTTTCTGTCTTTTGTCGCTTTTAGCAACGATTGTCTCCCATTCCTGGTTTTGCCATCCATTTACACAAGATCGGTAGTTATTTGTTATTTTTCTGTCCGACTTGTCTTCAATAAATATCGATTGCAAGAAGACAGACTGTATGGTTGTTAGCAAAAGGACCAGCCCAGCATGCAAATTACAAATTGGAGATACCAAAATCAAACAAGTACAACAAATTAAATATCTGATGAAAAGTGCGGCACTGAAATCCAAAGGCGCATTTGGATAGCGAAAGAAGCCTTCCAAAAGCTAAGCAAAGTATTAAGAAAAAAGAAAAATTCGTCAGAAACAAAGAAACGACTACTGAACTGTAACATAATATCAGTCCTTAAATGGCAGTGAATGCTAGACAATCTTCTTTCAGATAAAGAAGAGATTTGAAGAAACAGAAATGTAGTTCCACAGAAGGATGCTGAGAATGCTTTGGACCGAAAATGTGAGCAACGATGAAGTTTTAGAGAAAATGGAACCAAAATGGACACTTATACTTAACAACAGGAAATAGACAGTTGAAATTTCTAATGTACATAATGAGGAAAGAGGGCTTGGAAAACTTGATTGAAGGACAGATTGAAGGCAAGAGGTACAGAGGAAACCAACGCATAACCTACCTAGCGAGCTTGAGTAAATGGATGACGGAACAAAAGATAACATTTATTAAGAGCAACAGATGATATGAAATTGTAGAGGGCTTGGAAAATTTGATACTCACAGGATAGATTGAAGGCAAGAGGGACAGAGAAAACCAACACATAACCTACCTAGCGAGCTTGAGTAAATGGATGATCATTCATCCTCGAGAAGAAGCTACAAATATTAGATTGGATTATAAACCATTTCCGTTTTTGCTTAACTTCTTCAAAATACAAAGTCCAATTACATTTTATTCACTGGTATATTCACCATTATTTGCAGTGACTTGTTACTTATTAGCTTACGACCACATTACATTGAAACATCGGTTCCCGTATAATCACCGAAGTTAAGCAACGTCAGTACCTAAATGGGTAACCGCTTGGGAATACCAGGTACTGTAAGCTTTGATGTGTGGTTGGTGTAATGGATAATGGCCCGGAATTGATCATTGGAGAGCCGAGTTTCAATTCCCATTGCGTTCAATATATCCACTTACGTGCAATTGATTTTGATAAAGGTAAGAATCCACCTTTCATCTCCCCAGATATGAATAAAACTTGCATCACTAAAGTATTATTGTATAGGGGTTGATATGCCGCTAAACAAAGACAACCAACCATTTATCAGGCAACACTTCGATACCTTTTGAGTAAAACTTCTCAGGTTTTGGATGTGAAAACGTTTTAGATGGAAAAAAAATTTTCTCATCGGAGCGTTTTGCAGTGATCGAAAAAGTTAATAATCAGTTGAGGCAAGATCAAAATATATATGGCGGGTGGGTAGAATATATTTGGGTGAATATGTTGGGTGGGGTAGAATACATTTGGGTGATTATGGCGAGTGTGGTACAATACATTTGGGTGAATATGGGAGACGGAGTAGAATACATTTGGATTAATATGGCGGGAGGGTAGAATACATTTGGGTAAATATGGCGGGTGGAGTAGAATAGACCGACCGACCAACCTATTTTCAGATTTTTTCCTGTGTTGTTCCTGATGCATGCAGTCGTGCATCGTCATGAAGAACATTTTTTCGTATTAACGAAGGAATGTCTCTTTTCGATCAGACCTTTATGAACACGTTGCAGCTGCTGAACCTGTAAATACGCATTTAGTGTTTCAATGTGTTTTAAATACTCTAAATCACTACCACCCCTACGATCACACCAGGCGCACAACAATATTTTTCTTGCATTGAGATCAGCTCATGGGTTGGTCGTGGAGATTTTCTCCTTTTCAATCCACTGTTGTTGATCTTTGCGCTGATTATTGGTGTATGTAATCTATTTTTAAGCACTTCTTACTATACGGTCTGATAAAGAAGTATCAGGACTATTGCCCTGGTAATCTAGCTAAAGTACGCAGAGTGAAGCCGCTTGACACAGATTGACTTTGCACTCTGCCACGCATGCGCACGGTTATAACGTTTTTGCTCACTTCCGTTGTTTATAGCAGTGATTGGAAGGAAAGTGTGTAGAATGTGGTCGTCTCACCACATCATAGAGGTTCCATCAGTGTCCATGGCTTGTGCAGCTGTTTTTAGCTAAGCACAACATTCCTCAGGTCCGACAACCGCCATATTCTCCAGTCTCGTTCCTTGCGATTTTTTCCCTCTTCAAAAATCAAAATCCCACTTGAAAAGAACAAGTATTCAAGACATCGAGGAGGTCGGAAGTTCAAGAGAATGCAACGAGGCAGCAAGAGAAGAATTCCAGGAACACTGGATAAAGTGGCTTCAGAAGGGAATTAATTCAAAGGAGATTAAATGCCGAATTGATGTGTTGTAGTTTTCTTTATATAGCACCAGTCTTGATACTTTTTGATCAGACCTCGTATATGTAAGGAACGATTAGTTAGCACAATACAGTCGAGGTTAAAATTATTACGGAAATTACGACTCAATCTAATAATATGAAAGAAAAAAATCGTCAAAAAGTTTCGCTTTTTCCAAAAAAAATGAATGAAACTATTGTACTAAGCTACGCACCCTAGTAAAACTAACTGTACCTTGTACCCACTTACCTTTTTCCACTTCTCCCACAAATTTGGTTTCGATCGGTCAATGTATGGCTATTTTAGAGGGTGTGACGGACGGACGAACAGTCACGGAATTTTATATATAGATTGTATCTGATGCTATAAATTTTCGTTTTCATAGTTGTCTCATAAAAACTCGGGAGGCACAGTGGGGTAATGGCTAGTGGCTCGGATTGAGTACTAATACCCTTGGAAAAGATATGAATCCGACGATCCTGAAGAGATACGGTGGAGTACTGGATTGCGGCTCGGATTTAGGAATCGGAGAGCCGAGTTCGAATTCTAGTCGAGTTCATTACATTCACTTACGTGCTAATACCCTTGGGAAATCTATAAATCCATCATTTCGTCTACCCCCACTATGGGTTAAATACCCTTATAGGCTTAGGTGGCAACCACTCTAGGAGAAGTAAATTCTTGATTTCAAACCGCTTGTTGCCTTGTAGGTAATGTCTCTTTAGGCAAATGCTAGAAGGTAACTTCAAAAGCAAATCCATCTCTGAGAAGCGGGGTGGGTTAACTTCAAAATTCCAAGTGCAAAAGGAACCGGCAAGCCATTGCACTATTCTGCCTTGAATGTCACCATTGAACAGCGATTGCGAGATGGAGGGGAGTGGTGACTACAGCGGCGTAATATGCGCTAACTAACTAAAATCAAGGAATGAATAAATATTTAAATTACGTTAAATGTGTAGAACATGGTAAGGTTTCAATACCCTCCCTCCATCAATCAATCAGTCTGGAATTTAGAATTAAGTCTGATGCTATAAATGTCTTTTTTTTTTTAAGTTTCTTATAAAAACTCATATTGTTTTAGATGTGTAGGACATGGTAAGGTTTCAATACGGCAACTCTGACCTACTCTTAATCTTGCATATATATTGAGTCACATCGGATAAATGTTATCATTAAGATCTTCCTGTAAAAAATTTTAGTGGTATAGAAAATGTAGCGTATATGGAACACCGACTATTTTTTCCAAATCATTATAAAAACACAAATTGTGTTAAATGTATAAAACAGTGATGTTTCAATACGGCAATTCTGTTCTATTTACAAATCATCAATCTTTACAAGTGTATTGTGTTTCGTGATATAAGATCTTATTGTCTATAAGATCTGTCCATAAAAAGAAATTAAGTGATGTTGAATCTATCTGGGGAGAGCAATGTGTATTAATTACTGCTTCGTTGTCCAATACATCTGTTTGGAAATGTTGCAATGAAAAAATAACGGGAGGTGACCTATATTATTCAAAATAAAACTGCGCCTCTACATCAAACAGCCGAGGTATCCGAGACGCCATTACTACCAATGGAAATATGAAACATGTTCGTCTATTATTAATAAAATGTGTATGAATTCTGAAAGCACCTATATTTGTTTTCTTTTTATGATGATTTTCCCCAATAAATCAATCAAATGTTTGTTTTTTCATCAGACAGATACCAACAATAGAATGAATAAACATAATCTCTGATCCCCAGAAAGAATCTCCGAGTTGTTCTCCAGCGTTTTAAAACAGAGCTACGGCAAGGGGAATGTTTAATCTTTACCATTCATGACAAAACATCGTTAATGGCCGTAAACAATTGACCCGGTCACTAACTCACAAATCCTGCAATACGTAACGTTCTTTTCATACAAGTTGGCGAATGCAGATATTAAACACAGACTTGTGTCCCAAATACAAGTGCCGGTACGATTTCCTACAATCTCCCTCGCTCGGCATATTTCCTATTTGGTTGGGCACGTTCATTATTCTACAAAACAAAAAAGTGTTCAAACAAGTACTATTTACACTATGTAAATTGTTGTCCTCCTCTTCGTTGCGATATTCACAACGTTTCGGCCGTTGTAAGCTCTGGTCTTCTTCAGGTAATTTTGAATTTCGAACTGAACCATTTATTTCGCCTATAATTTTTTGGAGCGTAAATGTTATGTAGGAGAGTGGGCTTGGAGAATTTGACAGTCACAAAATATCCTGAAAGCAATTAGGCACAGAGGAAAGCAGCGACTAACATAACTAACGAGCTTTTGTGAATGGTTGGCAGTCCAGGGATTAGGACACATAGCAAAATCATAAAATTTACTAAGATCTACAACGGGCAGGAAGTTGTGGAGAGCCATGATCACCCACATCCTGAAGTGAGACAACACACTGAATTGAGTGTTCAAAACCTAGACACATAGAATTAGGAAATGGATTAAGTGATTAACGGAAATGGATAAAGATTAAGGGGTACAAATTCATACGGTGTAATGGATATCCGCTCGGAATGAAAAATCGGAGAGTCGAGTTCGAATTCCAGTCGGGTTCGTTACATTCACGTTCGCGCAAATACCATTGGGAAAGGTATGAACCCATCTCTTCTTCTCCCTGCAGGGTAGACTGCGTTCTTTAGCCTTGGATAGCAAAAAGTATTCAATGAGAAGTATAATCATTTCCGTTTTATTTTGATTTATGGTTCGAATTACAGTCGGGTTCATTACATTCACTTTCGCGCAAATACCATTGGGAAAGGCATGAACCCATCTCTTCTCCCCCAGCTATGGGTTGAATACCAGGGCAGACTGGTTGCTTTCAGGGAATTATCCACGCGAGAGTCCGTTTTGTAAAGTTGCAGTTCTTAGGAAAAAGCTAAGCAGAGCTTTCTTTTGACATTTGGGATACAGAAGAAATGACGATATTTTCAACTCCCTGGAATTAACATGGCGTCTCCTAGCTGTAAAGGTCTCAGCTGGTGGAATTAAAGAACGGAATGTATACTCTCTTACAGGGTAATGAATTCTGGACACTCACCTCACAGATGAAGAAGAAACTTGAAACAATGAAGATGTGCTTCTATTGATGAATGCTAAGGATATCATGGACAGGGCATATGAATAACGTGAATGTATTAAGGAAACTACAAGGATCTTTTAATAGGAACAAGGAAATTAACGCTAACAATCAGAAATAGGCAGGTGAAATTTCTGGGACACATAATGAGAAAAGGGAGCTTAGAAAATTTAACACTCACAGGAAGATGGACAGAGGCAAACAGCAAATAACCTACTTCACGAAACTCAGTGAATGAAACATGGACAAAAACCCATAACAGACAGGAAGTTGTGGAGAGTCGTAATCGCCAACGTTCGGAAAGGACAAGGCATATAAAAAATAATATTGGATATATTACATCAGTATTCCTCAAAAATTTGTGTGTGTATGTGTGTGTGTGTGTGTGTGTGTGTGTGCGTGTGTGTGTATGTGGCGCGTTCTGTACTAACCACGACCCCAACAACCGGAGTGACAAGACTGAATGGATAGTGCTTTGTGACCCTCGCTTATCTTATCAAAATTTGATTTTTTTTTTTATCTACATTCATATTACATTACAAATTAAACTGAACACATTTAGAAAAATTTCGCTGATTTTAACATCATTCTGAGCTGGGGTTTTTTCTTGTTTTTTTTTTTTTTGTTTTTTTGAACAGTCCGTGAAGTCTCGTTAAAACACTATCTAGAATTTACTAATGTTGAATGTGCTAAAATTATTCAAGTTTTTAACTAGAAAAATTTCAAGTTGATATTAAAAATAACCGCAAAACATTGCTGATTTAAGATGGAATGATCTATTATGACATGTCTCTAATTTGTATTTAGATAGATTGCATTTATTTTCAATTTTTCTACTTGAGTTCTTCACCTGTATCGCATAAGATCCATTATTGGACATAATTAGGTTTCAATAAAATGTTTATTTCATATGAATAATGTCTTATGAAAATTGTAATGTAGTAGAGTGGGCGGTGGGGAGTACGAGACGCCTGTCTGTCTGTGTGTCTTTGTAATCTGCCAATATTGCCAATTAAATGTTGTGGAGAACAAGCTCACTACTCGTGGTCTCAAAAAGATCGGAACGCATCCTGTCGAGGTGACATTGAGGCTCAGTTAAGATAGCCATACCGTACAGCATACTGTTTCGAAAACACCTTTGGCTGCAACCCCATTTTCTTTTCGTCCTGGTGACGCCTAATTTAGTCTTTCTTCATTTACTTTTATGCCCCTCCCCAAATTACTGAATTTTATTTATACTAGTTCGGCGCCAGTCATTCGTTAACGACAAGATAATCAAATCTGAAATCTAAATTTTTCATTCATTTAAACTTGTACGTTTATTACAAAATATATTCTATTTTTTTAAATCAATTACCGTATTTGACGGCATATAAATCGCCCGGGTGTATAGGACGCACTCCAATTTCAGCAAGGAAAATCAAGAAAAAATTAGTAATTAGTAAAATTAGTAAAATTATTAGTAAATGGTACAGCCTAGGCTATATTTATGAGGTATTATTTTGGTTAAACAAGCCGTGATTACAATTAAACGAAAAATAATAGGAAAAGAACACAAGCCTATAAAAACTTTATTATATCCTTTATATGATCTGTACAACCTGCGTCTTGTAAACGTCTATTGGAATAATTAGGATATAAAAATTCTGATTGCATTTATACCAATGCAACCTGATGTTATCACAAGAAAACTATTAATGAAATAAATATATATATAATTTGAATTTATTGCATATAATTTTAGTGAAACAAAGTACTAATATTAAACGTGATGAAATTAATATAATGAATATTATCAATGATAACACTTTTAATCTGCATAATAGCCTTTTAAATAATGACAATAGGTATATAAAAGTTACTCTAAAGTCTAAACTAAGAGGAGTTGCCAGGTAGCTAATTTCGGCCGACTATCGCGAATTTTAAACTTACATATGACATATAAGACGCAGGGGAATTTTAAAAGATATTTTTAGTAAAAAAAGGGCGTCTTATATACCGTCAAATAGGTAAATCATTATTCCAATTCCTTGGTCAAATTGTGTGTACGTGCGCGTGCATGTTTTTCGCTGTACATTAAATAGTACAAGGACATGAAAGTCACCCGTTCACAACACAGACGTGTGCATATACATTACATGCACGCATGGAAAGAAAACCCGCAGTCAGTGTGTGACGGACAGAGAATAAATTTTTCTATTCTATTATAGATTTAACAATCAATAGATGGCGATATGTTGATCGAAGTAATTGGAAGTTGATGTAAATGAATCACGTGCGCCTCACGGCACGTCAGTCAGCCAAACAACAACGCCAAGAGAGAGAAACAGATACTGCGATTGCGTCGGCCTCCACCCACCTAGAAATGTTAGACGGGAACAAAATGATGTATGTCAGGTGTTTTTTTTTTTCTAAGATTTATCGATACTCTATTATTCATAACTATTTTCTCGTTTCCGAGGTTTCAATGACGCTTTATGTAACAGAAGTGTGACGTCTATATATTTTTGAAAGATTTTTACTTCTGTCAACCATCTAGCGACCCCCCCCCCCATCTTGACGGCCTTCATTTGCATTGAGATCATCGATATGGGTTTCTGTACTAAATCTCAGAAATAGGAAAACAGCGCGTACATTTTTGGGTAATGGTTAACGAGCTAGTCTGGTTGACCATTATTACTGAGTAGTGATTTCGATTCTCCCTGGGTGCGTCATAGTTGTAGCCCTATTTCCAAACTAAGTTAAGCTAATTAAACGCGTGCGCCTTAGTGGGGGTAATGTTTAACGAGCTAGTCTGTTTGACCATTATTACTGTAAATGAGGTCGGTCCTCGCAGAACGACACATAATTGTGGCCTTGTGCCAAACTAAGTTAAGCTTATTAAATGAGTTCACCTTAATGTGGGTAATGGTTAACGAGCTAGTCTGGCTAACCATTATTATTGTATAATGAGATAGATCCTCACTAGGGGACACATAATTGTGACCATGTGGCAAACTAAGTTAAGCTTAGTAAATGAGGACGTTTGGTGTGGGTAATGGTTAACGAGCTAGGTGGCTTGACCATTATTACAAAGTAATGAATTCGATTCTCATTAGATATCCTATACTCGAAGCCATGTGCCAACGGAAACTAAACTAAGCTTTGTAAATAACAAATTTCAAGTAACGTTCAAACTGAAAATTTTACAGAATTTGCCTATATTATTTAAACAAACATGTTTGATATATATATATATATATATATATATATATATATATATATATATATATATATATATATATATATATATATATATATATATATATATATATATATATATATATATAGCTCAGTGGTAGAAGCTCTTACTGACACCAAATTGGGTTTCGATCCGAGCTTGAGGCATTCGGATGTCTATTCGTACTGAGGAGCTGTGATACTTATAACATCCTCTCTCTCTCTCTCTCTCTCCCTCTCTCTCTCTCTCTCCAACTAAACAGTATCCCACTACAAACTGATAGCATAAACAGTTTGAAAAATCCTGCGAATTTTAAAATTAAAATTCGTAAGTGAAAATGGTCATTAACGAAAGGTATCTTAATTCCAATTGTAAAGAAAATTTGCTCTGTTTAATGAAAATAAACAGTGAGCACTCTTTTTGTCAGTCAGTTTTAACATCTTTCAAATTCTATGTTGTGTTAATAGGACTCATCTGGATTATACCAACGGATTACTACCAGTATATATATATATAAAGTTGATTAGGAGCAGGAAGCTGGAAAAGAGTTCCACAAGTGCGAGAGAAAAAACTGTGAGCATGGAAATTATGGTTGCATTTAGTCATTTCAATAAGATGGTGAGACGTAGCCGCCAATCTAGTACTGCGCTTAAATTCATAAAGTCTCGGTACTAAAGAGGAAAGGTCATCAGAACCATTATCATTAAAGTATTTATAGAAAGGGCAAAGGGAAGCTACATTATGGCGGTAGGAAAGTGACTGAAGCTGAATTTGGTAAAGAAATAACAAAAGAGAATTATTTTTTGGAAATTTGATTGCTAAATCTGAATATTCAAATTAGTTATCTTGATTACGTCTTCTTCTTCTTATCGAGTCGCTACGCCACACCCATTGTTGCACACAGACCCTTGCCTGGAGTGTTAAGCTTTCAAGGTCGATAAATGTGTATGAACCTTCAAGATTGGACCAGACTAGTTCCATAGTTTGTGATTACCCAGATTGGATCAACATCGGTGGCATATCCCCATTTCAGAAGATTAACTCTCCAGCGACCAACGGGTGCACCGAGGCGATTCAGGCAGGACTAGAAAGGCCAGGCATCACGAGAGCAAGGGGGTTTCTGTAGGGATGAGAGCAAGGGGGTTTCTGTAGGGATGAGAGCAAGGGGGTTCTGTAGGGATGAGAGTGGGCCTGTGTTCCACGTTGTTAAGTAGATATGAACCGACTGAGATAGATAGATAGGAACAGACTTCTTATCGAGTCTCTACACCACACCCATCCAGTGTTGCACACAGAGCCTTGCCTGGTGGGGGGGTGTTATGTTTTCAAGGTCGCTAAGTGTGCATGGATCTTCAAGATGTAGCCGTAAACTCTATGCTTACAGTTCCTTTTCTCGTACTTCTCATTTGTAGAACTCCCTTCCGACTCTACGCTTTACGACTAACTTTCATCTACAAAAAATTAAATGCAATGTCAATTGCTATCTACTGTCCTCCTGATTACTCTTTTCAATTTCTACTCATTACTAATGTTTCTGTTTCTAATTCGTCCAAACTCTGTAAACCCTTGCGTGCTAGTGGTTGCACTACGTTGCTTGGGATAATACCGATTAATATATATATATATATATGTGTGTGTGTGTGTGTGTGTGTGTGTGTGTGTGTGTGTGTGTGTGTGTGTGTGTGTGTGTGTGTGTGTTGCACAAGGTCGAAAACATTGAGCACACTGTCTTGATCTCCTCGGTCGTAATTGATGTAGCAGAACAATCTCGTTAACCATTACAACCACGTCGAGATACCCCGATTTTCTAAGCGTAACCGTAAGTGTGGGGTACCCAGTGAGGATCGAACTCACTACTCAATCACAGTTGTTCTAGCGAGACAAGCTTGTTAACCATTACAACCACGTAGAAGTGCCTGTATATACACACAGACACACACACACGCGCGCGCGTGCGCAGAACACCTCATCTATTCTATTAAAAGAAAGGATAACAGGATTCAATATTTACACGTGAGGTGTCCCCAAGGGCAAGTGCGGAGTAAAACTGACCAATTTTGGGGCCCACATTAAACCGACCTTGTGTCAAATTTACCATCGTGGCCAGAATAAAACCGCCTTTGTTTGCGTATTTACTGTACTTAATTCCAGGGACCTATCCCCAAACATCACTTCTAGGATTACACTTTGAAATCGAAAAATCAAATACAATCCTAGATGCTTGAGGTAGCCATGAGAGGAAATGCCTACAGAAAAGCACTTCCAGTTTTCCAATCCCATTTACGCATGGCATCCCCGTTTAAAACTAGGTTGCATAAGAATCAATCCTATAAATCCGAATTTATTTGACGCCACAGAAACATAATCGGACAAAGAAAGACAATCATCACTAGCCAACCTTGAGAGAGTTCGAATCTGTTTACGCGGTCTTGTGGGATGGCGGAGTATTTATTTTCCATTCTTCTGCCTCTTTCCCACAGACGTAATGTTGCCAATTTATCGCAGTTCTATTGCTATTCCCATGGCAAATTTTCAGTTGAACTCACTTCTTTAGTTCCA
Organism: Acanthosepion esculentum; assembly: GCA_964036315.1. Classification (NCBI taxonomy): domain Eukaryota; kingdom Metazoa; phylum Mollusca; class Cephalopoda; order Sepiida; family Sepiidae; genus Acanthosepion; species Acanthosepion esculentum. The sequence goes on along the minus strand of OZ038501.1, from coordinate 34,780,957 downwards.
TCAGTTCAGACCTTTACTGCTAGGACGCACCATGCCACTCCCACAGAGTCGAATCACCCGCAATTTCTCCGTAAAACGAAATTAAAGAGTAAGTTCCATTAAAACAGGTTTAATCCAATAACTGCTACTTTGGGGAACAGCCTCCTGCGTGGGTACTTCCCTGAACACTACTACTATTCAAATCAAGTGTCAATCGTTATCTATCCCCATAATATTCACTTCCTGCCACATCCTATATCTGGCTTCATTCATCATAACCATTTTAACAGTAACGCTCTAATTGAGTGGCTCTCGAACCTAGTATCGCGTGAGCCATAACATTAAAAGCAAAATATATCTAATTAATTTTCTAATTTGTTTTCAGTGGGCACATACACACTTTAAGTTTTAAATATTAGATTTTCTTTATCAACAATGGATATTAACGTGCGAAAACGTCTTCCAGTCTGTTTGATTCGTTTGCTTTTATGCTTATTCATTACATGCGCATCTCCATGGCTTCCCCAAAAAGGTGGTGGAGTGGTTTCCTGTTGCCTGCCCCACGGTTTGGAATACTGTTTTCCTTCTTTCTTTTTGCTTTAGATTGGTTGTCAGCCATAGCTATAAAGTTCAACCTACCATGCTAAATAGGTGGCGGGGATAGTGAACGCAACAGACTACTTTTGGCGCTGATAAGTGATACGCTACCCGCACTTTTTGTCACTTTAGTGAACCAAACATTCATGAAGATACGATCAAATTAATTGGTGTAAATGAAAACCTGATGATCATTTTTTCCAAATGATTCATTTATGACATTATTAATTTCTGGAAATGATTGTCTTCTGAATATTTGTCAGAAGTTTTTTTTAAAAATCGCTCAGAATTACAGCTCCTCTTTTGTAACTTCTAGATGTGAACAAACTTCAGCTTTGAAACTGATTTTCAGAAACTTTAACGAAATCATCATTTTGCGCGTATGTGAGTGTGTGTATGTGTATATGTGTGCGTACATGTATGTATATGTGCGAGGGAAAGAGAGATGAAGAAAGAAAGACCACAACGTCCTTAACGAAAAATAAAGCCACTATACGAAGCTTAGAACGGCTCCTGATCAAACATAATAGACATTCGTTGGCTCCTATATTTAACAGTATATGGTTGATTATATATATATATATATACATATATATATAGAGAGAGAGAGAGGGGGGGAGATGATATGATAAAACTATATTTTTAAGGTATGCAATATTTATGGGTTAAAGTGCTCAGTATCAGGGACAGAGCGTATGTAAATATAAAAGTGGACATTGAGGTCAGGCCATGACAATTGCGTTTAAGCATGAAACAGACTGTCGCCGCTGGGTGTTGACTTAAATGTCCACTTTTATATATATATATATATATATATATATATATATATACGCTCTATTTCTGATATTGATCCCTTTACCCATAAATATGGCACAGCTTAAAACTCTGTTTGTATTTTATACACACACACATTATATATATATATATATATATATATATATATATATATATATATATGTTTGTGTGTGTGTGTGTGTGTGTGTGTGTGTGTGTGTGTGTGTGTGTGTGTGTAAAATAAAAAACATAGTTTTAAGTTATGCCATATTTATGGGTAAAAGGAATCAATATCAGAGATAGAGCGTATGTATGTAAAAGTGTGGAGACTGAGGTCAGCACCGAGTGGCGACAGTTTGTTTCATGCTTGAACGCAATATTGCGTTCATGAGATATATAATTTTGTAATCTATAATCTATATTTATAAGAGGCGAGTTCTCAAATCCAGAGATAGAGCGTTTGTAGATATCGACCGTGTTGACATAAGGATCAATGGCTGCAGTTTCTCGCTCCAACGCGATCTTCAGGCCAGTGCGAAGTTCGTCCTGCTCTAAAGGTCGAATTGAAGCGTAAAAAACAGCCAATATACAATGTTGATCTCTCTCTCTCTCTCTCTCTCTCTCTCTCTCTCTCTCTCTCTCTCTCTCTCTCTCTCTCTCTCTCTCTCTCTCTCTCTCATATGACGCTGGTCGCAAACGACTGTGACTCGAAGATGAACAGATGAAACGACAGCTGTCTCTGCAAGGGCCTGCATCACCCGTTATAGTTCTAAATTTCGAGAGCAATGAGGCCTATGTCGAAATGTCAGACTCTGTGGTCAGTCCCTAACTGTGGGCTTTATAAGGCCCGTTTGGGTATTTTGTCTTGAAAGCCTAATTTCATGTGGAAAATAACTTTTATTAAAATTTTGCTTCTTTTGTTTCGTTCACACTTGTTCTCACACAAGTTCTCTCACTAAACAAAGGTATGACGAAGCTGATATTATAGGGGAAAAAATCTATTAAATATCTGACTAACCTCCGTTAATCATTAATATCAGTTGCATTGTGGATACCTCTTCTATGTGCCGATTCTCTTCTGGGCGTGGGCGACGAGGATTCTCCACAATTTCTTGTCCTAGCACTCAGCAAATTTTATCTTTTCGCTAACTCTCCTAATCCCTGTTCTGCCAACCATTTACACAAGCTCTTTAGGTAGGCTATGTGCTGCTTTCCTCTGTCCCTCTGGCCTTTAATATGTTTTGCCTGTTTTTCAAGCCATTTTTCCTAATAATGTGCCCGAGATATTTCAATTGTCTTTTTCTGATGTTAAGTATAAATAACTCTTTTGTTTCCATTGTCTCTAAAACTTCGTCGTTCCTGTGACATCTAAACCACATAGAAAACAATAATTAAATACGATGTTTCTTGTATTTTCTAAACTTTCGTTGAAGGTTACGAAATTCAAGTAACATCATATTTAATCATTGTTTTGTATGTGGTTTAGATTGTTCACTGTTGCACAGACTTTTAATCATCAAAATGATCACATTCTTTCAACAAGTCAATCAGTTCAGCATATATCAAAGAAATGTGTACACATCTTGAAGCTTTCTCAAGAAATAATTCAAGCAACTAGAACCAGCTATATCTAATTGAAATAATGCATATGAACACAATATTTATAATAAATGCACGCTCTTTAGATTCTGTCACTGTTTTTGTTTTCAAATCGATGATCCGGGCATTGCTGACAACACGACGCAATGGAATCACAAGCAACGTTTCGATAAGTTTCTTGAACTTCTGTGAAAATTTTCCATCACGCTATTTCTGTTTCACAGAGCGTAGTTGATATCCACAGCCCTCCATGTAGCAGAAAACCAGAAAACGGTATTAGTTATGATTTTGGCACCCATTTCTGAAAGAGGAAAATCGCCTCAAGGGGTAAAGATCAACAAAGAAAGGTTTATAGCGGACATCTTAAAAGGTGCACTTAAGCCGTGGCGCAATGCCACTTATGGAGATGAACATTGGGCACTTCAACAAAAACGGAACCACAGGCCATACAATTCGTGTAACCCAGCAGAGATAATTGTATTGGCTTCATCACCAAGAACAAATATCCTCACTCATCGCCAGATATCAACGCTCTTGATTAGTCTGTAGGCAGTTCTTGAGAGTGAAACCTCTTCTACTCTGCACCCGAATGTTGAAGCTCTGGGAGAGAAATTGAAGAGAATATAGGACAAAATACCCACGAAACTGTGCGTGCCGCCATTAACGACTTTCCCAAAAGACTTCGACGTTTGATGAAGGCTAAAGGAAACCATAATGAATTACATTTTTCTGGTGTTATTTAGAAGATTAATGCGTACTTTGTGTTCAAATTGTGTACTGATATGATCATTTTTCAGGATTTATGAGCTTTTTTCTTTTGTAACAGTATTTATTCCAGAAACTATATTTGCTTTAAATAAAGCCACTAAAAACGTCAGGGTTTACTGAGTGTTAGAGAGTATGTGGAAAAAAAGAAGAAGAAAAATACTATTAAGGAGAGAGAATAACAAAAGAAGACAGACGATAACGATTGACATTGACCTTGAATTTTTGAAGATCAAATTTGACGAAGAAGCAAGAAGCCAGAAGAGAGTTCTACAAACGAGAAGTGCAATCAAAGAAACTATTAGCATAGAAATTACATCTCACCATTTCAACTATAAACTGATGAGAGCTTGCCGCCAATCTAGTACTGCGCTTAAATTCATGAAGTCTAAAATGTGATAGGCTAGGCCTATCCAATTTTACCTCTTGTATACCTCGTGGCCTGAATATACCCTCTCCTTTACCCGTGTAATGAGATGGATATCATTGCATCTACATATGTTTTATTAATTTTCCCACAATACAAGCCTCACGGGCCACTCAAGGTAGCGGGTAACGGAGTGTTGTATGAATATAATATGAGGATGTAAGAAGTTCAGTTTATGAGAATATGTAGGAAAGATAATGGTTAACCCTAGAATGGAATTGGTTAAGTTTTTAATAATCAGGAAGGCATCCTCTCAGAAGTCAGCGTAGTGATTCTTGAGAAGAAGCTGACTGAATGAAATTTCCTCCTTTCTAGCGGTGTACGAATGTAATGTGGATAGTTCGTTCTGGGGTACGTGCTATAGCGGATCTTAGATGTGAAGGTCTGAACTGGTATAATTAAGGAATGTAGCCCATTAGAACATTTGCATGCAACAGAGTAGCGAAAGATTAGCAACGTTTCATCCGTAGAAAAGGGTTTGTATGGTTGAAAATAACTCATCACCCACAAGGCCGCGTAGACTGTTTTTTGAACTCTCCGAAACAGGCAAGTGAGGACAGGGCAGCTCAGATTTGGCAGTAAGACTCCATTTTGGGTGTGGCCTGGCTCTTTTGAAAATAGAACATAATCGGGGGAGTCGGGTACTTACTAGCGCAGTACAGGGAACGGACCATTTTCCCCAGCCTCTTTTGGGATGGATCGTACAAATGAGTTCCACTTGAGGTCTGGGGTAAACTTGAGTTCCAATAGAGGTTCGAGTCTCCTTAAGAGAACAAGCGATTATCTTGATAGCTTAATACTTGATTCTAATGATATGGATCAGTGTTCCATGCTTGCAGATATTTCTTGTGTTCATTCCACAGCAGTCCATTTTATGTCGATCCCTTGATTTAAAAGTTAGTACGCCAATCTACTGCATATCTACTGATTACGCCAAACCTCTGCATGTCCATCGATTACGCCAATCTTATGCATGCCTATCGATTACGTTTGTGTGTCGATTGATTACGTGAAACCTCTGCATGTCTATCGATTACACAAAACATCTGCATGTCTACTGATTTCGGTCAAAATGATTGGTCGTTTTCCATAGTAAGCAAAGCAGTTGTTGATACTACGACTAGAAGGAGTTATAAACTGATCTTGTGGGCCTAGTGTAAACTAAACTATTTTGATACCCCGAGCTATTAAGTCGGCTAGCTCCAATGAAATATTCCAGAGGGTGTTCTCAACTATAACTATGCAGGTGGATATTATGGGTAGTGAAAAGTGTTTGTTATGAAAATGACGAAACGCATTCGTTTAAAGGGCTCTTTTTCGTCCAACACTTCTTCAGAAAGATTCGCTGGAACAACAAAAATCATGGGTGGGTCGTGGGTAATTATTTTTATGTTTTATACTCACGAGGGGCTTATTTACACCGATTTTTTTTTTTTTTTAGTTATAAGTTTAATTCAGTCGTGGCTCCTTAATTACCCCCAAGTCTACCTTTTACAGTTTCGCCATTTTGATTATTGTCGTTCCAATGAATCTTTCTGAAGAAGTGTTGAATGAAAAAAGTTCCTTTAAAATAATGCGTTCCGTCATTTTCAAATCCATATTTAAATTCTGTGGTAAAAAGTTGTTTGAATATATATATATATATAGTCGCGTATCATACGACTTTTGAAGACCTAATTTCGAATCTAATATATATATATATACAGTTTATATATATATATATATATATATATATATATATATATATATATATATATAGTGTGTGTGTGTGTGTGTGTGTGTGTGTGTGTGAAAACAATAAACAAAAAATAAAAAATCTTGAAGCTATATACATAAAACAGTTGAAACCTAACCTGAACAAAATAAACTATGAAATCTCCGCAATATACACGAGTTTGTCGTTGGTTGGAAATCTTTCATGTAACAAAATCAGAATATCATTATTGTTTTGTCTGTGTATTGTTTAATATATTGTAATGTAATTGTCATCTTTCATAATGGCTTATGTAAGCCGAAAGCTTAGATAGGATTAAAAAGCATGTATCAATATGGTGATTTTCTTTCATATTTTAATGATAATGTTATTAAGCTTATCACACAATATGAAAGGAATTTACTTAAAATAAATAGACAAAACTTGTCTATATTATTTAATGAAACATGCATCAATATATATATATATATATATATATATATATAGACATTGAGGTCAACACTCAGCGGTGACAGCCTGTTCCTTGCTTAAACGCAATCATCACGCTGTGTGAGTTGTTTTAGCTCGACTATTTATATATGCTGGCCAATGATGCATTATGGCTCGGTCTATTGTATTATTCTCACGGTTAATGGGTGGGCAGTAACGGTTATGTTCCGAATTATTCTAAGGTCTTTTGAGTGGAAATAATTGTGCATCTGAATGCAGTTATTTGTAGCTAATTGTGTTCTTAGTTAACTTTATAAATTTAACATGTGCACATTTAAACTTATTTTATCTATTGAATAACTATTATTTCATTATACCATAATCTGTTCTCGATTACCTGGAGTTTTTTAAAAAAAATTCGGGAAGCCTCGTTGTGAAAAGTATTCAAGACTGTCGCTAATTTGATTTCCAACTGGGTGCTCTATTTCTACGGCCTTGTGCTTATTTAAACTACGTTTCGTAAAAGACTGTACACATAGATAGAAACAGGTTTTTGTTTGCCTAATAAAAGCTATAGTAGAAGTAAGTCAAAATGTATATATATGCAAGAGGGGGTGGCTGAATATTTCTTGCCCGGTAGACAAGTCCTTCCATAAAGATTTGGTTAAATTTTGAGAAGTTAGTCGGTCGATGACATCTCAGCATTCTTCTACGTGGAGGTGTATTTATATATATATATATATATATATATATATATATATATATATATATATATATATATATATATATATATATATATATATATATATATATATATACGTAAAAACAAGTATTTAAGTGTATTTCATGTCAAAAAGCAATAGAATTTACTATGAAACTAGCTACATCTACATAAAATACATACTAAGGAACATACACAAAAATAAATAACATACATAGATAGATAGATAGATAGATAGATAGATAGATAGATAGATAGATAGATAGAGACAACTGAAATAGATAGATAGATAGATAGATAGATAGAGACAACTGAAATAGATAGATAGATAGATAGATAGATAGATAGATAGAGACAACTGAAATAGATAGATAGATAGATAGATAGATAGATAGAGACAACTGAAATAGATAGATAGATAGATAGATAGATAGATAGATACAACTGAAATAGATAGATAGATAGATAGATAGATAGATAGATAGATAGATAGATAGATAGATAGAGACAACTGAAATAGATAGATAGAGATAACTGAAATAGATAGATAGATAGATAGATAGATAGACAGAGACAACTGAAATAGATAGATAGATAGATAGATAGATAGATAGATAGATAGATAGATAGATAGATAGATAGAACAGTGACACAGGCAAAAATGAAATAAAACTATTTTGACATATTTCGGCGTGATGACAAATTTGTGCGTGAAAATGCGTTTTTTAATAAATAAAAAAAATTATTTGAATTTACTCAGTCGAAGATGCATAAAGTGTCATGATCTACAATAAATATATATGACTGTACAATTTTAGTGTATTGCCTGTTCATACCGGAACAATATGAGACCCGTAAAACTAAAATATTAAATGAATATATAAATAGATAAAAGTAAGAACGTAATGGAAATTTTTTTAAAAAAATACAATCTAAAGCGACACAGTTAAAGTAAAAATCACGCGTTCATATGCTTAACGTGCATCACGTTTGGTCTCTCGCTAGTGGAGATTTTATCGAAACAAAACATTTTCATGACGCTGATTCATCGTCGAAACATGTCAGAATAAAAGTTTTCAAAGTTGCCCTACATAGTTACCATACATACATCCACGCACACACACACACACACATATATATATATATATATATATATATATATATATATATATATAGATAGATAGATAGATAGATAGATAGATAGATAGAAATGTACTTTCCCGTCGTTTTCGACGGATGAAGGTCCAGTTGTTCAGTACATAGAAACAGACAAGGCTACGCGTACATATGGCGAAAAAGGTGTAAACAGAATCAACTACAGACACTATTGGAAAGAGTCCAAAACAGACAAATGAACACGTTTTCTTCGCCTAGATTGGTTGGCAATCAAGATTATAGGGGAAGGGTCTACCCT
>OZ038501.1:34720038-34770038 GCA_964036315.1 Acanthosepion esculentum | reverse complement strand
ATTTAAATGCAGGTAGAAAAAAAAGCAAATGTTGATAAGAAAAAAGCACATTCAATCAGGCTCCCCTTCTGCTGTGGACTTTGCACCAGCCCTGGATATATATATATATATATATATATATATATATATATATACATATATATACATATATATATATATATATATATATATATATATATATATATATATATATATATATATGTATGGAGAGAGAAAGTATAGAATATATATATATATTCTATACTTTCTCTCTCCATACATACATACAAATATATACACACACGCACATATATATATATATATATATATATATATATATATATATATATATATATATATATATATATATATATTTGAATTGGACATAGTCCGACAATTTATTTAAAGACATTTATATTATGTTTAACGTTCTTTTTATATCTATAAAAAGAACGTTAAACATAATATAAATGTCTTTAAATATATATATATATATATATATATATATATATATATATGGTAGACTCACACCGTCATATGCGACGTATGAGGGTCAAGCAGCTCAGTTACTAAGAACCGGCAGCCAGACACCAGCATATATGATTTGATTATACTGGTGAAGGCTTTGTGCAGAACCAACTACACTTTTTGAAGGACCAAATACAGAGACCTGGTGCACTACCGCGTGCGTGCGTGCGTGCGTGCGTGCGTGCGTGCGTGCGTGCGTGCGATAATACAACTGAAAAAATATGTGAAAATTACGAGGTCGTCTTATATGTAAGACCGGTGAAATGGTCTCATCCCACCGCCGGTCTATGATATGTAGTAATTTGATGTGGCAACTTGAGATTTTTCTTTTTAAAATAGAATAATTTGAAGACATTCAACAAAAAAAAAAAGACTCCAGAATGACGTCAAAATCCGAGAAAATTTTTCATCATTTTTTTAGTCACAGTTGTGATTAGTTTAATTGGTAACATATATAAATGAAGTTAGAAGAAAAAAAACAAACACTGGGAGTCACAAAGACCTGTCTGGGGCCCCAATCACCCGTCCCCGATCGGGAGTGAGTTTGAATTGTTTACGTAACACTAATGCCTTTAGGAAAGGTATGATTTATTCTCTTCTTCCTACCAGCTCTGTCTTACTTTGCAAGGTAGACGAGCCTCTCTTGCTTTAGGTAGCAACTAGTCTAGAACAAGGTCGACTCGTAATTCCAAAGACAAGGATAAAAATCATTTAATTTCGCAAGGGGTCATGGAAATTCAAAGATATTTGTAAAAAAAAACATTCCTTGTTTATTAGTTTTAATTTATTTTTTCGATGTTCCTGATTCCTTTTTTTCTGAGGACGTTCGGCTAACGTTAGCCATGACCAAAAATTTTCTACATGACACTGACGATATAAAAAAACAAAAGTCTTAATGCTTAATACTAGTCGAAATTACTCAGTCATATGAAAAACTGCTATCCCAAAACACGATATATATTATGTGTGTGTGTGTGTGTGTGCGTGCGTGTGCGCTCGCGCGCATTTGTGTGTGCGTGTGTGTATATAAAAATAGGAAAGAACCGTTAGGTTAATAATGCAAAGGTCTTTAGTATTTTTGTTTTTATTTCTAAAAACAGTGCTCGATACAATAGTTTTTAGCTTGTTTTTGAAACATGAGAACTCTTATGTAGCGATGGAATCATATTTTTTTTAAAATAATTATTTATATATATATATATATATCATTGAAACGTTATTTTTAGTGGGTGCCCATTTTTGAGTAGACTCTCCATTTTTATTTTTTTTAAATATATTTATTATCGTCAACCTGCCTGAATATTTGAGAAATCTTATTAAGGAAAAATATGCGTCCTCCAGCTGGGTTCGGACCTGTGCCCCCCTCCCTCGTAGGACAAACTGTCGTTAGATCCGACGTGCTTATACCGACACAGCCACGAAGAAATTGGGCCAATCAAGCAAGGCTCTATAGTGAATATTGCCTTTAAGCGAAATCCTTCACGTCATAGATTCACAAAATTTCATTTGTGCTCAGTTTCGTATCCAAACGTAAACAATGGGATTTCTAAACAAGTAATAGATTTTAGTAATGGTGTAGACCGTATTTTTCTTTAGTAACATTTCTCGAATATTCAGACCGGTAGACGATAATAAATATACGGTTTAAAAATAAAAACGCATCCAAATGTCTATCCAAATATGGGCATCAACTAAAAGTAACGTTTAAATGATAAAAATATGGCGGATTAATAAATTAGAAAAATGCATTATTTCTTTAGAAATCACACACACACACACACACACACACACACACACACACACACACACACACACACACACACACAGTGCGTGCGATATGTGTATGTTTTTAGTGTGCTATAGAGATGTTTTATTTTCCGAACACAGTTAGGACATTGTGGCCTTGTTCATAGTTAATATTGTTAAGAGTTGGCTTTTACTTTATTATTATTAGGGCTTCCATTATTTTTAATCTTTTTTCACAAGTGGATGAGGTTATTATGTTTGTGTTTTCTACTAGTATGTTTCGGGTGGAGTCTGGTAGGTTTGTGTGTGTGTGTTTAAATGGGTTCTGATGGAGCTGTGGTCAGATAGATGTAACGTAAGGCGTCTGGATAGGCATGTAGTTGTGTGACCGATGCAATTATTTATGAATTCAGTTTGATCAGGAACACAGTTCCTTAAGGGGCATTTGAACCCATAGATAATGTTCGTTCGTTGTAATTTTGACTTTGCTGTTATTTTTTTAGGATAAGATTAGCTGTTTTAAATTTTTTGTAGTATATAATTAAACATTTGGACAGTTTCTACACACCGAAAAGAAAGCACTTGTTCGAACACAAGAAAAATTAAATAAAAAATCGTAGTACCTTGTCTGTCGTTTTTAATGAAACATTCATAAATGAAGGATTGCTGACTAACTACACACACTATATATATATATATATATATATATATATATATATATATATATATACTGGACACTCGCGTCGTTTTAGAACCAGACTACTCGCACATATCATTTGATTACAGTGATGAATGCTTGTGCATAGCCATGCAGACACTTTTGTAAGAGCCAAATACAGAGAATTGCTGCACAATGTGTGCACAATATCCCCAAGCGACATTCTGCAGGTTCCTTTTGAATTCAGAGTAGTCCTTCTCGCCACCCAAGGCTATAGGACGGACCCTGGAGAAGAAGAGACGAATTCATATATTTCCCAAGGGTATTAGCACATAAATGACTGTAATGAACTCGACTGGAATTCGAACTCGGCTCTCCGATTCTTCAACCCGAGCCTCTATATACATACGTGTGTGCGTGTGTACATTTCTACCTGAATTAATTGGACGTGAAATAACAAATATATTTTGCTTTACCGTTTTTTTTTTGTTTTTTTTTTAATAAAATCGATTACTCACCCTTTCAAAGACCAGTACTTTCTTTTAAGATTTTTTTTTTTTGTTTGTTTGTTTTCGTCTGGAATTTTGTCAAATTCTTTTGAGAATCAATCCAGAATTTATAAATCCCTGCTACAATATTTTCTTCTCGTCTGCTTTAATTTTTTCCCTTTTTTTTTCTTTCTTTCATTCCTGCTTCTTTTTCCGGTTCTTAGCTGATTTCTTTCTTTCGTTGACTGCTACCCGCGTTGTTCTGACTACATTCATCTGAGCCCGTCACCCAGACGGTAACTACAAAAAAGAAAAAAGAAAAAGAGAGCGTACGGTAACCACTAGTATTGTCGTACAGACACACCTCAAGTTTTTCGTCCCGAGAGGCGGCAGCTGCGAGGGTGCCGAGAATATCTAGCCAATAAGCTTGCCACACCTGTTGAAAATAAAATTTGAAAAAGAAAATGATCGATGTTAATAAAAAAAAAAGGCACACCTACCTGTCAGAATTGTCCAATCGATTTGCTGCTTTTGAAAATTTAAACGCTACCTAACCCCCGTTTATAGATGCGCGTAGGAATATTCCTTTAAACAAAGAGACATTAGTGTGCGTGTACATGTTTATGTGAATGTATGCGTATATATGACACAATGTGTTTATGTGAATGTATGCGTATATATGACACAATGTGTTTATGTGAATGTATGCGTATATATGACACAATGTGCTTATGTGAATGTATGCGTATATATGACACAAAGACAAATTTGCATATGGAATTAAGAAAAAAAAAACAGATCCGAAATTTCACTCCCTGTCTGCTTATCACAATATTCTTAATTATTCATCTGGCACAAGGCCAAAGTAATGGAGCATTTGGTCTTGCTAATAAATCACGTTATGGTAAGTGCGCATATACATCGAAGGCACTATAGAGACACCTGGTGGTGGTGGGGGCAACTCACCCTGGCATATTTTACTAGAACAGAAATCGAAATCGAAGACTAACTTTGGCTTCTTGACCTCAATCTGTGACAATGAAATCATATGGAGAATCATTACTGCCATTAATTTTCAAAATAAATAAGGAAACTTCGTTTTCTGCTTTTATTTCTTTAGAAACATTAGCTTCTAAATATTTATGTAAATCTTATTTGCGGAAATAAAGTGTACGTGTTGCATTCCATAAAATAGGTATAAACGTATAGCAAAAAAAAATGTTTATTTAAAATCGAGACAAAAAAATTGTTTAGAGTTGGATTAAAGTTATAAAACGTACAGAATGAGGAATCTTTCAAATTTAGCACCGCCTGCCCATTTGAACATCTCACACCACCACCCCAGCTCGTTTTAACATCTGAGAACACCTCAACCAGTTTTAATATCTGACAGCAACCCCAGCCAGTTTTAACATTTGAAACCACCCCATCTCGTTTTAACATCTGACGGCACCACAGCCCGTTTTAACATCTGACTTAAGCTTACCATATTCTTGACTTTCTAATTTGTGGTGCTGTACCTGGAGTTTTATATATATATATATATATATATATGTGTGTGTGTGTGTATATGCGCGTGTGTGTGTGTGTGTGTGTGTAATTTGGCAGCAACTTTTCTTTTAAACATGTAGTATTGAATGTTAAAGACAACATAGTCTTGCATATTTTCTTTTGAATTTTCTCATATTCTCTAGAAAATATAGAGAATATGAGAAAATTCAAAAGAAAATATGCAAGACTATGTTGTCTTTAACATTCAATACTACATGTTTAATATATATATATATATATATATATATATATATATATATATATATATATCCGATGCAATGAGAACGAAAATAATATATTAATTATAACGTTCACACCATTAATCTAAAAGAGAGTTCGATATTGATAGTAGAGCAATAATTATTTATTATAATTTTTTCATACATACATATATTAGGTTGGTGCAAAAATAATGTCGTTTTTTGACGTTCAACTTCATGTGAGAAAACGACATTATTTTTGCACCAACCTAATATATATATATATATATATATATATATATATATATATATATATATATATATATATATATATATATATATATTTCATATATATATATATATATATATTTCATATATATATATATATATATATTTCATATATATATATTTTATATATACATATATATATATATTTCATATATATATATTTTATATATACATATATATATATATATATATATATATATATATATATATATATATATATATATATATATATATATATATAGTGGTGAATAAAATTAAACCATATATAGTGATAGGGTCCACCAAATAAATGTATACACACTTCAAGAAAGGAAAAACTTGTATAGATATTGTAATACTAAATTTAATCAGACATCACGAGATTAATACCTTTGAACTTTACAATTACAAGAGATGCTCAAAATGGTGGCGTTTAGCTTCCAGGCATTTATTAGTACAGCGAACTATTTCCTGGGCAACATTGGCTAAAGTATCCAGTAGGATTGCTGCACATGCATTTTCAATTTCTTGTCTTTAGGGCAGCCAATGTAGTCGGATTTCTGAGAAACAAAATATCCTATAAGACTTGTTAATGCTACAGCCATGAAAGTAAATGCATAAGTCGAGAAAATACTGCAGTAAACAATGTTATGGGAATTTGATAAAACTATGAAGAATAAGTTTTTCCCCTCTTGAAGTGTGTATACATTTCTGTGGACTCTGTATATATATATATATATATATATATATATATATATATATATATATATATATATATATATATATAGGGGAGAGGTTATGGTAGTTCCAACGAGTGAAAAGTGTGTATATTAAAAGGAAGAGAAACCGCAAACGTTTTTGGTTGTATTGTGGATTTTTTTTAAAATATATTATGCTTTATTTTCCATAATTTTGCTACACGTGTTTCCGATCTCGTGGCCTACATCAGGCAAAGAGTGGCTATTTCCATATATTGTTAAAAGGAATTAATTTTTCTTATGTTTTTCGATGTTAAATATTCTCGATATTAGACATTCTCTTTTATGTGTTAGCGACCCAAATGTCTTCCTTATGTTTGTGTGTGTATGTATGTATGTGTCTGCACATTTTGTATGTGTGTGTGTGTGTGTGTGTGTGTGTGTGTGTGTGTGAAATGTAAAAATGGCGTTTGCTCAACGACTACTGTATTTTCACCTTAATGGGCTGACGAAACAAAAATTCAAATCACCAGTCAAACATTTTCCCCAGTCACGGGAATTTATGTGTTATAACGTACTCCAAATTTGCATATACTGATGTTTAAAACAGTCCGTTAGTTGGTCACATGTGCTGAGAGCTATTTCATCGCATGTCTACAAAGCGTCATTATCTCCCCTTTCTTGTTTAGCTGTCGTTTGGGAGAATGTGTCTCTGGCTAATTACACTTCTTGGCATCGTAGGCAATATACGGTCCCTATTTTATCTACTTTCGTTTTTGGTTTTTGAGAGTTTTCTTCGCAGCACCCTATTCAATAATCGGGTATATGCACTTCTCTCTTGTACCCTGTGCGTTTTGAAGAACAGTATTGTTCTGATATTTGCCCAAATTGAAACATGTTCTCTGATTATAGTACCATTACTTGAATGGCCGTTAAGTGGGCCCGATATAAGCCACTCTACCCTTACAATAGCTTTATAAATAATATTTTTAGTTTGTCATTCGCAAATGAGGGGGAAGTTTTCTAATATGTTTTTACAGCTGACTTATCATTCAAAATATCTTTTGTTGTGAATCGAACAGCGAATCTTTTAAAAATATCTCGATTAAGTCGAGTCGATTACTAAGAAATGCAAATATATAAATAATATACGAATTTTCATTGCGCTAAATAAATTTTGAGGGTTTTTATCATTTACCCAAAGTAAGGAAATAAATCCACTAAGGCGCAAGGGGTTATTGAGTGTGAGAGTGTATGAGATGCCTTGAAATATGTTTTGATAAAATCCAGCAGCGTACGAAAAGCGTAAGCTAAGTTTTGTTTTATCTTTATTCACACACACACACACATAAATATACGCATAAACATATATACACATACACATTTTATATATATATATATATATATATATATATATATATATATATATATATATATATATATATATATATATATATACACACAAATATACTCACACATATATATATATATATATATATATACACACGCATATATATACACCTCAAGCAAGGCGGGAGTGCCACTAGAACGCAAGAGGTTACAGAGAGAGTAAAAAGGTTTGATAGAGGAAAGGATGACGAGAAGGACAGGGAATAGATCAAGGCATCTGGAGATGTCGATTGACATTGCATTTGAATAGTCGGAGATTACAGCTAATACGGAAGCAAGTAAGAGAAAGGAAGTTCCACAGACGGGAAGTACCAGACATGAAGCTATTGGAGTAGAAGAGACGGCTACATTTAACCGTTTCGACAGTGAAAGGGTGGGACTGAGATGCCAACCCATTAGCACGTTTAAATTCATGCAGTCTGGGAAGCAGCGAAAGTAGCTTGTCGGAGCAGTTACCGTGAAAATATTTGTAGAAAAGAAGGAGGGAAACACGAATGACTGTAGACGAGATGCCAGATCAGGGCCAATCCCATTGCATATCCGTATATAGATTTTGTCGAGGACCTTTAGGCGAACAGCGGGGGCTCCAGACCATATATGACAGCTGTATTCCATGCAAGAGTGAATGGTTGATTTATAGATTTGAAGGATGGACTAGAGCGAGAAAAACTTTCTGGCGTGACACAGAGAACCAACTTTCCTTGCAGTTTGTTCCATCTCAGGTCAGTGGAAAGTGTGAGACCACACAGTCGCAAAGAGGTGCTCTCGTGGAGTTGAGCATGTAGTTGTGACAAATTTTATGTTGAGTTTAGATAAATTCTTTTCGCTTGTAGTTGTGATAGAGTTAGTGGGTAAAATAATCTATCTTTTGATACACTGTGTTTGTCAGGAAGGACAGCTTTTCTATTTTGGAATATTTTATGAGCCTTTTGTTTCGCATTGAATAGGAAATAGGGTAGTGAACGGTCTTGAAAGTATTTCCAATATATTTCTACTCTTTGTGTAAATATTGAGGGCTGCAAATTCTGAGTGCTCTTAAATAAAATCCAATGATCATTCCAGATTTTATTGTGTTGGTATGTTGGAAATAGAAGTTTATTGGGTCATTTGGTTGATTTTCGATAGACAATAAGTTTTAGGCTGTTATCAACTCGGTGTAACATGATGTCTAAGAAAGTATTGTATTTTTCAATTTCGTATGTAAATTCTAGTGTGTGTTCGACTTCGTTTAGTATATCGACAAGGTTCGGTATATTAATAGAGAATCGTCAATATATCGGGAGTAAGTTGATTGTTTAGGTAAAAAGTTTTGGAAATAACCAGTCTCGAGAAATTCCAGTGTAATGATGGCATGTATTTTCTTGTAATTTCTTGAATCTAGTTCTTTCCAAAACAGTTTACTGAAACGATCAACTTCCGAGATATTGATAACGCTCTATTAACATACCGGATCTTGTAGATAAACAAAACAAAGTCGAATACATTATTATAACGCTAGATTATATGAAAAAAAGTCACAGCATCCCTCGTTCACACGCATACATAATCGCACCAACATAACAAATTCAGTCCGATGAAGTCCTTAACTTTTTCCACTTTGTCATACATTTTCTTCACAATATTGTTTTTGATATATACAAATTTATATATCGTTATCTCATTTATATATATATATATATATATATATATATATATATGTGTGTGTGTGTGTGTGTGTGTGTGTGTGTGTGTGTGTGTGTGTGTGCGCACATTTCATTGGATACGACAGACAAGGTGCTTTGATTTAGTTTTTTTTATACAATTTCTTATGTGATCTAATAATTTTTCTTTTCAGATGATAAATTATATAAAAACTGTCTGAATGTGCTTTTTTTCCGAGCGCTTTCGGCTATACATTTATCCATTTTCAAGGATGAAATATTTTAACTAATATATATATATATATATATAAATATATATATATAGACAGTGTCATATGGGAAGCAAAACTAGTATAATTTAAAATTAAATAAAAATTAAGCTAGTTTCTCAGCAACCACTACACAAACTAATGTGAAATCCAAAACAGAACTAAGAATGCGTTTTCATTTGGTAATACACTCATCTTATTAGGAATATCGTAGAAAATGATTCCGTACAAAGACAAACGGCACAGTGTGTTAGATTTGTGAAGCGAAGACGGATATAAATATCAAGACAGTCAATCATCAAATGACAAAAAAAAAGGGTTTCTGAGTCGGAGAATTATGGTTTTGAAAATAAATATTTAATATATTTCAACCAATGGATCGCGTTCTTGCCGACAATAAAAACATGCTTCGTGATCCCTTTGGCGGGTATATAATCAAAGTCACCAGGCCAGACAAGCCAGTAATGAGAAGGAACGGCAACATACTGTAACAGATTCACAACACTGCGGCTTAACATAGATTCCCGTACTCATTCACTAGTCTTCCTGGCCGAGCTACCTGACACTTAGACTCTTCTTCATCTAGCTACGTGACACTTACACTCCTCCTCGCCAAGCTACGCGACACCTACACTCATTCGCACTAAGCTACGCGACACTTACACGCTTCCTCGCCAAGTTACGCGACACTTAAACTCTTTCTCCCCACTTTCTCTCTTGCCTCTTTTTACACACACATACACCCACAAAAATCACATTTCTTTTCTTCTTAGCAACCAGCTACAAAAAAGGAACTTTAAAACAATAAATTTAACACTCATGCACACTGAGAAAAATTTAGTTGTAAAAAACGCGAAAATAAAAAATATTTCATATTTTTATATTCAAAAACCTTTCGCGCTTTTTTTTTCTTTGTTTTGGGTTGATTGAAATCCGCAATAGATTTGGTTCATGCAAACTACCATAATTTTTCCATTATGATTTAATTATCAACCGTTTTGCATTTAAAAGCATAATGAAAGAATTACGGTAATGGATAACAACGCACAAATTTGTATAAATACATTTACTAATAAACAACATATAGTTTTGTACTACTTGAACCCCTGAAGATGATCTTGGAAGAAGATCGAAAGTACTTGGCAAATGAAAATAAAAGAAATTTAAATAGCTATAGCACATTTCTCTCATCCTTTAACACCAATACACGTGAGTATGAACGGATTTTGTTAAAAATTAGCAGACATAACGTCTGTAATTTATTCAATCAGACATGGCTAAAAGAGAATATGCGCGTGCGCGTGCGCGTGCGCGTGCGCGTGCGCGTGCGCGTGTTCGTGTATTTATTCCATAAACGTTATTTTGGTGGATACCTGTATTTGAGTAGACGTTTTGGTTATTCATTAAACAGTATATTTATTTATTTTCGTCTACCGGCCTGAATATTCAAAAAATCTTAATAAAGATTCTAACCAGCGTTCCCCGAGGGATTAGATCTGACGTACTTTGACCTCTCTGCTACAGAGTAAGTCGATGAGTAAGCTTTGGACAATACGGAAAAAATTTGCGTTCTCTTACTCTCCCCAAACGAAATAATATAAGAATTTTTGAAAAACTAAATAAAAACTTAATCAAATTTTCCTTGTCTGTCATTCAAGGAAACATGTTAAAAAGAAAGTTTGCTGTTCCAATATACATCAATATATATATATATATATATATATATATATATATATATATATATATGTGTGTGTGTGTGTGTGTGTGTGTGTGTGTGTGTGTGTGTGTGTGTGTGTGTGTGTGTGTGTTCAGTTGTATGGACATGAGTTTGTGACCCTGGATTTCACACTTTTGCGATCATCAGACAAAAGATATATATGTAAAGACAAAAGGAAAACTTTTCTTTACCAACGCCTTTAATCCTTTGATGGACTTTCAAAAAAAAAAAACATCCATTATTTAAAATAAATAAATACATGAATAATTTATCAAATTAAAATAAAATAAGAAATAAGAATCACATTAATAAAAAATCAAATATATATATATATATATATATATATATATATATATATATATATATATATATATATTACCGAGTATAACTACAAAATTGTCCAAATCGTTTAACAGCATGGGATAATTGTCCATCACATAAAATGTTTAATATCTAAAAATCCACTAAACTAATAGAGTTTTTTTTCTCCAGGTTTCCAGATAAAACGTTTAGCCATCTTGACACCATTTGTCGTATGGATCACTAAAAATAGCTTTGAGCTATTCAGCTAGAAAGAGAAGAGGTTAAAATCGTTTAGTGTCAGCCCCACTGCCTTCCCAATTGAGCAATGGTGAGAAGGAAAATATCATTCAGGCCTTCAGTAATGGTGCGAACATTCATACTCTGGTTTCCATCTTCAAAGTCCATTCAAAAGCCATCAATAGAACGGTGAATAAAGTTTAAAAAGAGGGAACAGTAGAGAGGAAAACTGGATCAGGAGGTCAAAACAACAGGCGGGATCATCATTTCAACTCAGAGCTAAATACATTCTTATTTTTCAAAATAGAGTCTGATAGTGTTTAAAAAAATCTCGGAGAATTCCATTAAGATATCTTTAATCATTTCTAAGATACAGCGGTTCAGAGATTAATCTAACAGATGGAAATTTTGCTGTTACGTGATTTGGAAAATTTTGCTGTTACACCCGGTATATATCGGAAAAGTTTATTTGTGACGCGTTTCATCTGTTAGGACTTCATCGGAATTGTTTTGTTAACGTTGTTCTGACTAGACATGCGCATGAACGAGAGACGCTGGTAGTACCACAATTTTGACATAAAAAATGCTACTCTAATTAAAAGAGAAAAGTGTGGTCAGTTTCGTTACGATTAACAACCAAAGCGTTTTGAAACTACCAGCATTACTCGTTTGTGCGCATATGTAGTCACAACAACGTCAACAAACCCAATCCAATGAACTAATAGATGAAACGCGTCACAAGGAAACTTTTTCCATTTTGTCATACAATTTTCTCAATACTGTTCTTGATATATAAAAATATATATCGTTATCTTATATCATATATATATATACACTACAGTTCAAAAGTTTGAGACGACTGCTGGTAATTTTTTAAATTGGCCCCAAAAAGTAGTTGTTTTGTACTTTAAATAAAATTATTACACATGGTTCAAAAAGCGGGATTGATTTTTTTATTAGAAATGATATTATGACAAAAACAAGAATTTTATGATTACATTTTTCTCTCGTCAAAATATCCTCCTTTAGCTTCGATTATTGCAGCACAAATTTTTGGCATTCATTGCAAAAGTTTCTCAAAGTATAAGTTTCACTCTTCTGTCAAGTTCATTCCCATGTTAATTTTGAGGACGGCTTCAAACTTTTGAACTGTTGTGTATATATAAACAAATAAGAAAATTTAAAAAATTCAATAACAACTTTTACTCACTTTCGTTTTAAATACATCATATAGCATCCTCCATTATTTACCTAGACTTTTCTCCGTTTGGCTTGAGAATATTTGCGAGCGTTCTTAAATAAAAAACAATTTTAAAAGCCTAACGGTATTTTTTTTACTTCTCTTTTTAAATGCATGTTGCAAAATTCACAGATACAGAGAAAAGGAATCTTTATAGAGCCATCATCGCCTACGTGTCCAAGGTACATAGCATTTAAAAATAGATACATTAGTAGTAACAATATTATCTTTATTTTTTGCATTATCATTATTATTATTAGTAGTAGTAGTAGTAGTATGAAAGAAAAATGTGAGAGAAAAAGTCACAAGTTTCATGAGTTAAATAGTACTCTAGGCTTGGCTGGCATTCAGTCTAAAAGGTTGACTACTTGATTTAAGAATTCATAGTAAATCACGAATAATAAAGGAGCTCCATAATCGTCTAAGTTTAAAAACAGGAGTAGAGGTTTATTCCTTGTTTCTTGTTTAGGAATAGGCTTCTGGCTCCGTCAACTTTGTACTCCTTGACGTCTCCGCCTGAAATCTGAAATTTTATTGTGTAATGATTACTAATTTTTCCTTTGCCAATAGGAGTAGATAGGCTGGCTTATCGTCCGCTTTACAATCCTCCCCGGTCTTTTGAACAGGAGTAGAGGTTTATCCCTTGTTTTCTGTTTAGGATTGGATTTCCGGTTAGGTCAAGCCTGTACTCCTGACGCCTCCGTCTGAAATCTGAAATTTGATTCGATGATTTTTACTATAGGAGTAGCGAGAGGCTTTCGACGTCGCGTCTGTTGGAAAGGGTTTGCATAGTGGGAAATCACCCATAAGGCCACCAAAACCTTTTTGAGAGGACTGGGCAGCTCCAGTTCAGTTATTCTCAATACTCCATTTTTATTCTGTTGTGACTCTTTGGATAGCGGCTCAGATTGAGAAATCGGAGAGCCGAGTTCGAATTCCAGTTGAATCCATTAAATTCACTTACGTGCTAATACCCTTGGGAAAGGTATGAATCCTCTTCTTCTCCCCCCCCCAGCTATGGGTAAATAGCAGAACAGACCAGGTTCTATAGCATTGGATGGACACGCTTGCCTATCGCCCAGTTCATACTTCTCCTTGGTCTGTTGAACAGGTGTAGAGGTACATACCTTGTTTCCAGTTTAGGATTGGATTTCCGGTCTCTTCTAAAGCCTACTTCAACTCTATACTCCTAACGTCTCCACATAAACTCTGAAATAGTATTCGCTAATTAAATCTTGACCTTTTCAAGTTTAGAATTAGCTATTTCTCCTGTTGTCTTGCTCTTTCTTGCGCTAATACCACACAATAATCCTCTTCCTTGACTGCCTCTTAGGCCTCGCATTGGGTGAACATTAGGGGAACAAAGAAGGGATATGGCATTCTTCATTAAATGAATAATTACATCGCTCTACTTGGAAAGCATAAATGCGACTTACTTGGTACAAATAAAAATAGATTAAATCGTGTAGACAATGTAATGAGTCAATGAAGTTAGCTGATATTTTGTGGAGCAGAACAAAAACAAAATAGGTTGCTGGCAATCCATCAGCCATATTTATAATATTCACGAAAGATAGCTTAGGCAAATGAACGACGAATGGTGGCAGGAAGATGTGACATTTTTATTTTTTCATGACGAAACTGGTACAAAAATCTCACGAATTTTAAATTATTCATAAATTACGTGGAGTTTGTCCAATTCCCATCAATTATTTTCTATCAATAGTTCTGTTCCATTACTTACATTATTTATATTCGGACTATTGTCCTCACTTTTGTTGCTGTTATCACGACGTTTCGACCCTTGTGCCCGCCAGTCTTCCTCTGTTGTATATCGATCTACTATGAACTAAACCCTTTATTTAATATACAGGGGTAGACTGTTCTCGTTCCACTGCTCACGTCTAGGTATCTCTTCTTAGCGAGCAATAACTGAACAGTACTAAATAAAATAAGAACTGGACATGAACAGTGGAACGAGAACAGTTTACCCCCGAAGATTAAATAAAGGGTTCAGTTCAGAATTTGCTGTATGTTACCCACATCGGTATTATATCTGAGGAAGACTGGAGGTCATAATGGTTGAAACGTTGTGATAGCAACAACAAAGATAAGGACAATAGTCCAAATATATATAGTGCAAATAATGATAACTCCTCATCCCATAAATTCAGATAAAAATACTCGAAGGTGAAATAATAGAAAGATGGCCGTGAAGTGGGCGATCATAGCTCTCCACAACTTCCTATACTTTGTAGCGCTTAGTAACATTTGTCGTTTCACTATCCCTCCCATTCCCTGTTCTGCTATCCATTTACACAAACTCGTCCGTAAATTGTTCTCTAATTCCACCTGCCCCTCTTGCCTTCAATATGTCCTGTTAGTGTCTCATTCTCCAAGGCTTCTTTCCTCATTATGCGTCCCAGAAATTTAAACTGTCTATTTCTGATTTTAAGTATACCGACTATATGAATCTAAGCTTGCTACTAGATTGGCATCTAGGTCCCACCCTTTTACTGTTGAAATAGTTAAATGCGACCGCCACTTCTACTTCAACAGTTTCTTTTCTCGCACTTTCCACCTGTGGAACTCTCTTCCGTTTATTTGCTTCCCTGAAAACTACAATCTTCAACAATTTCAACGCAACGTCAATCGCCATCTTATATCTTCTTGAATTCCGTTCATCTTTTATCCTTTCCTCAATCGCCCTATACCCTGTCTCTCTGTAACCCCTTGCGTACCAGTGGCATTTCCGCCTTGCTTTCGGTGAAATGATTAAAAAGAAATATCTGTTATTTTTTGCTTCTATTTTCCTTAATACTCTCTTGTTGCTTGCAAGTTCCGTCCATGGCCTTCTCAGCATCCACCTGTAGAACCACATCTCTGCTGCATCAAGTCTTCTCTTGATCTGTGAGGAAATTGTTTTTAATGCTACATGTTCACCTAATACAAGGCCCAAGATCCACACAAGGTAGAGGTTTACCGAATGAGGCTATTGTAAGAACGCACAGAAAGAAGACAGATAACGATTGACTTGAAGAGGTTAAGAGCGTAGTAATCGACGGAGTATCCTCACGGGAGTTGGTCCAAGAATGAAACAGTTCGTGTCCAACATTTACTAACATATAGGAAGATTGATATGGGCACCTCGGCGAGAGTAGTGAGTTCGATCCTCACTGGGTGCCCCATACTTTCGGCTTTGTGCCACATTTAAGCTAAGCTTAGAAAATCATTTTTGCCACATCTAAGCTACGCTTGGAAAATCACTGTAGGAAGATTGATATTACATAGTTGTCCAGCACTATTGTCTATGTTTCCAGCGAATTTTTCCTGTTTCTAAATACTTTACTTTGCTCTGGGAAAGCCTCTTTCAGCATTCCAATGCGCATTCATATGGGCAAATTACAAATAAGTCCTCGTACCACCTCCAAACATCTTGATAACCAGAACCTAGCTGCTGATCTCTCATCTGACTTAACCCGAGTGGACCAATGGGGGACAACCGGCATGTAACTTTCAACACCACAAAAAAAAAAGCTAGTAACTTTGAAATATTATCATATACAATTACCGAAGTTAAGCAACATCGAAGCTGATCACTGTCTCAATAGATGGCCGCTTGAGAATACCAAGTGCTGTAAGCTCGGATGTGCGGGTGGTGTAATGGATAATGTTTCAGAATTGTTAATCGAAGAGCCGAGTTTCAATTCCCATTTGGGTTCGTTATAGTCACTTACGCGCAAATACCACTGGGAAAGGTATGAATCCACCACTTCTCTCCCCAGCTATGGGTTAATTAGTAAGACTTGTATCACTAAATCATTATTATCATAAAAAATCTTACATTCTAAAAAATATTTTTTCTGGCTTTAAATAACCTGTAAAGAACTGATAATCCGTAGAAAATTAATCAAGCTAACTAATCCTGAATTACGATTCATGATTCGTTTGCTTGAATTTAAAATTTAATGCTATATACGATCCATCGCTAAAGTCGTTGAGAAAACAATTGGCTCCTTATACCTGTCCAGAAAGTACCAGACTCCACCTGCCATGTCCTATCTTCAAAAGTGCCACAGTCAATAAGTTATGTACCATGCGTGATACTCGCTTAGGCGATCATGTATCTTTCGATACATGATTGACAAGGCATATTTTTTCTCGCTTTAGGTTGCCATTTCTTTCTGCAGTAGAAAGGCTATAAAACCTGGTCTGTCCTACTATTTACCCATAGCAGGGTGGAGAAGAGGATTCATACCTTTTCCCAAGGGTATTAGCATGTAAGTGAATGTAATGGATTCAACTGGAATTCGAACTCGGCTCTCCGATTTCTCAATCCGAGCCGTTATCCAAAGAGCTACAACAGAATAAAAATGGAGTATTGAGAATATCGGAACTGGAGCTGCCCAGTCCCCTCAAAAAGGTTTTGGCGTCCTTGTGAGTTATGAATTATTTTCCACCATGCAACCCCTTTCCCACAGACACAACGTCGAAAGCCTCTCGCTACTCTATCGCTTTTTCCATGGAACGGGTTCTGACGCTCTACATTACATAGTTCCACCAGTTGAGACTATTACATATATTTTTTATAAATGAATATTATTTAAATTTTTTATTAAAAACTATGTATATTTCTTGAATATTACTCGCTTACTTTTGCCCGGCCAGACTTTGAATTATAGCACTTTGCATCCGCCATAAGTTTTGACCGAGCTTTTCACCACCTAATGAATATTTATGAGCGTTTTCAAATTTAGAAGCTTTAATAAACCAATGACATCCTTGCTCTTGTATATAAACACATGCAACAAAATAAATCTTACATTTGCCTTGATAAAGTCACTCAAAGAACAAAACGCTTAGGCTAAGAATAATTTTCCTCTTGTCTTTTTATTCATATTGTTCCTTTATTTACAGATACACTCTATCTGAAAATAATTTACACACACACACACACACACATATATATATATATATATGTGTGTGTGTGTGTGTGTGTGTGTGTGTATGTATTTTGAACAAGAAAAATATTAAAAAATTAAAATCGTCAGACACACTGGGTTGTATATTAATATTCTTTTGTTTTTATTATTTCAGTTAGATTCCTCGACTAGTTTTGCCCAACATGGCCATCACTTGTTATTCCAATATATATATATATATATATATATATATATATATATATATATATATATATAAAAAGAAAGAAAGAAAGAGAAAGTAATAGATAGGTTTGCCTATCGTTCGGTTCACACTCCTCCCGGATCTTTTGAACAGGTTCGTCCCACGTAGAAGTTTATCTCTTGTTTCCTACTTCAGATTGGGTTTCAGGTAGAATTTCATAGATAATTTCTGTTTTTATTTCAGAGCGACAAGTGTAGCCCCGAATGTCACAACGCCTGACACTGCATGTGCATTCTCAGCTAGCACCCCGTTACGAAGTGCGGTAGTCCGTGGTACTAGCGCAAAGACGGTGGCGCAGTGTTCATAGACCTCGTGCTTCAGTAGATACCAACACTATCAGAAATTGTCGTTCCAAGCTGATGGGAACCTTCGTCGTCCTTCAGCATCCAGATTAGAAGAAAATGTGTGCAAAACATAGAATTTTGACACCGTACGCCTAACATTATACAACAAAAATAAAACACGGGCTTATTAAAATGGAGCAATAATTAATAAAGTTATTGAAAATATGGAATTTCTTTCTACCCACCATGTATGTCCAATCGTCGGGCCATCTAATAACGATTGCGTTTAAGCATGAAACAGACGATGGCCTATAGGTGTTGACTTCAATGTCCACTGTTATAGATAGATAGATAGATAGATAGATAGATAGATAGATAGATAGATAGATAGATAGATAGATAGATCATCACAGCCCAGTAAGGTTCCTTTTATGGAATGTACATTATTTCGATTATTTTTTTTTTCTCAGAAGCCTCTATCTGTTCGGTTTTGGTATCCGTAAAATAAACAAAGCATTTTCTAAAGAGTTAATGGATTTATATTTAATCCGATATTTTCATTACTTCAAACGTTATTTTAATGGACACGCATGTTTGAAATAGACGTCCCGTTTTTTTTTTGGTGGGGGGGTTGTTTTTAAACAGTGTGTATTACGTCTACCGGCGCAGATAGAGAGAGAGAGAGATATACGAACAGGCCGAGATAGAGAGAAAGAGTGAGAGAGGTACGAACAGACTGAGATAGATAGAGAGAGATATATATAAAGGGAGAGATACGAACAGACCGAGATAGAGAGAAAGAGAGCGATACGAACAGACTGATATATATATATATATATATATATATATATATATATATATATATATATACGAACAGACCAAGAGAGAGAGAGATACGAACAGACCGAGAAAGAGAGAGATAGATGCGAACAGATTGAGATAGAGAGAGAGAGAGAGATACGAACTGACCGAGATAAATATATATATATATACAGAGAGAGAGAGAGAGAGAGAGAGTAAGATACAACAGACCGAGAGAGAGAGAGAGAAAGAGATACGAACAGAGAGAGAGAGATGCGAACAGACTGAGAGAGAGACAGAGAGAGTGAGAGAGAGATGCAAACAGACCAAAATAGAGAGAGAAAGGGATACGAACAGACTGAGATTGAGAGATATGAAAAGGCTTAAGAGAAAGAAAGAAAAATGAACAGACTGTTTAAATATATATATATATATATATATATATATATATATATATATATATATATATATATATATATATATATATATTACAGGATGCGACACATTTTATGAAGAGATTACGGTTGGTTCATAGATATTAAGAGTCTTTAATATGACAGCTAGCGTATCTCTACGCACTGATAATCGAGCTAATCACGTCTACCTCTTCTCGCTCATCGGGTGATGAGGTTCGTTACCCCAAACGACTGTACTATTTACAAGCAACACTAATGTTTCTTTACGTATTAATACGATCTGTCCCGCCCACTCTTCCGTATGTTGTCATAAACTTCGATCTCTTACCTTGCTTTGTTGAGGCCTACAAATGCTTGTTGGATCTTGGGAGCTTACTGCTGCATAGAATTAGTCGCCTAGTGATCAAACTAAATATACGGACACTCACGTACGCACACATGAAAGCACATTCGCCAAACTACATATATTTTGTTACTAGCCGGACGTACACAAAATAAGAAATTCTAAATAAATATTCATTTACATACAACGATCGCTAGAAATTCTTGTTCAGTTCGTACACGTATCAATCATCACATGACAAACAACCAAAATGCAACTGTTAACATAAGGCAACGTTTCCCAACATGGGCGATATCACCCAACAGTGGGAGATTACAACTGTTGGGCAGGCAATGAGTAACTGAACAGAAAATAGTAGGTGATCAGAAATTTTAATGGACGATATATGATTTTTAATACTGAAAAGGTATATCAACACATGCTACCTGAAAAAAATATTTAAAGAAGATATGCAAAGAAGCTGTATAAAAAAAAATATGCAGGGGGATAATTGGGAATAAATGGGTCACATTCCTAGATAAGATATAAATATCTCTGCTAAGGATCATTAACAAAGTAGCGTATATTTTTTTAATTATGAACAAAAATCATTTAGATTTTGGTCAACATATGCTACCTGAAAAAAATATTCAAAGAATATATGTAAAACCTGTATAAAAAAGTAGGCTAAATGGAAAAACTTGGTCACATTCCTAGATAAGTTATGAATGTCGTTTGCCATCAACGAATATTTTGGTAATTTTCCATAATTTTGAGAAGGGTCATTAACATTGAAATAGTTCTTCACGCGAAATAACATTTCGTATATGAAACAGGTAAGGGAAGATCAAGAAAAATATTCGCTGATTTTTTTTATTTGTTAGTATTATCAGTCAGTTATGTGCCATGCGTGATATACGCTTAGGAGATCATGTATCTTTCGATACATAACAGACGAGACAGATTTTTTTCCCGCAGTAGGTTGCTATTTCTTTCTGCGATAGACCAGTTGCCAACCAAGTCTGTCCTGGAGGGGGGGGTGGAGAAGTGGATTCATACATTTCCCAAGGCTATTAGTGTTGTGGCCTTGTTAGGACCAGAAATAAAAACCCAAAGAGAGGAATTGCGTTAAACAAATATATTAACAGAAACAGTAATACAAACAAGAGTGTTACAGCAAGAATGTTCGGTCCGACTATCATAGCTGACTGCTGGAAACTTCCATCTCCAAAAGGCAGTACCTGCTCCTATTTATAGCTGGGAGAGTCCATGTGTGCGTGGGTAAATTACCATAACAGTTAATGAATGTAATGAATTCGACTGGAATTCGAACTCGGCACTCCGATTTCACTATACGATCCACTATCCATTACGCCTCCATGCTTCCTTCAGTAGTATAGTCTTCTTAATTTTATAATTATGAACACAATTCGTTTAATGTTTTGTCAACACTTGCAACACTAACCCTAACCATGAAACTATCCATGACCATAAAACTAAATTATATTTATCGATTTCAATGATAAAATTTTATTTCATTTGTTTTTTTAATAAACTAGCAGCAGCGGCCGAAAAATCAATGTGATTTGTTACCTCCCTTTGGTATATTTTACATCATAAAGTCAGTTTATGAACCAGTAACAAACTTTCACCAAACAATGTTGGTATGTTGTCGAATATTTGCTATACAGGTGGACGAGGGAATTTTTTTTCTATGTGAAAGTGGGCGATAGAACAAAAAAGACAAATATTAGGAAACAATACCAAAATACTGTACATACATTGTAGAAAATAGTAAGATAAACATTTAACACAAAATAAAATATCTTTCACCACAAAGGGCAGCATTTTATTTTTAAGATGTGTTTAAAACGGTATTTAAATGTGTTTAAGATATTTAAATGCTTATAAAGTACACTATTTACATTGTTCGAACTATCGTCCTCATTTCTGTTGCCATATTTATCACAACGTTTCGGTCGTTGTACGCTCCGGCCTTCTTTAGGTGGTTGGAATATCGAACTGAACCCTTTATTTCGCTCACTGGGGTAGACTGTTCTAGTTCCACGTGCCATGTCTAATGAATGTTATTTATCAGTTATCGCCTGTTAATACCCTCTCCAAGTTCTCCACCGCCTTAAACGGGTATTGAACTCACACCCAAGGACACATGGCACAGTGGATAAAGGCGTTATTTAGATCCAGTGACAGGACCCAAAGAGTGCGAGTTCAATACCTGGTTAAAACGGCGGAGAACTTGGAGAGGGGAATTAACAGGAGATAACTAATAACATTGTAGATTCCTGTTTGGATTTTATCAAGAATCTTGAAATATGAAGCAGGAGCACTAGACCACCAGATGTGACAGCACGAATGGTAGACTTCAGTGATGCACTCTTGGGCGATCATGTTTCTTTCGATTCATGATTGACTAGTCAGATTTTCCCGCAGTAGGTTGCCATTTCTTTCTGCGGTAAACTGTTTACAAACCGACTATAGGACCTAGTCTGTCTTACTATTTAACCCATAGCTGAGTGGGGAAAGATGGATTCACACTTTTCCAATGGGTATTTGTGCGTAAGTGAATGTAACGAATTCGACAGGAATTTGAAATCAGCAATTCGAACTTCGGCAATTGATTTATTTTTTTTTCCACTTCATGTGAGCATAAAACGTTAGCCAAAAAAGGCGCAAAAAGTAACTATTCTGGAGGTTAGCATCAGCCGTGCTGATGGAAGGCAAAAAGGGTTCGCTCAGACGATTAACCCGTTCCCCGGCGTCGACGTGTATATAGATTTTTTACCGGAAGTATCTTTTTCAGTGACGGACGTATAACGTCTAAAACATAAAGTTCAAAAACTAGTTACAGACGTGTTTAGGCGTCGATCTTGATTCGTTTTATACCCTTCTGAACTTGAAACGAGTCCAATTGTCAACTCATACGTCTAGTAGAGGTGTTAGCCACCGCTCGGGTACTTCAGGGTGCCCCAGTTTCTTAGTCGATCTTGATTCTTTTTAGGTTTTTCTGAGCCTGAAACGAGTCCAATTGTCAACTCATATGTTTGGTAGAAGTGCTAGCCACCGCTCGGATACTTCAAGGTTTCTTAATCTTCTCAAACAAATAAAAGATTCGTCTGAAACTGAAACGTTTTTTCCCAAAATAATTGGCGGGCAAGGTGTTAAAAGAGAGTAGTTTCGTTTTGGAGGCGTTAAAATTAACCTTGCCCCAATTACAAAAAAAATTATAGGTCATTTTTTAGATCAGCTTCAAATTTGATGCTATTGTGCCGATCAGATTTACTATTAAAACAGAAGTAAATATTTGTGTCATCTGCATAGATCCCGAGTTGAGAACGGACGATATGGCGAGAACTTACTCAAAAATTGGAGAAATACCTACAACCATGTCGGGTGTAGGTCAAGTGTAACATACGTATTAACAAAATCGGCCACATCCACTTTCGTGTATATTATCACTTACTTTGATCTCTTACCTTTTTCTTTATTGATGCATAAAAATATCTGTTGGAATTTGGGAGCTTACTGTTGCGATGAATTAGTCATGTCGTGATCAAGCAACAACTGCATATATATAGACTCACACGTATGCACACATGAAAAGTTATTCACCAAACTAATTGTGTTTTGTAACGACCCCCGATGCATACAAAATAAGAAATTCTAAGTATAGCCTAACTTCATTAATCTGGCACACTTGGGACGAGGCTACTACCGGACCACAGAACATGCCGGATGGTAACCTTACAAAAAAAAAACAATAGTGGAGTAACTGTTGAGGAATCGGAGAGCTGAGTTCGAATTCCAGTTGAGTTCGTTACATTCACTTACCTCCTTGAGAAAGATATGGATCAAATAGCACGGTCTATTGCTTTCGTTGGCAGCCAGTCGGAAAAGAAGGAAAACTTTGAATTGAAACCAGCCTGGGCTCCGTCAGGTTTTCTTTCACACCACTTCTGCTGCGGCTTCAGTACATGTGGTGCATCTACGTCTCTAATGGGCTACGGGATTCGTGATTGTGATTGCGAAATATAGTCTTGTCAGTTCGTTTCACATATATATCTTTAACACATAATATTTCTTTCTAAATTACCTATCTCAGAAATGGAAAATGTCTCGTTCTGATTGTAAGTATAAGCAGTCTTGTCGTTCCTATTTTCCTTAAAACTTATTTGCTGCTCAAATTTTCAGTCCATGTTATTCTTAAAATACTTCAGCAGAATCACGTTTCTGCCATTTAAAGTCTCTTCTTCATCGGTTAAGAAATTGTCCATAATTCACTGCCATTTAAAATATTAGATATTATATGATAGTTCTGTACTGACGTCTTTGTTTCTAACGACATTTTCCTTTCTCTTAATACTTTACTTAGATTCTGGAAAGCAGCTTTCGCCACTTCTATGCCTTTTCGGATTTCTGCTACCGATTCTTGTCATTCATTCCTCCCTCCTCAAAGAAAACAAAAACCTTAATATGTTATCCACTGTTTCTCCGTGGTTATGTTTCCTTCAGTAAGTCCCGTAAATGTGACATTCTCCAAACTCCTTACTATATGGGCTTAAGACCATATCACGTTGAGACACTTGTTCTCGCACGATAACAGAAGTTAAGGAACGTCAAGCTTGCTTAGTACCTAGATGGGTGACTACTTGGGTATACTAGGCCCTTTTAGTATAGATATGTGGATGGGGCAATCGGAAATGTCTCGGAATTGGAAATTGTTGTAGTGTTTTTTTGTGTTGTTTTTTTTTAAACGCACTCAACAGGTGAAGGCTCGGAATAAACGCTCATACTAGTATTCAAATCAATACAAAAAAAAATACAGTCAAACATGATGAGAAATTAATAACACCCCAAAAGAGATCATTTGAAGATGACTAAAGAAGACGAAAGCGCTTGGGACAATGGACAATACAGACAATTTTTGCACTCCTTTATTTTCAACGAACGGAATAATTTAAGAACGCTGGAAAAAAAAACAAATAAAAAATGAATTAAATTTTCCTTGTCTGTCATATTCAAAGAAACATATTTAAAAGAAAGGTTTCTGTCTAAATATACATTAATATATATATATATATATATATATATATATATATATATATATATATATATATTATCGTATAGACAAAAACAGTTTACTCACTACCATTTTTGGTTCTCACCCGTCGAGGTGCAATTGAAATGCACCGAAACGAAGTTGCATCTTTGTAGTGAGTAAACTATTTTGTCTATATGATAAAATTATAATAAATACTTATCGCTCTACTATCGGTATCAAACCCTCTTTTGGATTAATGCTGTGAACGTTAGAATTTATATATTACTTTCGTTACAATTGCATCGAATATATATATATATATATATATATATATATATATATATATATATATATATATATATATATATATATTGGGGAAATGTATGACAGAGTGTAAAAGTTTTCGTATGAAGCGTTTCGTTCTTTGAATTCATCGAACTAAATTTGTTATGTTGGTACGATTACACATTCGCACGAACGGGGAAGCTGGAAAATTTTAAAAAATTAATGCACACACACACACACACACACACACACATATATATATATATATATATATATATATATATATATATATATATATATACATATATACATATATATATATATATATATATATATATATATATTACATGAATCATTCATACAAAAAGAACATAGTGAAGTTAATGATATAAATGCCAAGAATCACTCTCGCAAACAATTTTTAATAAAATACATTAACCCGTTGATGAATGTTATGATCCCTGTTTATAAATTCCAGTTGTATAAGGTGATTCTTGCCATTTATATCATTAACTTCACTATCTGCTTTTTGTATGAATGATTCATGTAATGTAAATTGAATTGCACCACATACTTGAAATATATATATATATATATATATATATATATATATATATATATACAATCTAGCCGATTAGATTTGGTTTATTTTTCCTTTTCTTTCCATTACTTTTCTTAGTAGATATCCCACACTGTGATAATAGAGGTTCTGCCAGGAATGGTGAAATGTTGTAAGTGTTTAAATTTAATGTGGAAAACCTTGAGATAAAGACACTCGCTAAACATTTTCGTCCTGGTGATTTGTTTTTCTCTTTTGATCAGAGTAACATTTTTGATGTCAAAATTGTGACCAGTCTCGTTACGATGAGCAACTAACGCATTTGATATGTTTTTGTTTTTTTTAATGACCCTTTTGTGGTCGGCCGGCCTGCAATTGGGGATTAGTCTTCAGCTGGGCTGGTTAAACTCTCTGCCTCCGGACAGAGAGCATCCCCAGACGGGGCTATGCCGAAGGGCAGGGGCTCGTCTCGAGAATCAGCTACCCGGCCCCGTTTTATACGGGGTCTACGGGGATGTTTTGGCTGACGTTATGTGCTCGGGAACCGCACATTAAATTCGGCCTTGTGCCACATCTGACTACGTGGGGTAGTTGGTAGATAACGTCCCTTTTGTGTTCACATAATCTATTTAGATTCCTTGAGGTTTCTCCTGTGTATTTTACAGAACAAATTTAGTCCAATGAAATCCTAAAGTAAGAAGCGCGTCACACCAAAACTTTTTCACTTATTTTCATATTTATATATCATTATCTCATATATATATATATATATATATATATATATATATATATATATATATATATATATATATATATATTTATAAAGTGATTTGATTACAATTGCGTAGTTGGTAGTCAGTCTTTTTCTCTCTCCTTATCTGTCTATAGATATGTTTTCATACAAATGTATCACGAAATCAGTAATAGGGAAACAATTAAGTCGAACAAGGTAGGGAGGGTGAAAAGCCAAAGTTCTTTTTTATGTCGCTTGAAAAAAGACTGGAAGTTATCTACCTACCCTGTTGACATAAATTTCAATGACTCATTGCCATTCACATTCAAATTTTGTAAAGACTTGCGTCACGTCTTTTCTTTCTTTCTTCTTTGTCGTCTGTTTTATGAATTAGTCATTTTTATTTATTTCTTTTTTCGGGTTTTCCAAGATTTTCACTTCGTCGACAAGGAACAATTTACGAGAGCCACATTTTCTTTTCTTTCTCCACCTCTCGCCACCCATCGCTCTAATAAACTTACACTCTTTCTCGGGCCATGTTGACAAAATGACCTCTTTGAACATCGAAAGGTGAGCTTAATTAGAGTTTCTCTACCAACAGTTAACCGATACATTTATTTATCAGCCTATCCCGCTCATTTACAATTGGGGTGCTGAAATATTATCGGCGTGACCAAGACGAAATTACGAATGAAAAGGCTTCTTTTCTCGCACTTCTCGCGTAGGGAACTCGCCCAGCTTCTTGCTTTCCTGTCAACTCCGACCTACAAAAATTTAAATGCAATGTCAGTCATTGTTTCCTTGAAACTTGTTCTTTTTTTTTTACTTTCTCATCCGTAGTTTTTTGGGGGGTTTGGTGGGGGGTTTGGTGGGGGGTCAGTTTCTTTCACTTTCCATAACTTGCGTCTTCGTGGCTTTATCAACTTACATGATTAAAAATAAGAAAAACTGATGTTTGATTATTTGGTTAAGATTTGCGGCAGTGGTCTTCACCAAGATTTTTTTTTCAGCACCCTTTCAAGCTAAACTTGAGTTTCAAATAAACTAGGTGGTCAGAATAAATGTCTAGAAATCTTTATAATTTTAAAACGCCCTGTACTAGAACGTTCCTAGCCTACATTAAAAGGTGGAAGGAAATTTCCAGAATATTTCATAGAATTGGTGGTCGGAATTAGAGAATGCCGTGGGTCGTCCCTGTCTGTTTATCTGAAACTAAAAGTTATTGATGTTTTATACCTACCCTTAGGGGTCTTAATAATCGGGTTGATTGGAACAGTTTATGCAATAAAATGGCGTCAGAAAATCAATAAAAGTCAGAACAGACTGACGGAGATAGATAGATAGATAGATAGATAGATAGATAGATAGATAGATAGATGTGGACAGACTGAGATAAATAGATGTGAACAGACTGAGATAGATAGATAGATAGATAGATAGATAGATAGATAGATAGATAGATAGATAGATAGATAGATGTGAACAGACTGAGATAAATAGATGTGAACAGACTGAGATAGATAGATAGATAGATAGATAGATAGATAGATAGATAGATAGATAGATAGATAGATAGATAGATATGGACAGACTGAGATAAATAGATGTGAACAGACTGAGATAGATAGATAGATAGATAGATAGATAGATAGATAGATAGATAGATAGATAGATATGAAGAGACGACGATAGACAGATAAGAAAAGACGACATTAGATAGATAGATAGATAGATAGATAGATAGATAGATAGATAGATGAACATACTGAAAAAGATAGATGAATTCAAATTAACATTCGCTTTCATTTTTCTTACAGCTGTCAGTTGTGTGTTTGTTAGCTAATTTTATTAAAATGTACACGAAGATAGAAATCAATCAAAGACGTGTTTATCTAATCATTTACAACCATTTTCTCAGATCGATGGCTAAAAATGCCTTAGAGTGAGTGAAACCTCTGGGTCTTATCGAAGACCACAATTATGGACTGGCATTACAGAATCACAAACAGCTGCTAAAATGGATATAGCATGTAACTCGAAAAGAAAATGCTATCATAATCAAGATGTTTCACACTACTTCCAAGAGACCCCGTCAATACTGAAAAGAGTAATAACAGCTACTGAAGTTGAGAAACCTATTTTCCTTGAAAAATTGTTTTAAGAAAATGATTTTTATAAATTACAACCGTGTCTAATACAAGCTGTTCGGTCAATGAACGCCGAATATTTCCTTATAAGGAAACGGTTAATATTAGCATTCGTGGGGGGTGGGGGATTATTAATGAACCGAACCAAGCAATTTTAGTTTCCATGTATATAGTACCTTCCTTCGGGCTTAATGCATAATTGCAACCGAACAGGCACCGAGGGACATATACGCTTGCAGAGTTTGATATCACTCTCGTCAAACTTTGCAATGATTTTAGCATTTAGCTTTTGAATGATACGAGGCTATTCACGATAAAACAAATGTCTGTCATGAACCCCCAAAGAAAGAAATTTCAATGTGCAAGGTGTGGGGAGCTTGTAGATCACTCAATCTCACCGCAGCGCCTGATTTACTTTCCGAGAAAGTTTTCATCAAACCATTGACGAACATGGCGTCCATCCTAATGTCGCACCGCGAACAAGAATATGGATGATACTTTTTCCATTCTGAATTTCAATATGTTCAGAGAGATATTACAGTCAAGTGTGTGTGTGTGTGTGTGTGTGTCTCTCTCTCTCTCTCGCTCTCCCCCTCTCTCTCTTCCCTCCTCCTCTCTTCTCTCCCTCTTCCCTTCTTTCTCTCTCTCTTTCACCTCTTTCTCTCTCTCTTCCCTCCATCTCTCTCTCCTTCTTTCTATTTCTCCCCTCTTTCTCTCTCTCTTCCCTCCATCTCTCTCTTTCCTCTTTCTCTCTCTCTTTCCCCCATATCTCTCTCCCTCTTTCTCTCTCTCTCCCCACTTTCTCTCTCTTCCCTCCATCTCTCTCTTTCCCCTCTCACTCTCTCCCTTCCCTCACTCTCTCCCTCTTTTTCTGCTTCCCCTCCCTCTCTCTCTCTCTTTACCTGTCTTTCTCTCTCTCTTTACCTGTCTTTCTCTCTCTTCCCTCCCTCCCTCCCTCTCTCTCTCGTATTTTATAATTTTTGTAGATAACACTGCCATTATAAGAACATCACAATTCTGGGTCAAGTTACTGGATTACTTCAGCCAACGCTTTTACTGGATCCTGCGCCAGTGACTTGACCCTAAGTGTTGTAAGTTCAATACTTGGCCACAGCAGAGGTGAATAAAAACTTGGAGAGTTGAGTTACTCAAAGGAATTAACTGAACCTGAGATATCCAGAAAAGGCATGACGCGTGGAACTAGAATAATATACCGACAGTGGACTAAATCAAGGGTTTGGTTCAAAATTCCAACGTATATTTTAGACTGGGATATTGTTCTGTTAATTAACAGAAAGAAAAAAAAACGAAGGGGATTTTTTCTGTTAATTTACCTCAAATAATGTAAAGTTACTTATCAAAAATATTAATTCACCCAAAGAAATTATAAATTTTAAATCAAAGTTTATTTGTTTTTATTAAATTTTTGCACTCTTTTTAAACTATAAATTTTAAATCAAAATTTGTTTATCTTGCCTCACAACAGCTCCAGCCCACAGAATGAAAAATTACCAAACATCAGGGAGTTATTCCTATTTCGTAAGTGCGGATCAAATTCGAGGTACTTATAAGGACATTTTTACAATTAAAAGCAAAAAGAAGAAAAAAAATTTGTTTCGGGCTTGTTTATCGGGATGGGCGCAAATACAGACCCCACACTTAGAAATATCGCACCCGAGTCGCCCACATTTGGGGCGATCGCAAATGTCAACCCAAACGGAGTGTAATGGAAGGGCCTCGCTCTGGGGGGAATTTGGTGTAAATTTTAGTAAATATAAATTCTTTTTGTTTTGGGTGAATTAACAGAAAAAATCCAAAGGCCGGAGAGTACAACGGCCGAAACGTCGTGAATATGACAATAAAGATGAGACCAACAGTCCCAATTATAAAAAAAGGGTAAATTAATGAAACATGCATAAAAGAAATATTGCTGCCCAAATAAATACTATTTTATTACACGTCTTTGTTCGCATCCATATTTCCAGGTTTGTTGATATCTATCTTATTATCTTAACCCAAACTAGTATCTGCCAACATTTGACATTTTATTTTCTGATAAACTCACTGATATACAGTAGAATTTTTGTATGGTAGCTTATAACCGCCAGAATTACTAGAGCTTATTCCGGCACAATTTCACGATCACGATCATAAATCCTATAACAGATTAAACTTGGCGTGGCATATTTAGGACAACCTAACCTGACGGAGCCCATCCCTCTTCAGGTTAGTTTTGACTTCAGAATTGACTTTCTGATAATCAATTTCATCCACATTAAGGCCTACCTTATTATTCACTAGTGGGGGTGGGGGGGTTAATTCTAAGGTTTTCCTGCACCTATTATGGCTGGCAGCCAAGGCAAAGCCAGCTCTACTATGTAACCCATAGCTGGATAAAAGTGGATTCTTATATTTTTCAAAGGTGTAAAGTGAACGAAGAAGAACCGAAAGACACATGATACTAAGAAAGAAGACTGACAATAGAATGAAACAGATAACAGGAGAGTGACAAGAAGGAGATGGACTAGACAGTAAGAGACAAAACAAAAGAGTGTTACGAGATAGATAGATAGATAGATAGATAGATAGATAGATAGATAGATAGATAGATAGATAGATAGATAGATGTGAACAGACTGAGATAGATAGATAGATAGATAGATAGATAGATAGATAGATAGATAGATAGATAGATAGATGTGAACAGACTGAGATAGATAGATAGATAGATAGATAGATAGATAGATAGATAGATAGATAGATAAGAAAAACTGAGATAGATAGATAGATAGATAGATAGATGTGAATAGACTGAGATAGATAGATGTGAACAGACTGAGATAGATAGATAGATAGATAAAGAAAAACTTAGATAGATAGATAGATAGATAGATAGATGTGAATAGACTGAGATAGATAGATAGATAGATAGATAGATAGATAGATAGATAGATAGATAGATGTGAACAGACTGAGATAGATAGATGTGAATAGACTGAGATAGATAGATAGATAGATAGATAGATAGATAGATAGATAGATAGATAGATAGATAGATGTGAACAGACTGAGATAGATAGATGTGAACAGACTGAGATAGATAGATAGATAGATAGATAGATAGATAGATAGATAGATAGATAGATAGATAGATAGATAAGAAATTTAATTTAACAACCCATAATAAAAAAATAATGTATAATTTATAGTATTAATATGTAGCTTAACTGCACAACTCATCGAACTTATTCAACCTATACAGGTAGGTGATTCAGAGAGAATTAAAAGTTCTAACAGGATTCATTATTAGCGGCAATCATCTTCACTTATTCAGCCTATACATTGAGGCAATTCTGGGAGAATTATAAGACCTACCAGTGTTCATTATTGGAAGTCATACTCTTAACACGGATATGTAGTTGATACAATGTTGATAGAAGACAACAGAAAGGAAACGACAAGAAGTCCTACAGAAGTTAATGAAAAAAAGCGAGATGAAAGGACTAATCATCAATTGCAAAAAGGCAGAATTCATGGTTGTTAGCAAACGGAACTGCCTAACATGAAAATTAGAAATCGGAGTTACCAAAATCAAACCATTTCAACACTCCAAATATCTTGGAAGTGTTTTAACAGAGGACGGAAGGTGAGACATTGAAATCTGGAGGTGTACTGCGATAGTGAAAAAAGCTTTCCAAAAGCTAAGCAAACAATTAAGAAACAAAAAATTCCTTAGAAATAAAGAAAAAGATTACGTAATATCAGTCCTCTTATATGGCAGTGAATGCTAGACAACCCCTCACATATGAAGAAGAGACCTGAAGCAACAGAAATGTGGCTCTACAGAAGGTGACTGAGAATACCATGGACCAAATATGTGTGCGACGACAAAGTTTTAGAGAAAATGGAACCAAAACGGACACTTATATTTAACATCAGAAAGTGACAGTTGAAATTTCAAGAGTATATGAGGGGTCTTGAAAAATTTGATAGTCACAGGACAGATTGAAGGCAAGGGGGAACAGAGGGAAAAAGCATATAGCCTATCTAAAGAGTTTGAACGGAACAAAGTTTCGGATAGTTCAAAAAAGACAAAATCTATCAAGAGCTACAAAGGACAGGAAATTGTGGAGAGCCATGCTCCCCAACAAACTGAAGGGACACAGAATATATATATTATTTATAAAGTTTATTAAGCTCGTCTATATTACAGTCATATAAAACTGACATTATAGACATAGATAGCTTATGGCCATATCACGTTGAAACATTGCTTCCCGTACACTCACTGAAGTTAAGCAACGTTGAGCATAGTCAGTGCCTAGATGGGTGACCAATTGGAAATTCCAGGTGCTGTAAGCTTGGATGAGCGTGTGGTGTAATGGATAACATCGCAGAGACGAGTTCGAATTCCAATCATGTTCATTAGGCGCAAATACTCTTGGGAAAGGTATGAATTCACCGCTTCTACCCCCCACCTATGGATTAAATAGTAAGACTTGTATCTGGAAATTATTATTATCTCCAAAAAGGGGTTAATACAATATTCACTCACAAAAACAGAAGAATTATTCTTACAATCCAAAAACATGCTTCTTCATTAAGTAACCTACATTCCCTCCGTATTCCATCAGCGAGAAGTAAGTTCCACTCAAACAGCTTCTCACCTACCACTTCCCTGTGGAACAGACTCCAAAGAGGATGTTTCCTCGATCACTACAATCTTAACCTGTTGAAGTCTTGGGTTAACAGTTAACTTCCCCTCCTATCCGTATAAACTGTGCCTCTTAATCTGTAACCCTCTATTTCGAGTGGCTGCTCGGCCTTGTACAAGGTGAACCTCAAAAAAAAGGTTGATAAGCCGTAAAAAATGAATGAATCAAATAAAATTAAAAAAATTGAACAAGCCAAATCATTTTTTAATCAAAAAAATTTTAAAAAACTATATGCTATGTAACTTGCCAGATAATTATATATTTCTCATCGTTGTCAGAGATGCGCGTTTAAATACTGATTTTTAAGACAGGAAGCTGTGGAGAGTTATGATCACTCATGTCCTGAAGGGACATGGCATAGAGAAAGAGAACGTTACCTCGGAAACACACGCATTTGAAAGATTGACGCAATAAAGTGAAAATTTCACGATTTTCCTATTTGAATTTTCTGGCGAATCTTAATTTTCAAGTTAATGATCGAATAAGCTCATGGTAAGTTCTACGACAATGAAATATCCGTAGAAATTTCCCTATCGCATATTTGAGCTTAATAACCTTAGCAAAATATTGCAATATCGATCATAAATAAATGAAATGAAAAGATTTGAAATTGTCAACTTTTTTCCGTTTTCATTGAAACAGACGTGAAGCACATGAGGATGTTATCGCTTCTTCTATCTTCCTTTCTTTCTTTCATTTTCTCTCTCAAACCAAGTCGTGTCTCTGATATGGCTTTTCATCATATATTTTATTATTAATTCTGATTTAATAGTTGAAGCATAGATCCTCTCAAAACGTGTTAAATAACAGTAAAATGGGTGAAATTATTTCTTGAACCGACTAAAATAAGCAGGTCGATATAGAAAGATGTATTATATAAGTCATTTTAATATCCATCACTTTTTATCGCAATGTTTTCAGCAAAACTGTTCTTCAGTTGTTAAACGTTAGAAATTTAAAAAGAAAAAAAACTTTTTTATATTTGTTCAAGTTGGACGACATATATTCCAAAATGTTATCTTTATCCTCTTTGTTTTTATTCCAAATTATCTTAATGTCACAGTGAGAATGAGAATTTAATTTTGGTTAGAAACAACAATTGATACGTTTACCCAAAAAAATAAAATAAAAAAATTAACTCAAATTTGATTAAAAAGAATCAGCAACCCGTTTGAAATGTTCAATATGTCTATTACATAGATATATCGATTTACGCAAACAATAGCAATCAGGGTCTTCCATATTAATGCTTTAATGGTATTGATTTAAAAAAAAGTTAATGTGTCGTTATATTTTATATAAACCTGTTTGTCGCTTGTTGAAAAACGAGACCGACATCGAAAATTAAGAAAACGAAACATTTTAAATTTAAAAATACGTATTTCAAATAATTTAAAGTAAATCCGTCTGATGGTCGTAGCTAGAGAGTTACAAATTTATAAATAGCGGAATATATATTTCAAACAAGTTTTAGAGTTTAAAAAAAAAAGTCCCGCAGAAAATTAAGGGAATGATGAAAACAATAGAGGAAAAGAATTTTGAGGGTTTTTTTTTTCTTTTTTTCAAGGTAAAAAAAATGAAACATGAGGAAAGGTAACGATATATTTTTTTTTTAATCCTGTTTGTTTTTTCTTGTCCCATCCCGTTGTAAAGGTAAAATAATTAATTTTGAAAATCTACAAGAGACACCCACCTGAAGTTGATATTTTTCCTTCATTTTTGTTTTGTTTTTGTTTGGTTGTTTTTTTTGTTTTGTTTTTCTGTCTGTGAAATTTTCCTCGCAGTTGTGCTGTTATCTGGGTGCCGAGCAGATTCTCACCTGTTGGGAGCTTTGTAGTGAAAATGACGCCG
This sequence comes from Acanthosepion esculentum, assembly GCA_964036315.1. Lineage (NCBI taxonomy): Eukaryota > Metazoa > Mollusca > Cephalopoda > Sepiida > Sepiidae > Acanthosepion > Acanthosepion esculentum. Next base: position 34,734,751 of record OZ038501.1, on the reverse strand, counting down.
TTAACTCAGCCAGCCTCTCCACCACCTCCCTCCACCTGCGTGTGTGTGAGTGACCGTTCAGCTAGTAATATTTTTTCTTCTTCAGGCGCTATCTTTTTTTCTCACGTTTTTCGTATGCCTATCTTTTTTATTATTATTTTACGGTTGATGGTCACTAAAACTTAAGTTGATTCATGTATGTGAAAGAGAGGGAGAGAGACGTAGAAAGAGGTAAAGCAAGGCACGAATCAATCCAAAATCACACAGATCTTTTTTTCCTTCTTCTTTCCTTCCTTGCTTTCTTCTTTTCTTTTCCTCTCCCTCACACATTCTCCCACTGCTTTTTAAGTATACCTCCCTATCAAAAGAAAAGAAAAGAAATTATAATTATAAATTGCTTATATATGTAATTATTTACTAACCTTAGATTATCTGGTGCATGACGGCGATTGTGGTTACTCTATCTATAAGGATCGAACTCAATACACTAACAAAAAAACTTGGACACAACTCGTTAACCAATACACTACAATACGTGCTATAGTAGTAGTAGTTTTGACTATGGCTACAGTTGTGGTATAGTTAGTAAGAATCGAACTCAATCGTGTATGTGCGTGTGCGTGTGTGTAAGACAGGCAATATTAACAATTATATAGACAGTGTAGCTTGGTCTGGCACAAGGCTGCAGCTTGAGTGAACTCTGTGAAAATCGGGATCACTAAATTTGCCTGCTACACGTACCTTTACGTTTGAATGTAGATATAATTGTTTTATCTGTCAGTGATTATTTATAACTTCAGACCTACTTAGACAGATATCAAAGTTAATTTAAGATAAAGAAGTAAACAAATCATAGTAAATCTGGCTCATTTGCATATATATATATATATATATATATATATATATATATATATATATATATATATATATAATTTTACCTACCTATTTCGTAGAAATGTCAGTTGTGTAATTATGACTAACGCCAGTTGTTCTAAAACCAGGTAAGAAATCATAATTTGGAATGCCAGGTTACAAAGCAAATCTTCCCTCACTAAGGGTAATAAGTCCAAGAATTTTTATAATCCTAATTCTCATCTCCATTTGTCTTTGTGCCACATTAATGTGAATAGATACCTGCGTGGGTGTACTTAGGTAGCATTGCTTCATTAATACATGCTTAGTTAAATACCAAAGGAAAGAATATTTTTGTAGTATTTTTATGCAAGTAGATAGATAGATAGATAAATAGGAACAGGCTGAGATAGATAGATAGATAGATAGATAGATAGATAGATAGATAGATAGATAGATAGATAGATAGATAGATAGATGTAGAGCAACAAGTAAGTAAAAAAGGTATATCTCCCCAATAAAAATAACCAAATTTGCCCTCCTAAAAAGAAAAGATTTCGAAAGGTGTCCCCTCCCCAAAAATAAAGACATTTAAAAAAAATTAAAAAAAAGCGATTCCCCCAACATAACAAGCGATCTCCGCCACCAAAATAAATAATGAAAAAGTGCCCCCTCCAAAAAACAAGAAAACTGTCCCCCAACCCAAAAGTAAAAAGTGATCACCTCAAAAAAGTAATGCAAAGTGATCTCAGAAAGAAGAAAAGTAGACCCCCACCAAAAATAGAAGAGAAGGAAAAGCGGTCCCCACCCACACAAAAAAGAAAAAAATCAAAACCCACAAAAGAAGGAAAAAACAGAGATACAAAAAGAGAAAGAAAATTTTTAAAATTCAGGAAAAACAGTAAAACCTGATTTCGATGACATCAAAGTTCTCGTTAGTGTATTCTTCACTCCGAAATTTCCAAGCGATATCTCTCCTGGGCTTACCCACCCACATTAACAAGCAGTCAATAATAAGCCACCCTGTATCTTTTCTCTTTCTTTTTTTCTCCTTCTTTCTTCTTTCTTACTTTCTTTCTTTCTTTCTTTAATTCTTTCTTTCTTTCACTTTCTTTTTTCTTCCTTTTTCATTTATTCTTCCTTTCTCTTTCTTTTCTTTTTTCTTTTTCATTCTTTCTTTCTCTTTTTCTTTCTTTGTTTCTTTCTATCTTCCTTTCTCTTTCTTTAATGTTTAATTAAATACCACAGAAAAGAATATTTTGTAGTTATTTTTATACATTTTATTTTCTTTCTCTTTCTATCTTTCTACTTGTTTTTCTTTCTTTCTGTCTTTCTTTTCTTTGTTTATTTCTTTCTATCTTTCGTTCTTTTTCTTTCCTCTTTCTTTCTTCCTTTCTATTTTTCTTTCTCTTTCTTTCTTTAATGTTTAATTAAATACCACAGAAAGGATAATTTTTGTAGTTTTTTTACACAATTTACGTTCTTTTTCTAACTTTCTGTTCTTTGTTTCTTTTCTTTGTTTCTTTCTTTCTTTCTTTCTTTCTTACTTACTTTCTTTCTATCCCTTTCTTTATTTTTATTTATTTCTTCCTTTCTTTCTTTCTTTCTTTCTTTCTTTCTTTCTTTCTTTGTTCTCTTGTACAGACACATAGAAAACAAACGTACGTTCCCACAGGCTCACCCAGCACACAACCACAATTAACATGAAATGACCTGAAGGTTATGGGAAAATCTTACCGGTCTTATCAGTTGAGGTAAGATCGGATTATGCCACCCGGATGGCCCACCGTGTGGGTTGGTGTCATGCTGTGCTTCAGCCTGACAATGGAAACGGGGCAGATCAGAAATCATTTGCGCCTCTCCGCTTAGACAGTCGGTGCGCCTATCGACCAGCAGACAAGCACAATTGTAAATATATAAATTATAGTCATTGCTGAATATATATATATATATATATATATATATATATATATATATATATATATATATATATATATATATTCCTCATCGGTATCACTACTATGAATCTACAACGCAATCTTTACCTGAAGATTAAGTTGTAGATTTTGAGGGATATGTATATTTATTATATTTATCATTCTGATAAACCATATATAATGGCTGTTATATTATAGAGAGCACTATTTTATCAACACTAGCAATATGCGATATCATATATATATATATATATATATATATATATATATATATATATATATATATATATATATATATATATATATATATATATATATATATATAATATATCATATATATAGATATATATATATATATATAAATATATCATATATATAGATATATATATATATCATATATTTATATATATACCGTACATGTTAGCGTACGAAACGGCCCTAAAATTATCAAGTTAAAATGGCGGTTTCCGGCAGTATTCGCCGTACAAGACGACCACCACCAATTCTGTTTTTAAATTTATTGTATTGAATTTATTAAATAAATTCAGTTACCATATACGTTCTTTTCACTCAAAATCTAATGCAAAAACGGTGGTGATATACTGTCAATTAATTCCTACAATCTACAATACCTCATGAGTGGGTGCTGTGGTGTTTTCGGTCGGCTATTACGGCAGTCTGAATGATTTTTCCATGATAACCATCCACTTGTGTCAGTTCTCGAATGCGATCTCTGAACGGCTTGTTGAGGCACACATCCAGTTGTATTTTTCTTCAACATCATCGAAAAAAGGCAGGGTGAGGCAGAGGTTACCCGACCATCAAAAATCTCCCATACTAACAACTAAACCACAGGTGTTAAGGTTCAAATTTTATACATGGAGTATAAGACGTCCCTCTATTCTTTGCAGGGAAGGGGGATGTTTAAGGTTAAAATTTCGCCTTGTACGCCGACATATACGGTATATATATATATATATATATATATATATATATATATATATATAGTTCAAGAAAGATATTTGCGTCACTAACACACAAAAGAGAATATCTCATATCGAGAATATTTAACATCGAAAAAACATAAGAAAACTTTTTTAATAATATGTAGAAATATCTACGCTTTGCTTGATGAAGGTCGCGAGACCGGAAACACGTATAGCAAAATTATGGAAAATAAAACATAATATTTTTTTTTTAAATCCACATTACGACCAAAAACGTTTGCGGTTTCTCTCTTCTTTTTAATATACACACTCTCGTTGACACTACTATAACCTCTTCCCTTTATTATAAAAATAAATACTGTACACACACACACACACACATACATATATATATATATATATATATATGTATATATATATTATAAAAATAGATATAATATGTCGATATTTTCAATGAAATGTGTTTGATTGAATATATATTCATATAGGTGGCCCGACGATTGCATCTAGCATGAAACAGACTGTCGCCTTTAAGTGTTGACTTTTATGTTCCCTTTTATATTTACACACGCTCTATCTCTGGTATTGAGCACTTTATCCCATAAATATAGCACACTGTAAGAATATATTTCTTCATATATATATATATATATATATATATATATATATATATATATATATATATATATATATATTCATTCAAACACATTTCATTGAATAATATAGACAGAATATATCTTTTTTTTTATAATATATATATATGTTTGTGTATATATATATATATATATATATATATATATATATATATATATATATATATATATATATATAGGTAACTATACTCGTTTCGAAAAACCTTCGAATTCTTGATTTAACAATAGCCAAATCAATCACGAAGGAAAAAAAGGTTTTAAAAAAGAAAGAGCCAGGAACATGAAAGTCTGTCGAAAATAATCGCACAGATACAGGTTCAAGGCCCAAAGAAAAAACCCCGATACGAGTAAACAATTAACTAAACAGCTCAATACAAACGTAGAGCAAACCTAGTCAAACCTAATGAGCCAGACAAACCTACCAAGGTTTCACTTAGGCAGATCGTCAGGGTCGGCTGGCTCATTAGGTTTGACTATATATATATATATATATATATATATATATATATATATATATATATATATATATATATATATATTCAAATTGGTTACAGATTTCTGGACTCTAAATTGCTGAAAGTAGCGAGGTAATATCCACGGGCCTGGGGAACTTCAGTACCCTATTTTTTGCTGAAATTAAGAATTAACAGGAGAATTTGTCTTGATTGTTTCATTCTATGACAATGCTATTAAGCCGTATGTTTTGTCTAAAATCATTACTGCTACTAATTTTCTAAATAAATCAGAAAACTTCATTTTACAGTTTCTTTTCTTCCCCGAATTGTTTATTTCAAATACAGAAAAAAATGTTTAGTGTAGAATAATAGATCTTTAAAAATGCAAGAATCTGAGCAAAAATAGTAATTATTTACACTATTTATAGACAGGGTATAGGAAGCTGCGAAAAGTCATGATCACCTATGTCCAGAAAGGACGCGACACGCCAGTCGCTCAGTTATGGGCCATGCGTGATATGCGCTTAGGCTATTATGTATCTTTCGATACATGACTGACAGTGCAGATTTTTTCCCGCAGTAGGTTGCCATTTTCTTTCTGCGGCAGACCAGTTGCCATCCAAGGCTATAGAACACGGTCTATTTACCCATAGCTGACGGGAGAATTAAAGGATTCATACCTTTCCCAAGAGTATTAGCACGTAAGTGAAAGTAATGGATTCGACTGAAATTCGAACTCGGCTCTCCGATTCCTCAATCCGAGCCGCTATCCATTCCGAGCCGCTATCCATTACTCTAATGAGCTATTTTAATTACAAATTCGCTATTATAGTTCTTTAGTAAAGCAGGGTACCAAAAACTAAAAAACGTTTAGGCTAAAGCAAATATTAAAAGTGTAGTCAGTAGATTAATTAGACGTTAAAGATGGAGGGACACTAAATTTTTGTTTTAAATATTATTGATTTTTGGGGTCTAAATTTCTGGGATTGAGGATTTATCATTATTTACACTATTTATATTCGGACTATTGTCCTCATTCTTGTTGATATCACAACGTTTCGGCTGTTGTACCAACCGGCCTTCCTCAGGTATATATCGACCTGGGTAACCTACAAGGAATTCAAAACTGAACACTTTATTTAATCTCTGGGGGGTAGACTGTTCTCGTTCCACTTCTCATATCATATCGTCTAGTTCTTATTTTTATTTAGTACTGTTCAGTTATTGCTCGCCCGTTTCCACTAAGCGCAAGTACAGACTGCCCGACCTAGGGATTGAACTCGCAACCACTATATCACCAAATTCATAAACCAATGCCTTTATCCACTATTAGTCATTTATCCTGTGGTAAACTTATAGCTTTAAACTTAACCTGGCTGTAGAATTCTCTGTAGGTTACCCAGATCGATATACACCTGAGTTAGTCCGGAAAGTACAACCACCGAAACGTTGTGAAAACAACAGCAAATCGTCGGAATATTGTGTAAATAATGATATAGTCAATATTTTTTATTAATATCTTCTTCTTTCTAGATATAAGCGATCATGACTCTCCACAACTTCCTATCCCTTGTGTGGCTCTTAGAAGTTTTTTTCTCCTTTTGCTAAGGGCCTCGCCCCTTGTTCCTCCATCGATTCACACAAGCTCGTCAGGTAGATGACTCATTGCCTTCCTTTGTCTCTTGCCCTCAATATGCCCTGTGAGTGTTAAGTTTTCCAAGCTCACCTCTCTCATTATGCGTCTAAGGAATTACAGCTGTCTTTTCCTGATTCTGAGTAGAAGTGTTCGTTCTGTTGCCATTTTCTTTAATACTTCGTTGTTGCTTACTTGCTGGGTGCACGGAATTCTCAGTATCCTTCTGTAGAATCACATTTCTGCGACTTCAGTTTTTTTTTCCTGATCCATGGATCATGCAACATTCACTGCCATATAAAAGGATAGCTGCCACATAGCAACCCTGCACTATTTTCTTTGTTTCTAATGATTTTTTTTTACCAGAAACAATGCTTAACTTTTGGAATGGCCATTTCGCTAGTCCAATGCGTGTTCATACCTGGGTGTCGTGTTTGCCATCCTCTGCCAAAACGTTTCAAAATAATACAAAGAATACACTACACGATTCTAATGTTTGGTGGCGTGGGGGACTTCAACTAGGTGTATTGGTTTGCAAGCTTGTTCGATCCTCACTGGGTACTTCATTCTTTCGGCCTTGTGTCATATCTAAGCTACAGTTAGAAATTAATTTTAGAGTATTCCGACGTGGTGTAATGGGTAACAAATTTGTCTCGCTTGACCAGTTTGGATCCTTATTGGGTGCCCCCCCCCATACTTTCGGTCTTGTGCCACATCCAAGCTACGTTTAGAAAAGCATTTTTTTGTCCAATTCGATGTGGTGTAATGATTAGCAAGCTTGGCTGTGCTAGATCAATTACGAGTGCGTTCAATCATCACTGGGTGCTCCACGCTTTCGACCCTGTGCCACGTCTAAACTACACTTAGAAAGTCATATTAGGACATTCCGACAGCTTGTCTCAATTACAACTGAGTAGTGAGCTCGTTCCTCACTGAATGTCGTGTATTTTCAGTCTTGTACCACAATCTAAGCTCCGGTTAGAAAACCATCAGAATTCAAATGATTTTATTATCCCTGCATATAATTACTGGATTGAGATAATAGGTTAAATTACCAATTTTTACCTTCATGTCTTTAATATTATATGAAGATGTATCAAGGAGGCTTGGAGAATCTGATACTCACAGGACAGTTTGAAGGCAAGGGAGACATAGGAAAACAGCGTATAACATACTTAGTGACCTTGAGTAAATGGAAAGCTAAACAAGGTTTACAAGAAATAACAGAAGAACAAAATTTGTTAAGAACTACAAAACACAGGAAGCAGTGGAGAGCCATGATCGGCTACGTTTTGGAAGGGACACAGCACATAAAGAAGAATACTTCGAATCAGAAAGAAAAAAGTTGAAATTCCTGGGACACATAATGAGGAAGGTGGACTTGGAGAATTTAACACTCACATGATATAATGAAGGTTAAAGGAAAATAGCGAATAACTTACCTAGTGTTCATGTAAATGTGTAGCAGATCAGGGATGGGGCATGATTAAAAATACAAACATTGCTTAAAGCTAAAAAAAAGGAAAGGAAGCTGTGGAGACCCATAACAACCTACGTTCTGAAAGGCAAGCCAAAGTGTAGAAGAAAGCTCTGAATCTGGTGTCATTAATTCTCGAAAGAGTTTTAATGATTAGTTTCTTCACTATCTTTCATTTTAAATCAGCATAATCGACCACGGATTGACACCCACTAAAGGGATTTATTATTGAAGGTTTTCTTTTTTACGTCTTATCAACACTTTCTGGGTAATTTCAAGTTGAAATCTTATATTAGGAAGTCGGTTACAGTAACTGGTGCTCCCAAGCGGCTCTCCATCATCTACACCCTTGTTCAAATTAATTGAAACAAAACTAATAATTCCGTTATTATTTACTTTTGTTTTCATATTTTTCCAATGAAATATGACCCATTACACATGTTAGTACTTCGTATGTCCATTCCACGAAGTCTTTCCTTGCAGGCTGACCACAGATACGCGAATGGATTTAAATCGGGACAGTTTCCGGTCCGATCTATAGAAATTTGATTTGCTCACTGGTAAGGCTTGTCAGTGTGTTCATGCAGCGTTCCAATTTTCGTACGCTTCCTTGGAGTAACGCCCATCGCAGACAATGGCCCTGGGACAACTAATCGACAGTTGAGTCTGGCGTGATAAAAATCTGATGCAATCACGGAGGACGCAATATTTTTCAAGGCTAAAGAAATTTCATCATACACCCCGAAAATAGTTTCATATTACTGCAAACTACTGCAAATGGCCTAATCTAAGGACAAAACACAAATCGATTACACCCTGTCACTCCAGTGGGTCTAAAACTGACCGTATGATGAAAGAAAGGAAACTAAAGCGGTTGTTTCAATTAATTTGCACAAGGGTGTAAGTACTGACCAGGCTCGACGCTGTTTAATTTAGGTGATCGAACGATGGCAGGTGTTCTCAACGTAACCAAGCTTAACACACTTAAACCAATTTCAAGCAGTACGCTTAGATCAGGACCGGTGCATACTACACTACTGATCGGGGGGAAGCCTGATTAGGGATACAGAGCGGTGCTTTGTGACCCTCGCTATCTTATCAACATTTGCTTTTTTTTTCTACCTACATGTATATATATTTCAAATTAAACTAAGCACGACTGACGATTAAAGGATGACAAATTTTCGCGGATTTTGATGTCAGTTTAGATGGCGGGAGTGTCCGTGAATTTATTTTGCTAAGTTTCGAAAAAAAACACTATATAGAATTCCAGATTTTTTTTTTATCCATAATGTTGAATGTGTCAAAATTATTCAACTTTTTAACAAGAAAAATCTCAAGAAGATGTTAAAAGAAATGCCGCAAGACATTGGTGATTTATTTAAGATGGAATGATCTGTTATGACATGTCTCTAATTTCTATTTATGTACATTGTATTTATTTTCAATTTTTCTAGTTGAATTGTTCAACTATATTGTATATAATCCATTATTTACATAATTAGGTTAAAATAAAATTTGAATTTTATATGAATACTACCTTATGAATATGTAGTAGTGTAGGTGTATAGTGCGTTATAGATTAGGGTGTGGTGGCTGTATCATAGTTTCGGTGGTGGGTATGAAATCCATGCACCGGCTCTGGTTTAGATATTGTTTCATTTCCTTCCACTTCCCAAATTTAGTATGCAGCTTTTGGACATTGGGACCGATTTCAAAATAGGTCACAAAATGACACCAATTTCAATTCTTTTATTCGACATTGTTAACATTATAACAAAATGTGCAGCTGAATAACAATAATAGTAGTGGCCTACAAAATTTTCTTTTGAAATGCTGCAAGGGATATCCTAGCTAATTTTAAACAATTTCATGGCGATGGATTCGAATATCACAGTTATTTTTCTCAGTTAGCTCTAGTTTTCTTGCTTTAGATTATGGGCAAAAATCAAGAAAATTGCTTAAGTTCACGGTCCACATGGTGTATAGCCCCTTCACGCTGGGGTGACGGTCTAGATTCACTCATATGTTGCGTTCTTCTCTCTTTCATCAACCGTCCGGGTGTCGAAATGTTTTTGGGTTCGGAGATAAACGAGAACATCAACAAATGAATTTTAAATTTATCTATTTCATTAAACACGTCGACGTGTATATTTTTAACTAGCCAGGAGGGTCTCTCTATCACCGCCACTGGGGAGTAAGTTTCCCGAGACACGACATAACCACGTCTGCTCTGTATGACATGTAAAAACTTAACTCCCAGAAAACACCTTTTGTTGTGGTAGGATCCACCTAATTTGCATAGTGGAGTACCGACGATATAAATATGGTTGGTACCGGGAAGACAGGGAGGCGAATCAAGAGATCCAACTAGAGACTCTGCCCGACTGCGACTTAGTCAACACATTCTCCAGGAACGGTCTTCCCAGGAATATACAAAATACTATATGTAAATATCGTGTACACTTTCTTGTTTAAATACATTTTGTTCTAAGTACATTTTGTGTTGCATTATTATTCCATGCATTAGTCAAGTTTCAACACCTTTTAACTATAACCATCCCACCTTCCGCTCAATCAAAATCGACATCCCTATTTTATCTATCATCTGACCTTAAAGCTTAGCCACAGGAGGTCTGAGCTAAAATACACTGCTACTAAAAATAATAGTCTGAAGTAGTTTTGTCTCTCTTCTGACTCCAACAGTAATCTGCCATCATTTCTATCACATCTCCATTGATATCTGCCTTTCATGAATCTTATATCCTGATAAAAACATTACCTTTATTCATCACTTATATCGCCACAGTTTTCTGAAAACCTGTCCAAATGACTATACAGAAAATGTAGTTTGATGCTCATGTTAGCACCAAGCTCCCGGTAGTCTGCAGACCTCACTCTCCAGCTTTCATAGAGTCCAAAATCGTCTTCAAGCCCTTGTGGGTGATGAATTATTCTCCACCCTCAAACCTCTCTCTCACAGGCAAGCCTCTCGCTGCACTATCCCTACTTCCAAGGAAAGTGCTCGGAAGAGCTACATTGCCTGGTCCCGCCAATTCAAACCTTCACGGCAAGGACACACCATGCCACTTACATAGCAGCAAGCCACCCACATTCACTCCGTATTCCATCGATGAGAATAAGTTCCACTCGAACAGCTTCTCCCCGCGAACCACTGCTCTGTGGAACCGACTCCCAACAGGATGTTTCCTCGATCACTACAATCTTGACTTGTTCAAGGCTATGGTTAAGCGTTATCTTCCACTCCTATCCGCATAAATTGCCTCTTAACGCAACTCGAGTGGCCCTCGGGCCTTGTAAAGCGTGAACCTTACCGTAAAGAAACAACCTGTCGACTAGTCCCCTACAGTCGTCTGTCTTGCGATTACCAAGAATGTTTTCTTTTACTACAGCAACAAATGTAACCAAGCAATTTGATTCTGTAACATTCATAGACTTGATGAGGTTGTCATCATTGGTGAGTTTTCGAATGTCAGGTCCATCAAAAATACCTTATTTCAGTTTTTCTATACTGAGACCAGGAAATTCCCTGCAAATATACTGAAAACATTGGCTTTCCTTGTCAAGCGCTTTCAAAAGCTGCTCCATGAGTCCTATCTTCTTATGGAGAGAATGCAATATGATTTTGTCTCTAGGAACTAGCGGATTACTTTTCCGACTTTCATTTCTACTCTAACCGGCCATTCTCTTAAATCCCAGTGTTATCCCTCTCTTCTTTCTTCTTATGTGCCATGTCCTTTCAGGACGTAGGCGATCATGGCTCTTCACATCCTCTATCCATTGCAGCTCTCAACAAGTTCCTTCCCTCTGCTTCCTCCCCAAGACTACGTTCTGTCATCCACTTGCTTAAGCCCTCCAGATATGCCATGCGTTGTTTTCCCTTGTCTCTCTTTCCATCTATTCGACCCGTGAGTATCAGTTTCTCCAGGCCCTCCTTCCTCATAACTTCAGCTGCCTCTTCCCGATATTAAGTATAAGCCTCCTCCTTGTTTGCAACGTCTTTAAGACCTCATAGTTGCTCACATGCTCTGTCCATGATATCCTTAGCATCCTTCTGTAGAACCACATCTCCGTCACCTCGAGTCTCTTCATCGTCCAACATTCGCTGCCTTAGAGAAGGACAGATGTCACATAACAGCTCAGTATTCTTTTCTTTGTTACCAAAGAAATCCTCCTGCCTTGCAATACTCTGCCCAGCTTTTGGAATGCGTCATTGGCCATCCAAATACGTCTACGGATCTCAGTGTCGCACTTACCGCCCTCTGTCATGACGCTTCCCAGATACTGTCCTATAAACAATGGAAGCATGGGAACTTTGTGTAGACTGGTTGCTACCCATGTAAAAAGTTAACCATTTTTAGGTCAATACAAATCACCCAGTAATGATGAAAGTAATTTCTTTCTTTCCAGCTGGTATCGATGCGTATACACTTGTGCAGCAAAACAAATTTTAAACTACGCTTTGAGCTATCAATGAATAGCCTCCATTAATTTATATCACAGTCCTAAATACCAAGACGAAGCAAAACTCCTTCGACATCGTTACAATATACAAGTTCGTTGGTTTGATTGAAGTAGTAGATAAATTCAACGTCTATTTATTCAGTTGAGCTAGCTCGGACATTAATGAGTCTATCGCGCCAAACATTACAGTCCTGCATCATGGTCGAAACGCCATTAGGATGGTATTCTGTGTTATAACATAGCTGGTCAATGTAGTTCTTGCTCCATGGCTAATTGTCCAGAGCAGTAGATCATTCGCTTGTCCTTGTTTTTCGCGCCAGCAGTTTCCTGCAAAGGCGCATTCTGCGTTCGCGTAAGATTGTAGAAATATCACAGAGCTGCGATTTAGTTGGACGTTGTCTCCAAGTGTATAGCTCTCACTATCAGGGTGTAGGTCCCATCAAGCTTAAATTGTAGGGTTTTAGTTAATGTCCAAGCAGGAGCAACATATATTAACACCGTCTCTACAGAACCTCAAAAGAATCCGTTTGAAGTTGTCGGGTAGATCAGATTTCCTGATTACATCCATCGTCAATTTTATAAAATCCTGTCACTATGTCGCGCGTATTTGGCTATGATGCATGTGTGTTTTAGAATTTGTCTCCTACTTCAATCAAACCAACGAACTTGTATATTGTAACGATGTCGAAAGAGTTTTGCTGCGTCTTGGTATTGTTGGGTGTCATGATGACTATACTGGTCTTCATGTATGTGCATCCCAGCGTAGTATGTGATGGTGGTGGTTTCATATTTAAAAAAAAAACGGATATATTAAAATTGTATGCAAGAAAAAAAAACACAAAATAAACAAAGGGAAGAAGAGCAAGTATAAATAAAAGAATCGAATCAACAAATAAAAAAAAATTCTAACTGGTTTTCGATCCTCGCTCTTCGGAGTCACTCGAGGACAAACATGTAATTGTTGTGCACAGAATTACAGGTTTGTTTTTGTTTAGTGTGTGTTTTTTGTTATATATACTATTTTAATATGTCCGTTTTGTTAGCAGCATTCAGATTTTGTACCCTCATGGAGTCGCGATTTCATGGGGTTACAAAACTCGTATACGGCTAACAAAAGTGAAGTAACGGATAGAGGCTCGGATTGAGCATTCGGAGAGCAGAGGTCGAATTCTAGTCGAGTTCATTACATTCACTTACGTGCTTGAGGAAGGTATGAATCCATCTCTTCTCCCTCCCTCCCTCTTCTGGATAAATAGCAGAACAGACTGGGTCCTATTGCCTTGGGTGGCAACCTGTCTAGGAGAAAGAAAAACTGAATTCAAAACCCGCCTGTTAAAGGATGCGCTTCGTTCGGCTTGCGCAGGGACACCACTTCTACTGCGGCTGCAGTACACGTGGTGCCCTTACGACTCTAGAGGCTACAGCTTTCGTGATTGTGACCCCCATGGATTATATAATAATAATAATAATAATAATAATAATAATAATAATAATAATAATAATAATGGAGTCATAAATCGTCTTTAGATGTTTACATGAAATAAGTTGTGTAATAAAAGTTTGTAAAAAACGTAAATATTTTTGATTCATCATTTATTCTGTGTTTAACAAAAATCTGATAAAAAATTACTTACTCATACTAGTTTGACTAACATTCTCCGGTTACACAGTTCTGGAGGTAGACAACAGCTTGACTAAAACAGTTGACTAAATGGAATAAACCTATCTAAAATAGTAATGTAATCTCATCTCAATATTTTGACAAGTACGCCTTAGTCCTTATTAAACAATCGGATCGCCATAATTGAATTATTGTCCATACATTATTCTACCTTTCATTGTAATTAAGTTGAATATAATCGTTTACTCAAGGCGGATCTTGCACAATAATAGGCGAGGTTATCTTATTTGAATTATTAGTTGTTATTCTCAGGCTTCATGACTGTGGGCCCGGTAAACATTGATCAAGCAAAATAAGATTCTGGAGAGATCTTGCCTTCTTTTATGCCTGTAGAATTACCATTCGAAATCCTGGTTCTATTCTCTGGAAACTGTGGGAATTGCTGCTTTACAACAGGATCACGTCAGCCAAGTAGGAACTTGTCACTTTCTTTGGTATCGGGTTGCTGAGGATGGGTGCAAAATATCTAAAGGTTTGAAGTCTATCTGGTCGGAGAGTCGCCGCGGTATTTCTTTGATAGATATAGCGTTTGTGCAAAAATATCTTCAAGACCATATATAAGTAAATAAGGCGCTTGCCTACCGTTTACTGGGTCCCCGGTGCTGGAGGTAGGC
>OZ038501.1:34460038-34715038 GCA_964036315.1 Acanthosepion esculentum | reverse complement strand
GGTTACAGAAGATTTGGAGCGAGAGCAGATAGGAATGAAAGGTGAAAGGATGTGGAGAAGGGAAGTGGATAGATCAAGGCAACTGGAGATGTCGATTGGCGTTACACTTAAATAGTTGGAGATTGTAATTGTCAGGGAAACAGGAATAGGGAAGGGAGTTCCACAGGCGAGATGTGCGAGACATGAAGCTATTGGAGTAGAAGATACGTCTACATCTAACAGTTTCAACGGTGAAGGGGTGGGAACGGGATGCCAGCCTCGTAGGACGTTTAAATTCATGAGACCTAGGGACCAGCGAAAGCAGCTCCTCGGAGCAATTACCGTAAAAGTATTTGTAAAAAAGATAGAGCGAGGAAACGTCACGTCTGTGAGAGAGCGACTGCAGACGAGATGACAGATCAGGGCCAATTACATTGCATATCCGTCTCTGGATCTTATCAAGAACCCTGAGGCAAACAGCAGGGGCTCCAGACCATATATGGCAGCAATACTCCATGCAAGGGCGAATGGTCGATTTATAGATTTGGAGGATCGATTCTGGGGAGAAAAAATTTCCTGGCTCGGCACAGGGAACCAACTTTCCTTGCGGTGGATGATGCAACTGACTCGATGTATTTGTTCCATCTCAGATCAGCAGACAGCGTGAGACCGAGCAGCCGCAGAGAGGAGCTCTCGAGAAGTTGGTCTTCAGACATTCTAATGGGATGCAGGGATGGATCCTTGTAGTGGTTAATAGAGAGCAGTTTTGTTTTAGAGGCGTTAAAGTTAACCATCCATTTCTCGCCCCAGTTCACAACCGATTGGAGGTCCTTTTCTATTTGAACTGCTAGGTTAACTTTGTTAGCATCACTAGATTTGTGTTTGAGGCAGGAGTAAATTGTGGTGGCGTCAGGATGGTCGTTTATGAATATGAGGAACAGAGTAGGACCTAGGATGGAGCCTTGAGGAACACCTGCGTTAGTGGGATAGGATCTGGAGATGAATCCATTGAGAACGACCTTCAATTCACGGTTTGACAGGAATGATTGTATTAGGTCAAACAATCGACCTGTGATACCATAACCCTGGAGCTTGCGAAGAAGGCCGGCATGCCAAACTCTATCAAACGCTTTGGAGATGTCTAGGGCCACGACACAAGCTTCACCGTTATTATGAATAGCTTGGTAGACAAATTCAGTGATGGCCGTAAGCACATCGGCTGTAGATCGGGCAAAGCGGAAACCATACTGCTTGTCTGAGAGCAGATCATGGGATATCAGGTGATTAATCACTTCGGTGTTGATAATGGCCTCGAAGACTTTGCCGAAGAGGGGTAGGAGACTGATAGGACGGTAATTAGAAGGGTCGGATGGGTCACCAGAGTTCTTAAAGACAGGAACAATGGTTGAGGACTTCCAGCAGTCAGGAAAACAAGACACCTTGAGGCAGTGGTTGTATAATTTAGAGAGGGCAGGCGCCAGTTCAGGTGCGCATTTCTTCAGGACAATGGCTGGTATCCCGTCACCACCAGTAGCCTTGTGGTCATCTAAGTTAGAAATAATGCCCAATACCAACGACGGGGATATGTGCAATCCGTTCAAAAGGGCCTCGGTTCTGGGAGGGAAATCGGGCATGGGTACCCCGGAAGAGTCTAGCGTTGAATTGGAAGAAAACTTCCGAGCAAAGCATTCAGCCTTGTCGGCAGGGGTGGTCAAACTGATTGAACAGGGGAGGAATGGAGGGTTTGCTATTGTTCAGAACGCTCTTGCAGAGGCGCCAATAATCTTTGGAGCCGAATTTGCAGGATGCAATACGTTCCTTCATCCGAGCAGCAAATAGTGACTTGGCTTCGTTGAGGATACGCTTACACTCGTTACGGGCAGAGGTAAATAGGCGCCTATTACAGTCAGACATATCGCTACGAAAACGGTGGAAGAAGTGGTTCCTACGGGCAATGGCGGCTGAGCAAGCAGCTGAGAACCAAGAGGGGGAGCGCGGTTTGACCTTGAATTTCCTTGAGAGGATGAAAGCGTTGATTCCAGCTTTAACCCAGGAAGAGACCTCTGAAGCATATTCTTGAATGGGGAGCTTAAATATAGCATCCCAGGGGACATCGCGGAGGAAATCACGAAACTAGTCTGCCCGTTGGTAGCAGAATGAGGTTCTGGTGGTAGGAGGCTCCTTGCAGGGGGTGGGGCTGAAGGAGATACTAACAGACACTACAGCATGATCGGAGTTACCGATAGGACAGAGCTGCGTGGCACTACAAGACTCAAGGATGGAGGTAAAACACAGCTCCTGATGATTGGGCTGAACAATTGCAAAAACGTTCATCTACGAAACTATAGAGTCGATGTTTTCTCAATGTGGTATACGAAATAACAGAGAAAAAAACAGTGATCTTTTCGAAGTGGGTTGATATGAAATCTAATATATACATACGATCCATTGTGACACTGGGACCTCAGGGATTTAATCAAACAAAAAAATGAAATAGGAAGAAGAAAGTGACTAACAGGATGATAATTGTTGAAATTCTCAGGAATGTGTATTAGAAAGTTGAGAAGAAAATTAAAAACGAAATGCGTTAAAAAAAATTTAAATAATAAAATGAAATCAAGAACAGTTCAAAGAAGAATCGAATCCAAATTTAAGTAGACTTATGATTGAGCAAGACCCAGACTACCAGTCGTTTCCCACTTCTCGTCAATAAGGAAGAAAAACAAATGATATTGGTAAAGAAAACGGATGGTCATCGAAATAACATCTAAATTGTTCTGGACAAATTGCCAGGAAAATATCAGGTTTGTGTCGGCCACCCAGAAGAAAAATATTCCTATAAAAGTAAATATTAGCGCCTATGATTGGGGACGGGTTTGTTTATTTTAATTTCTGTGACGTTCATCAATTTTTTTATTTTGGATTCTTTGGAGTTAAGCTGATAAAGAAATATTAATTACTAGCTTGAAAATTTATGTTAGCCACCGTGTTTCGTCCTCTGAGGGACTTTATCAAGGCTTAATATCGGTTAAGATAAGTTTTCCTTTTGTCTTTTTTCATATATATATATATATATATATATATATATATATATATATATATATATATATATATATATATATGTAATTAAATTTCCAAAAATAATTCTGGAGATAAAACAAATTGGTTTAAAATGACAATTAGAAAAAATTATTAGTTCTTGCCGACGCGTTTCGTCTTCCGACTTTATCAAGGCAAGCAGTGAAAGCGAAATGTTTTGTAACAATAGTGACATCAAATCTAGTTGCTTTTTTTTGTTTTTTTATTTTTTTGTCTTTTGTTTTTTTTTAAAGAGATGCTCCTACAAAACATTTCGCTTTCATTGCTTGCCTTGATAAAGTCGGAAGACGAAACGCGTCGGCAAGAACTAAGAATTTTTTCCAGTGGTCATTTTTAAACCAATTTGTCTTATCTTCAGAATTATTGTGGGAAATTTAACTATATTGTCGACTTGGAAAACGAAAAACAAACTCTTAGTAAAGAGGAAGTTACCAATATCCAGAAAGAGGCAGGAACGTCTCTTAAAAAAGCAAAAAGGATTTGATGTAACTATTGTTACAAAACATTTCGCTTTCATTGTCATTTTTAAACCACACACACACACACACACATATATATATATATATATATATATATATATATATATATATATATATATATATATGATATAAAATGACAATTGGAAAAAAATCTTATATTTTGCCGACGCGTTTCGTCGTCCGACTTTTTCAAGGCAAAAATGAAATCGAAATGTCTTTTAAACTTTCAGATTCAAATAAGGGCCCCCTTTCAATTCTCAAATATATTTGTTTACTCGCCTTGGTTGGGGTACTTATTTTAAATTTTTTGAGGAAAGGGGGCGGTTATACATGAGGAGGTGCTAAATTGAGTATTTACGGTATATGGTTTTCGTCTATTATAATTCTACGTATCTAAAGTATATTCTTCAATGTTATTGAAGTTTCATTGATAATTATTCTTCATTAATGAAATATACTTTAGTCAGGGCTCAAAAATAGAATTGATACCAATAGGGGTGTAAAAAAAAATAATAAAAAACAATTGTTTTTTTATTATTTTATATCATACTGTTTTTAATTATTTTATTATGCAGTACTAGATTGGCGGCAAGGTCTCATCATTTTACATTTGTAATGGCTAGATATAACCGCAAGTTCTATGTTAACAGTTTCTTCTAATGCACTTCTCGCTTGTGGAACTCTCTACCTGCTTCTTGCTTCCCAGTCAACTTTGATCTTCAAATATTTAAATGCAATGTTTCTGTCTCCTGAATTCCTCTTATTTTATTGTCCTCTCTCTTTTTCTCATATACTCTAACACCCAGAATCCCTTGCGTCTCAGTGGCTTTTATTGCATTGTTTGGGATTAAATGATTAAAAAAATAGTTTCACGTATTTTGTTAAAGTTGTTAAGATAAATATTTAACGATAAAATTAGTGAGATTTCAAACGGTATTTTATGGTCGTGAAAACCGTAAGTAGTTTTTATTCAGTCATTAAATTAAGAATTCTAACTCATCAAGAAATTCAAAACAATAAAATCATGACATTTTTCACAGCTACTGCTAGAATAATGAAATTCTTGCTTATATCTTAAAACCTAGAATTTTAAAATTTATATCAGATCAGATATTTGCTGAATGTTTCGTGGGTGGAATTTTCAAAGGTGCAAAGACACTTATAGATGTTGATTCAATCACTAGGCTGGACTTATTATTGATAGCCCTAGATTCGACACAAGGTTGCAAATATAGAGCAGCTACCACTGTAAATGTATCATGTTAATTATTTCTCCATAGCGTGTAGCTCTCAATTCGATACAATATTGAAACTTAGGTTGACAGAAGGTATTGACTAAGCTTAGTCTTAACTGACACGCGGTAACAGCTGGGGGAAAAAAACTTAGAACCAATGGCTTGTGGGGGGGGTAGAAACTGAGACAGGGCGAAGATAGACTGATAATCACACACACACACACACTCACACATACACACAAATATACATAGTCCTATGGTTAGAGGGAATATCAGATGAGTTCCACCACGGGATATGTGAGCGAGCGGCGATATATTGAAACTGATTTGCTACCTCTTTGTCACCGAGGCCCGTTGGAACAGTTGGTATGACATTTCTTTGACAACCTAACTGTCAGGGTTTCAATTCTCGGTAGTGGATGCGCACTGCTGATGAGTCCCAAATATAGGATGAAACGGCCGTCCAATGCTTTCTGCATTCTGTTGAGGTTTCAGACTCAGTGAATTACTTAATTATAATTATCAAATCCGCCTAATAATTTATATCTATATACACACACACACATATATATATATATATATATATATATATATATATATAATAGATAATAATATCAAATCCGTAAGTGGTAAGGATAATCCAAGTTGTTTTTGAATATAATGTATTAAAAAGATAGATCCATGAAGAGAGCTCAATGTATTTATATGCAGAACAATATGATATACATCAAGAAGGAAAAAAAAACTTATATATATATATATTGTTGTTGTTGTTCCTCAATGAACTCGGTAATGAATTTATTTCGACAGATATATATATATATATATATATATATATATATATATATATATATATATTATTGTTCTTGTTCCTCAATACGAGTGGCTCTTCAGCCTCAATACGAGGCTGAAGAGCCACTCAAGTTAGAGAGGTTACTGAATGAAGTTGTTGAAAGTAGTTTACGGTTAAACCGCATTTTGAAGAGGTCAAGACTGTTGTGTTCGGGGAAGCATCCTCTCGGGAGTCTGTTGCGGTTCTTGAGAAGAAGCCGTCCGGGTGAAACTTCCTGCTTGGAAATGGAATGGAAGACAAAGAGAAAGAGAATGATTAGAACCTGATCGATTTCTGCTAGGGCACACTTCAATTCAAGGACCAGTTCCTCTGCTGTTAAAAGGGAATACATATTCGATATATATATATATATATATATATATATATATATATATATATAGAGAGAGAGAGAGAGAGAGAGAGAGAGAGAGAAAGAGATATGTGTGTTATTAATATAAACGTTATTTAATGGGTATACTTGTTTAAGTTGATACCCCTGTTACTTTTTATTTAAACAGGGATCAAAACTGCATTCTCTTTTTCCATCAAGGAAAAGGATTCCTAAACCCTAAGTGTTCTACCAATTAAGTCACAGAAATCCATCATGGCGGAGTAAAAAATAAAAAGTAAAAATTACTTCACGTTGAGAGTTCGAAAGGCCCAAACGGGAAATAAACATTACTAAAGAAAGTAATTGAACTTTTTTTATGAAGATGAATTCTTGTGGCCTAACTGTGAGGGCACACTTCAACATAACGACTATTTTCTCTAAATGAGAAAGGGAATACAGGTTCTATTCCAATCGGAACGCGCATATTTCTTTAGTAGAACCTCTCAATCTAGGCTGGTTGACACTGTCTAAGAAAAACAAGATTGTCAACAAAAACACGTGTAAATACCCATAAAAATAACATTTTAATAATAATGATTAATGTCATATTATAAAATCCATTAACTACTTAAAAATTATTATATATATATGTGTGTGTGTGTGTGTGTGTGTGTGTGTGTGTGTGTGTGTGCGCGCGCGCGCGCGTACACTGAGGTCAACACCAAGAGGCAACAGTTTGTTTCATGCTTCAACGCGTTCTTCCATGATGGCGTTCAAGCATGAAACAGACTGTCGCCAGTTGGTGTTGAGATCAGTGTCGATTTTTATATTTACAGACGTTTTATCTAATTTTGAACATTTTTACTCATAATTATAGCATACCTCAAACAATATTTTTACCATATATATATATATATATATATATATATATATATATATATATATATTTCTTATTTAACATTTACAATATTTCATCCTTGAAAATGGCTTAATGTATAGCTGAAAGCACTCGGAAAAAAGAACATTCGGACAGTTTTTATAGAATTTATCATCTGAAAAGAGAAAAATGTTAGATTACATGAGAAATAGTACCTTGTCTGTCGTATTCAATGAAATGTTCATATATATATATATATATATATATATATATATATATATATATATATATATATATATATATATATATATTAGAGCCACTGTAAAATTCTGTTTCATCTCGCCAAAAAATGGACTTTAAAATATTTCATGATATTTGGTCAGATCTTTGTAAACTTGGTCAGGTCATTCATTTTTCAGCTACCACCGTGTGTTTGTTATATATATATATATATATATATATATATATATATATATATATATATATTCTTTATGCCTTAAACAGTGTTTTATTTATTCATGTGTGTTCTCTAGGTTTATTCTTCTATCAATCTCAAGTTTTCTTTTTGCTTATCATCTAATTCTACTCCTCTCTCTCTTTCTCTCTCTCTCTCTCTATATATATATATATATATATATATATATATATATATATATATATATAATTTGGCTATGTCTGTTTTTTTCACCTGACAGTGTTCAGGTGCAAATTGTTATATTTTTGTTAATATCAATGAGGTTCCCATATTTTGATATAATCCCAAGGCTTTGAAGGACGATAATATCCGTTTTAATTTTTAGGCAGTTCTTTGTTTATGTTATAATAATGAAAAAATCCGTAACGCCTTACAAAGCAAGTCGACTTGCATATTAAATAGTTTTGTAAGTTCTCAATCGAGTAATAATAATAATTAATATATAATTAAATTTTCAAAGGACTTATGTTCTAACCTCAATTTTCGCCAATTCACCGCTCAGCGTAAAATAAATCTATTGAATCAACTAAGAGAATTCAGGTAGGTCTCTATTGCAATGTGAGTAAGACAGCATATATCACAACCTCCCCTGAACCATTCGCGTTGAAGTCACTCAATATTACATCTAGCAAAAGTCTTGAGGACTTCAAATATCTTGGATCTCACATAATAGATTCCCAAAAAGACTTCAACATCCGCAAAGCTCTTGCATGAGATGCGTGTAACAAACTTCCCAAGATTTGGTGTTCGAACCTTCCATCCCCCTTAAAAATCCAAACCTTTCGGACATTGATTGAGCCAGTCCTACTGTATGGAGCAGAAACTTGGACATTATCTGTTCGTCTTGAAAGACGACTTGATGGAACATATACAAATCTACTTAGAAAAATCTAGAACATCATTTGATGATCCTATGCAACGCTTAACACAATTTACGAAGAACTGAAACCAATTTCTCTTAAGCTCAAACAAAAACGATTACAGTTTGTCGGACGCTGCCACCGAGCGGACAGGGAAATCGTCTCCAATGGCATCCTTCTGGAAGTCTCTTCTCATGAGAATTGACACCAAAGCTCGGGACATTGGGGGGTCTGGAGACAGCAACGCAAGACCGAACAGTGTGGGAAGGGATTGCCAATGGAATTCCGCCCAACCATAGGGCGGTCGAAGGATGATGATGAACATGATGATATATTTTTAACGTTAAAACGTTATCAATTTATTACATTTTTTAATAGAGCTGGTTTGAAATTTATTTGGAGTCAACGTCAAGTTAGTGTTTTGTAGCTTTGCAGCGTATATTAATTGAATATCCGTTAATGAATTCAGTAGATTTATCCTACTTTGAAAAGCGGTTTATCTGCGGAACTTGAAGTCAGAAGATAAGTCCAGTGTTTACATTATTCGGAAATTATTTATTTGGAGTCAACGTCAAGTTAGTGTTTTGTAGCTTTGCAGCGTATATTAATTGAATATCCGTTAATGAATTCAGTAGATTTATCCTACTTTGAAAAGCGGTTTATCTGCGAAACTTGAAGTCAGAAGATAAGTCCAGTGTTTACATTATTCGGAAATTATTTATTTGGAGTCAACGTCAAGTTAGTGTTTTGTAGCTTTGCAGCGTATATTAATTGGATATCCGTTAATGAATTCAGTAGATTTATCCTACTTTGAAAAGCGGTTTATCTGCGAAACTTGAAGTCAGAAGATAAGTCCAGTGTTTACATTATTCGGAAATTATTTATTTGGAGTCAACGTCAAGTTAGTGTTTTGTAGCTTTGCAGCGTATATTAATTGAATATCCGTTAATGAATTCAGTAGATTTATCCTACTTTGAAAAGCGGTTTATCTGCGAAACTTGAAGTCAGAAGATAAGTCCAGTGTTTACATTATTCGGAAATTATTTATTTGGAGTCAACGTCAAGTTAGTGTTTTGTAGCTTTGCAGCGTATATTAATTGTATATCCGTTAATGAATTCAGTAGATTTATCCTACTTTGAAAAGCGGTTTATCTGCGAAACTTGAAGTCAGAAGATAAGTCCAGTGTTTACATTATTCAGACTCATCCTTGTCGCCATATTTATTACAACGTTTCGGCCCTTGTACTTCAGGTGGTTGGAATGTCGAACTGAACCCTTTATTTCGCTCACTGGGGTAGACTGTTCGAGTTCCACGTGCCATGTTCTAATGGATGTCAGTTATCAGTTCCTCTGAAAGTTCCTCTGAAAGTTCTCCACTTAACCGGGTATTGAACTCACACTCTTTGGGTCCTGTCACTGGATCTAACCAACGCCTTTATCCACTGTGCCATGAGGTATTATGTACATTATTTACATTATTTACATTATTCGGACAAAGATGAGGACAATAGTCCGAATAATGTAAATAATGTACATAATATCTCTTCCCAGAAATATAGACAGGTATAGAAGTTAAGTCCTTTGAACTATTATTTATCTATGTCATATAGGAAGAAAATGAGTAACTACCGACACCGAGGCTCAAGCGTGACACTCTGGACTTATGAATATATGTGTTTGCGCCAGGTGTGTAAATTGCGATGTCAGACAAGGATTATTGAGTGATTATTGAGTGGAACTATCCAGTCGAATTAGTGTGAATTATTATGCGTCGATGATTTCGGTTTTGATTTAGGATTTACCGAACATTTAGCTGAGCCGCGCTACTAACAAGGTATTCACTGAAATGGGTTAATTGTCTTCAGTTGACTTTTACTTCCTTGTTTTTGTTATTTATTTGCGGTTGTAATTAAATACTGTTTTATTTTGACATTGAAGTCTTGAGCTATACTTAATTATTAACGGCCACCGTACGTCACAAAGATCTATGAACTATTCTTTATACTGTACTATTTTTGTCCCATAGGGGAATAATCAATGAACTCCGTCAACTGTGTACGTCGTATAGTGTTCATGACAAATTGCTTGTCTTCTTTTTTTTTAAGTAAATATGAATGCAGGAGAAAAAACTCAAGATGGGAGTTATGAATCTATGATATAAATATCAAGCAAGTGTAGAAGTTTAAATATATGGGAGTCGTTTTAACAGAGGATGGAAAATACGACACCGAGATCCGAGCATGCATTGGACTAGCGAAAGATGCACTGTAATCTGCCAAACAATTTTTAACCCTCCGAGGAGCTGGAGAGTCATTCAAATAAACCTTCTGAATATTTTTATTTTTGTCGCAATTCCGACGCTTACGCCTTTCCGAAATTCATGGAGCATAATATGGCGAAATTTTTCATCCTCCATCTTTAAGGTATTAATTTATGAACAAAACGTCAACATTTAACAAAGTCTGACTTGCAACTGTATAATGAAAGGTTTCAATCTTTTGTGATGTTGGACGGCTTCGCTTGTCACTTTTGTTATGTCAAACGGAAGCTCGTTATCATTTCCAAAAAAACTTCGTTATATTCGTAGACGCCGGTTCAAGTGGTAACGCCTTCCAATAATATCCGCACTAGTAAAACTTGTTCAAGTAGTAATCGCCAAATAGTATAATGATCAGAAGAGAATCGTAATCCGTATAGTAGTAGAGTAGAGAAAGTGAACGTATAGCAATAATGTATAGACAAGAGTGAACAATGATCCGTAAAGTGATAGAGGAGAAATAGAGATCTGTAGAATATAGAGGGATAGTGATCAGTTAGTCAACACTAATTTATTCACCTGCTTTATGATCACGTGTTCTACTTAATAATGGAATCGAACTGGCGATTTACTTTCAAACCACAGTGTCGGCAACGACACTTACTCTTATACGACGCAATCTCGAACAGACCAGAAATCGACACCAAAACAAACGCCAGTGTCAAGTTGCGGTCATTTTATATTAACAATGAAAATCGGTCGCCAACTCATGCAATGACCTGATAGATTTCTTGTAAAAGGAAATTGAGCCTTCGCTGTAAATCCCTTCGTGGCTGAAACAGAGATGTCTACCCAAATACGTGTAACTAATAAATATACTGTTTATAGTAAGGACGTTATATGAAGAAATTCTAAGTTTTTTTTGTAGGGGGGTATTGTTAAAACAGCTGGTAAATCGGAAAGGATTATAAATTTGTTCTTTGTACTTTTTGAGAGCGCGTGCTCGATCTATTGTGCAAGTTTCAGCACTGAAAACTGAATGTTTCGATGGGGGTATCGTCATTGTTTTCCTACTGTACATTACTCCACGTCCTCTTATATTTTTGTGCCTGGATAGAAGAACACCGGATTTTATATCTTACTGTTCTTTCTTTTTATTTATATATACATAAATATATATATATATATGTGTGTGTGTGTGTGTGTGTGTGTGTGTGTGTGTGTGTGTGTGTGTGTGTGTGTGTGTGTGTGTGTGTGTGTGTGTGTGAATATCTGGATCCTTTCTCTTATTTTCTCCAAGTCCTCCAAACGAAACAAATATTCACTAAGCCAAGCTCCGTATGTACTCAACTGCACGCCCACTGAAACGAAATTTGACACAAGGTCGGATTTAAAGTCTATCAGGGAATACAAAAATTGAACTAGGGACAAAAATTGCTCAAACCCCTTTCGGTACTTTCTTTTACGGACGCCTCAGGCGCCACGTAAAGCTTCCAGAAGGAGAGCTATTGCTTGGGTTGGAACGGTCTCTGATGACTTGAACCCTATCGCAATAAGGCAACGAAACAACAGCGAAGGAAGAGATCGAAGTAGGAAGACTATATAGTGCAAATCTTCCATGGGATGATAACTTCAACTTCAACTCCTAGATTTTACCAGGGCTCCAAACACTGGTCGTTGGCATCAGTTGTGACTATGAATCTCTCTCACCTATCATGTAGACACGTCACTAAATGGTGTTACAAAGATTGGGCTGCGCCAATCATCCAAATGGGAATTGCCTGTCGGCTTTGAAAATCAGCGTTGAAAGTCCTGTATTTTGCTTAGAACATGAATCATCATTAGGTGGTTGTGAGTTGCTTATAATCCTACTGGTGCCAGATATGAACTGGCTGGAGTTTTAATGTCAACTGAACAGTCTTGTTCACGAATCTAATCGATTAAAGTTATAATTTCTTTGTTATTTCTGCCAATTTGACGATCAAGGTGCCTGAACTGACCGACCGCCATTACCATTTGACAGTGATATAACGCGGTGGCGGGGTGCTATTTAATGCCAAGGTTTGAATCTGTACTAGTCGACTAACAAATATTTGTAACAGCTGTAACTTTCTTATTCTATTCATCTTAAACACAATTAACTTTGAATGTGGACATATTGATTGTGTTTGACCCACCAAGCAAAGGACCTTTTACATTGGTTTTAATTAGTCATCGTTGATAGTTAGGATTTTATAAGTACACGACTAACAGAAATAAAAAATCTTTTTTTTGCAAACGTTGAAAGCTATATTTAATATGTAAAAGCAGCAGTCTGTTTCATGCTAAACGCAACCAGAACATTTATATATATATATATAGGTCAGTGATGAATTGTGGGTAGTCTATTGCATTGTGCACATGTCCTGACGATTGCGTTTATTTTATTTTATCATATATATATATATATATATATATATATATATATATATATATATACTATAATTACCCATGTATAATACGCTTTTTTTTTCTAAAAATTGATAAGTAAAATCAGGGTTGCGTATTATGCACAGCTACATAAAATATTTAAAAATTTGCCATAAAATAAAATAAGAATTATCATAAAAATAAATTAGAATAATATTATTCTATGTTTAAAGCCATTTTTAAAACTAAGAATAGGAAACGCTGATTGTAATGAAATTGGAGTGGTACAATTTATTAGGTTTGATTACTAAACAAGGTGTGCGTAATATGCATAAGTAGAAGCATTTTCCCACACTTTCAGAATAATTTTAGGTGTGCGTATTATGGATGAAGGCTTGTTATACATTGGGAATTACGATATATATATATATGTATATGTATATATGAATATATATATGCAGGTATGCAGAAAAATAGGAAAGAACACGTTAGGTAAATAATCCGGTGTTCCTTAGTATTTTTGCTTTTATTTTCAAAAAGACAGTGCTCCATACAGAAGTAGAGCTTATATTATAATATTTATTGTTTTAAAAATATGATTCCTTCGCTACATAAGAGTTCTCATGTTTCAAAAGCGAGAGCCGAGACCCCTAATATAATTTTTGAAATTATGTTAGGGGTCTCGGCTCTCGCTTTTGAAACATGAGAATTCTTATATAGCGAAGGAATCATATTTTTAAAACAAAAAATATTATAATTATATATATATATATATATATATATATATATATATATATATATAATTAATGTGAGTAAAGTTTGTAACTTAGCTGATTAATGTTACCTTCAGCATCCCGACTCCAGAGTTTCGTAGGCAAACCTGTCCCTACACTCTTCTGGGAGTCTCAGCAACTTACTGCTTATGGATGATTTGAACTTTCAACCCGGAGGTAGACAAGCGACATTTCAACGAGCTAGTGCCTTTTCTCTCAAGTCCTGTAAACTCCAACCACAAGGTTATAGGGTCAAAGCTTCAACACACTCGACATTTCTGCTGTTTTTTTTTCTTTTAAAATTCAAAATTCTCCTTCTTTTAGACTAGCTGTCAATTAACCCTAAGCTGAGAGAGAAGAGATGAATTCAGTGGCATTTGCGCGAAAGTAACTGTAACGAACTCGGCTAAAATTCGAACTTCGTTCGACGGATTCACGTCCCGAGCCGCTAACCATCACACCTCCCGCACATCTATTTATGTATTTTATTAACACCTATCGATCCGCTTTTGGGGTACTTCAACGCGGTGTAATTGTTAACAGGGTTGTCTCGCTAGATCAGTTACGACTGACTATTGAGTTCGATCCTCACTGTGTGCTCCATACTTTCGACCTTCTACCATAACTTAGCGTCGTAAATCTCTATCGACCTGCCTTTGTTAATGGATTCTTTTTTTAGTTTTCCGCTATTTTTAGCGTACGTTAACGCGTATAACGATTAATTGATTTTAGTTCTACAAACTTCACATAAGTCCTTCAAATTATTTAATGTAATAACAAGTCACTGATGGCTTGTATTGCTTTAACTTCTAGATAAGTATTATCGGACTTACTGGACCGGGTCACGACTTCCCGTTGCTACACAAAAACGAGTCTCTCCATTAATCATTGAATCGAACTAAATAAACTGAACCCACCAACCTAACAAGAATAGTCTGTAAACGAAACAGTTCACCAATTTCTAGTACAACGGCTAAACACCCACTCTCTATATGCAGTTAAATCATTCTCACCTTCACTAGACAACACGACCCAAATGATATAGGAACAAAGTGGAGAAAGAGTTTTTAAGAAACTGGAGGAGGAGCATCTTTTAAAATTGACAAATTCTAGTCACTATCAGGTACAGACATTTTTAAGAGCATAGAATCTCCTCGAATGGGGCCTTTTTTTTTCTGAATCTTTTCTCCACAACTTCCTATTCTTTATAACTCTAAGCAATCTTTGTCCCATTATTATCCCTCTCGGTCCCTATTCTGCCATCCATTTACACAAGCTCGTTAAGGAGGATCATGGCTCTCCACAACTTCCTATCCTTTGTCGCTCTAAGCAATATTTGTCCCAGTACTATCCCTCCCGGTCCCTATTCTGCCATCCATTTACACAAGCTCGTTAAGGAGGATCATGGATCTCCACAACTTCCTATCCTTTGTCGCTCTAAGCAATATTTGTCCCATTATTATCCCTCCCGGTCCCTATTCTGCCATCCATTTACACAAGCTCGTTAAGGAGGATCATGGCTCTCCACAACTTCCTATCCTTTGTCGCTCTAAGCAATATTTGTCCCAGTACTATCCCTCCCGGTCCCTATTCTGCCATCCATTTACACAAGCTCGTTAAGGAGGATCATGGCTCTCCACAACTTCCTATCCTTTGTCGCTCTAAGCAATATTTGTCCCAGTACTATCCCTCCCGGTCCCTATTCTGCCATCCATTTACACAAGCTCGTTAAGGAGGATCATGGATCTCCACAACTTCCTATCCTTTGTCGCTCTAAGCAATATTTGTCCCATTATTATCCCTCCCGGTCCCTATTCTGCCATCCATTTACACAAGCTCGTTAAGGAGGATCATGGCTCTCCACAACTTCCTATCCTTTGTCGCTCTAAGCAATATTTGTCCCAGTACTATCCCTCCCGGTCCCTATTCTGCCATCCATTTACACAAGCTCGTTAAGGAGGATCATGGCTCTCCACAACTTCCTATCCTTTGTCGCTCTAAGCAATATTTGTCCCAGTACTATCCCTCCCGGTCCCTATTCTGCCATCCATTT
Organism: Acanthosepion esculentum; assembly: GCA_964036315.1. Taxonomy (NCBI): domain Eukaryota; kingdom Metazoa; phylum Mollusca; class Cephalopoda; order Sepiida; family Sepiidae; genus Acanthosepion; species Acanthosepion esculentum. The sequence continues at coordinate 34,699,379 of OZ038501.1, read as the reverse complement.
ACACAAGCTCGTTAAGGAGGATCATGGCTCTCCACAACTTCCTATCCTTTGTCGCTCTAAGCAATATTTGTCCCAGTACTATCCCTCCCGGTCCCTATTCTGCCATCCATTTACACAAGCTCGTTAAGGAGGATCATGGATCTCCACAACTTCCTATCCTTTGTCGCTCTAAGCAATATTTGTCCCAGTACTATCCCTCCCGGTCCCTATTCTGCCATCCATTTACACAAGCTCGTTAAGGAGGATCATGGCTCTCCACAACTTCCTATCCTTTGTCGCTCTAAGCAATATTTGTCCCAGTACTATCCCTCCCGGTCCCTATTCTGCCATCCATTTACACAAGCTCGTTAAGGAGGATCATGGATCTCCACAACTTCCTATCCTTTGTCGCTCTAAGCAATATTTGTCCCAGTACTATCCCTCCCGGTCCCTATTCTGCCATCCATTTACACAAGCTCGTTAAGGAGGATCATGGCTCTCCACAACTTCCTATCCTTTGTCGCTCTAAGCAATATTTGTCCCAGTACTATCCCTCCCGGTCCCTATTCTGCCATCCATTTACACAAGCTCGTTAAGGAGGATCATGGATCTCCACAACTTCCTATCCTTTGTCGCTCTAAGCAATATTTGTCCCATTTTTATCCTTCACAGTCCTTGTTCTGCCTTCTATTTACACAATCTCGTTAGGTAGGTTAATCATGGCTCTCCTCGACGTCCTATTCTTTGTCGCTCTAAGCAATATTTGTCTCATTACTATCCTTCCCACACTGTTCTGCCATCCATTTACACAAGCTCGTTGGATAGATTAATCATGGCTATCCACAACTTCTTATCTTTTGTCGCTCTAAGCAATATTTGTCCCATTACTATCCCTCCCAGTAGCTATTCTACTATCTGTTTACACAATCTCGTAAGGCAGGTTAATAACGGCTCTCCACAACTTCCTATTCTTTATCGCTTTAAGCAATCTTTGTTCCATTATTATCTTTCACAGTCCCTGTTCTGCCATCCATTTACACAATCTTGTTTCGTTAATATGTTGCTCGATATTTCCATTTGTTCTTCTTTACTTCATTATGCCCCGTGAGTGTCAAATTCTCCAATCCTTCTTTCTTTATTAAATATCCCAGAAATTTCAAGACTGAATTTCTTTTCCAATTTGGGGAATAAATTTGATTATTCTTTCTTTCTTTTTTGCAAATTATACACCTGGATCGATAGAAATGGTGAGACAACAATATCAAGAATACATAAGATTTCGAACAGAATTTAAGTACTAATGACTCTTTTCAAAGTTATAGCTTATATCTAGAGAAAGAAGAAATTTGAATGACCAAAGATGGATATATTAATGACCTCACCGAAATTTATAGAAAAGAGCTTATATCTATAGAAAGAATACTTTTGAATGTCCAGATAAAGTTGGATATATTATTGACGAGAGAACGGTGGAGTAATGGATAGCAGCTCATATTGGGGAATCGGAGAGCCGAGTTCGAACTCCAATCATTACATTCACTTACGGAAAGGTATTCACTTGGGAAACGTATGAATTCCCCTCTTCTCCCTCCCAGCTATGGGTAAATAGCAGAACAAACCGGGATCTATAGCCTTGGATGATAACTGATCTACCGCAGAAAGAAAGGGCAACCTACTGCGGGAAAAAAAATCTGCCTCTTCACTCATGTATCGAAAGATAAATGATCGCCTCCGCGTGTATCTCGCATGGCACCAAAAAGAAAGAATATTAATGACGCCTCTGAAAGTTGTTTGTTTTGTTTTTTTGCTTTTTCAAATGCGCGTCTAATTGCACTTGAGGAAAACAGTTTTTGTTTCATTTAGAAAGTTTAAAGTCTCAACTCTTTGAATCCCGTCTACTAACACTCGAGCTTTACCTACAATTACCTGTCTGCTTTCTGGCCTGCTGCTTGCAACTATAGTGATGATTCGGGTTACTGTCTAAAGCAGAGTCAAGAAATCAATTTGATCGTTTGAGTGTCAGGAGTGACTGTTTGCTTTGGTTACCCGTGTTTCATAGTAGCTGTTGCTCGGCAATCAAATAAAAAAAACAATCAATTATTGATTATAGAATGTGATAATTTGACAGAAAGATAAGAGATACATTTGGATTGCTGATCCTCTTTTGAGATCTTGTGTTAGATTTAGTAAAGTATTGTAAATAATTTGTGTCAGCTTCGTAGCTGGAATAGTTGCATAGTCCCCACTAGTGCCAAGAATAGGGGATCGAATCCGAGATTTCGATGATTTTTACTTGAAAGATTGGCGGATACAATTTTTATAACACAGTTCTTAGTACCGTATATATTTTGAAGACCTAATTTTGAAGCTAATTTTAAGGCGGTCGCATCATACTCAAGATATAAAATTAGCGTATGTACTGTTGGCCAAACTATATATCCATTTACTGTAGTCAACAAATACAGTTGTTTTCTAAAATAAACATGTTTTTGATAAAACTGATGTTTTACTTAACTGTATCCGATAATAATGCATGCAATATTCACATATTAGTATCGTATTATAAAATACATACATAGCAAATATACATATTTTCTATTGTTTACGTTTATAAGATGTTTAGCTGCTTCTCGTTCGGTTGTCTATGGCTGTACGCGTTTACGCAAAGCATATAGAGTTACTAACGATACTTTTATCATTCTTTTACTTTTTCTACTTATTTAACTAGAAGATGGGATAAAGAGATAGAGGAAAAGTGGTTAGTCTATTGTAATTTGGTGTCTCAAAAAAGGAACTCGCATGATACACGAGATACATGATAAAATCATTTTAAGCGAAAATTTGGTGACCGCATGATACGCGAGATATATATGGTAAATAAATAAAATTTGACTCAATAATTGAGATTTTATTTCAATTCAAAGTAAGTCTAGAATGAGGTTTCTTCTTCTATGAGCCGTGTTTCTTCAGGACGCTGGTGATCATGGCTCTCCACTATTCCCTACCTTTGTAGCTCTTAATAAATGTTGTCTTTTTGTTATCTCTCCCAAACCTTATTCTGTCTTCCATTTGCGTAGGCTCGCTAGTTAGGGTATGTGTTGTTTTCCTCTGTTCCTCTTACTTTCAATATGTTCTGTGAGTATCAAATTTTCCAAACCCTCTTTCCTCATTATGTGCAACATAATAAGAAACAGTTGCTTTTTATTCTTTTACATTAATTGTATTGCAAATAATATTGACTTGGGTCCTTCTTCTATGTGACATTTCTCTTCAGTACGTTGCCGATCATAGCTCTCCACGATTTCCTGTCCTTTATAGCTCTTAATAAGTTTTGTCTTTTTGCTATCTCTCCTAAACCATATTCCGCCATCCATTTACACAAGCTCGCTACGTAGGTTATGCGTTGTTTTCCCCTGTCGCTCTTGCCTGCAATCTGTCCTGTGTGTGTCAAAATTTCCAGGTCTTCTTTCCTCCCTATGTACCCTATAAATATCAACTGTCTCTTCCTGGTATTCAGAATAAGTGTCATTTTGTTTTTTTCGTTGTTGTGTCTGAATGAGTGCATGTTTTAGTGGGTGAATGAATGTTTTTATATTATTAATGTCCCACATTAATTTCGTCGAGTTAATTGATGTTTCTGCCACATTTAGGGACTGTGGGTTTTTTTATTACTAACATTATTTTGTTTTGTACATCTTTGTAAATAATCATTGGTGTAAAATGTGTTGTTTCTTTCCCCTTCCCTTACAGACAATTAATTGTACATATGAGGTCTAGTTAGAATTTTCATAGAGACAATGTGGTATTATGGTGGCTGTAGTAAGAAAGGTAAGTAAGAATGCGTTGTTTTGGTGTAAGGAATACTGTTGTCTGTTTGGGTCAGTGTTTGTGGCTAGCTAAGTTTAAAGTTAAGACAGATGAAGACCGTCCTTTTCCCCTTTTGGCTTTGTGACACATTTTCTGTATTTATACAAATAAATATCGTATAAGTGTCATTTTTATTTCCATTTTCTCTTAAACTTCGTCATTGCTCACATGCTCGGTCCATGGTATTCTTGGCATCCTTTCTGTAGGACCTGTTGCCTCAAGTTTCTTCTTCATCTGTGAGGAGATGAGGTTACAATTGAGAAAAAAAATGGAATAGAAATCACTAAAATAGATTAAGGTTTGCTCGCTAATCCCTGTATTACGACTTAGATAAGTCTATGCGTTGATTTCAAACTTTTGTAAATCTATGAATGCATAATTTATCTGCTTATAGTAGATTTTATAGAGGATGTAAAGGTGATGCAATAGTTAGTGGCTACGTGCGGGAAATCGGAGAGCCGAGTTCGAATTCAGGTCGAGTTCCCAACATTCCCTTTCACGCAAATGCCTTTAAGAAATGTCTGAATCCATTAAGTCCATCTCTTCTCTCCACAACTACATCCGTCAGCAAGACCGAAAGTTTGGAGGTTTGAGGAGCGTTGTTCCCTGGTCAAAACACTCGTTAGAATTCCAGCTATGTGCAAATAGTGAACCCCCAAACAGGGATCAAAGCACTAGAAAAGTATAAAAATACATTTTTATAGTAAGAAATAGCAGCAAAACATTTTATAAAGAAATTACCAACAATACACTTTATAGTAAAAATGACCAACAATATATTTTATAGTAAAAATGACCAACAATACATTTTATAGTAAAAATGACCAACAATACATTTTATAGTAAAAATGACCAACAATACATTTTATAGTAAAAATGACCAACAATACATTTTATAGTAAAAATGACCAACAATACATTTTATAGTAAAAATGACCAACAATACATTTTATAGTAAAAATGACCAACAATACATTTTATAGTAAAAATGACCAACAATACATTTTATAGTAAAAATGACCAACAATACATTTTATAGTAAAAATGACCAACAATACATTTTATAGTAAAAATGACCAACAATACATTTTATAGTAAAAATGACCAACAATACATTTTATAGTAAAAATGACCAACAATACATTTTATAGTAAAAATGACCAACAATACATTTTATAGTAAAAATGACCAACAATACATTTTATAGTAAAAATGATGATATGGCATACATCGTTTAAAAAAACAAAAAAAAATTAAAAACGACAGTTTCCTCTGATCGATCTCATTTCTTGTAAAACGCTTTCACTCCTTGATTGATTTTGCAAGATTATTTTGTAAAAAAGAAATGCAGCTAAGTAATTATAATTTAGTAATTAAATAATGCCATTCTTTTTTAATTAATTATAAAGTTTGAATTTTGCATATTTAGATTTCGGCATTAAATAAACCATACGGGTTGATATGCCATAAATAAAAACAACCAAACCAAATCCTCTGTCTACCCACCATCTATGGGTTAAATAGCAGGATAGATATAGCTCTCTAGCCGTGATTGGCCGACAGTCTAGGAGAAGGACAATTCAAAACCGTATGTGGCCCTGGTGGAGCACATACTACTTAGCACTAAAAAGGATTATAGAATTCGTAACGAATTTATGATTCGTATTATTCCTCGACTGCGGTCGACGAGTTAATTTCACGCGAAAAAAATGACTTGCCTCTCTTCAAAATTAATTTTAGAAAACTTAACATTTTGCAAAACACAATCACCCACACTGACGCTGGAGGCGGACCTGTAACAGCTACAGGAACGAAAAAGCTAATAAGAAAGTCAAAACAGAAGGTGACCATATTAACTTAGCCAGATATAAAGCTGAAATCAGAAAGTACCCAATGAGTATCGAAGTTAATAATAATGGCTTGAGAGAATATTTATATAGCCGGATTCATTTCATCTTGTTGCTACTGCAACAGTCGTTGCTAGGTGCGAACGCAATTTACTTAATTTATCCAACGTCGGTCGTTCAAAGAAACGGATAACAACCAAGAAGTTGTGGGCTATGAAAGGTAAGATTCGACTAACCCCCTCCCCCGAACTCGTCAGCACTTCCCTGACATCACAACTTGCTTGCCAACGCGGCAGCCAGGTAGCGTTTCTCCACTCACCTGTCGGGTGCGTTCAGCTCTGTCCCACGATGAGTCATGTCCTCGGTAAACAGAAGACACGAGGTTGGGCCAGGTGAAAATCGTGCAGCGAAGGCAGTAAGCAATAATAGAAAGAAAAAGAAAACTACAGTCGGGGTAGTATTTACTGATCTATATGAACGCGCGACCGCGGAAAACGGTGGCAAAAGCAGGCGGCGATATTTGCTTTCACAATCCGATACCAGAAGTGAAAATCTCGATTTTGAGCGAGCATTATACATACAGAAATTTGTCTATCTGTAACCTTAGTGCTATACAAAGGTCAAATCGAAAATCAAATATTTATCGATACTTAGTGACTTCAGTATCTTCAAGAGAAGATGAATGAGTGAAACAAACCAGAGGTCGAGTGCAACTACATGCTCCCCACTTCTCGGCCGTACCAACAAGATCCAAATGAATATATATATATATATATATATATATATATATATATATATATATGAGGAAATATATCTTTAATGGGATAAAGTGCTCAATATCAGAGATAGAGTGCATGTAAATATAAATATAAAAGTGAACATTGAAGTCAACACTCAGAGGCGACAGGCTGTTTCATAATAGACACAATCGACTAGCATGAAACAGCCTGTCACCTCTGAGTTTTGACTTCAATGTTCACTTTTATATATATATATATATATATATATATATATATATAAATATATATATACATATACTGATTGATCATTGCAGCTTATGTAACAGCGTTTTCCCTATCGAGGGGTGTTTGGTCGATTTGAACCCTTTAAAACTCTTTATTCTACATTCAACATTCAACACCATTACTTGATAAGAAACTAGAAATGTTGAAATAAAATGTCTATTTTTTGTAGTGATTTTATAACATATTTATGTTATAATTTTCGAATAAATTATATATATATATATATATATATATATATATATATATATATATATATATATTCAAGTTCAATTTTAGCGTATTTATTTGTAGATAAACACACAGTGACTGAGAGAGCTCGATTCGATTTACCGAAGGGTCTTCCATTATTAGCCGTAATAGTAACCACTGTTTACAAACACACTTCCTCCCCAGAGAGCTAAACCGAAGTAAATTTTTCAGGAGCATATATATATTGTCATCCACAGACAGACTATTTCGCTGTATCACAGCTCATCAGTGTGGCTAGGCGTCCGGTTGACTCTAGCTAGGATCAAAACCCGACTGAATTGGTGTCAGTCGGGGATTCTACCACTATATATATGTATTCATGTGTGTGTGTGTGTGTGTGTGTGTGTGTGTGTGTGTGTGTGTGTGTGTGTGTGTGTGTGTGTGTGTATAAAGACAAAAGGAAAGCTTAGTTTAGCTAGTGCGTTTCATCCACTGATGGAAAGGCAAATCAAAAGATGAAACGCATCATATGCATCTTGTCATTATATAGATACATTTTTAGTTATATCTGACGTTTTACATACAGACGCGTATCGATGTCCACAACAAATTGCGTTTGAAGTAATAAAAACATGGATTAAAAAATAAAAATAAAATCCATTAACTCTTTCGAAATTGCTTTGTTTACGTTTCGAATACGAAACTGAGCAGATATGCGTTTCGAGAAAAATCTGAACGGATGAGGAGTGTGTTTTAAAGGCGAAAAAGAATCGTGTTCTATTGTGAAGCTCCTCGTAGCCGAGTAATAAAAACATGCCGGATCAGATAATGGTTCCTACCGCAAAGGAGAATGAGGTTCGTATCCTACCGGTGTTTTCTTGATTATGCAGGCTGGCAGTTGAAATAAATACTGTTTATAATACACGGGGCGTCTACTCAGATACGGATAACAACTAAAAAGAACGTTTGAAGAAATAATATATATATATATATATATATATATATATATATATATATATATATATATATATATATAAAAGTGAACATGGAAGTCAACACTTAGAGGCGACAGTCTGTTTCATGCTAGATGCAATCGTCAGGCCTGATGATTGCACTAGCATGAAACAGACTGTCGCCTCTAAGTGTTGACTTCTATGTTTACTTTTATATTTACACACGCTCTATCTCTGATATTGAGCACTTTATCCCGTAAATATAGCACACTTTAAGACTATATTTCTTTATATATATGTGTGTGTGTGTGTGTGTGTGTGTGTGTGTGTGTGTGTGTGTGTGCGTGTGTGTGTGTGTGTGTGTGTGTGAAAATGTAACATTTGTAACTTAGCTGATTGATGTTATATTCAGCAAATTACCCCCGGAGTTTCGTAGAAGAATCCTTTTGTTATTGTTCAGTCCACTCGTCAGGAGGTTTCAGAAATTGATTGCTGATTTTTTTTTTTTAATTTTCGTTATTTTAAAGCAAAGTTTGATTTAATTAATTAATCTATGCTCTAGTTATATACATACATGCATAAATTTAGCCTAACTGAAAAAACACTATTCAATGGCAATTATTGACGAAGGCAGCAGGAGTAGTCGAACATTTGGTAATTTCCCCAAAACTTTACTGTTCTCTCATAGCACCTAAACAAAAAACATAAGAATATACAAAGAATATATTTGCCATCATACAAATATACAAAATATCTTTGCCATATATATATATATATATGTGTGTGTGTGTGTGTGTGTGTGTGTGTAAAATGTGTATGGGTATATATATATATATATATATATATATATATATATATATATATATATGCAATTTCTATATATATTATTTATATATTACATATGCGCGGTACTTATTGGAAAGTGCTCAATATCAGTGATAGACCTAACATATATAATTGGATTGATGTGAGTTTGTGACCCTGGTTTTCACGCTCTCTGCGATCGCCAGACAAACAGAGGTTGTCTGGCGATCGCAGAGATCGTAAAACCGAGGGTCACAAACTCACATCAATCCAACTATATATATATATATATATATATATATATATATATATATATATATGATGATGATGATCATCATCATCATCATATAACAGTTATTGGTCAGAGTTGAACTAGACCAGGAAACAGTTTTTTATTAAAAAGTGCTTAATACACCTACAAAAGAAATAAAAATTCAACATGCATATTTAAAAGAAAGGAGAGATCAGCCAGTCACGCCTATATATATATATATATATATATATATATATATATATATATATATATATATATATATATATATATATATATATAATGCTGCAAGTATGATCAAATAGCGAACAAATAGGAAGCGTATATCAAGCTAACATGTTTCAATTTTATTAAAGCTTATAACTTCAGAGATTGAGAGAAAACAAAGGCATAAACACTGATATTTTCAATTATGCTTCGGTGAGTTCTCATTGGTCAGAAACATGTCACGTGCATTAAAAACCGTAGATAATTCTATGTGTATCTAGGTTTGTTAAGATTCTTACATTTCTAAGTGGACATCGGATGGTAATGCGTATTTGCAACTGTGTATTTGTGTCTGTCCAGTGGAAGTTCTATCTTTACTTTTGTGCAGTCAACCCGCGCACCCTGATGTCACAAGTTTCTAATTTACGGCTGACCTCTTTAAGTGTGTATTCTTTGTATAAGATAGATATAAGTTTATTTTTTTATAGATATGTTTATAGTTGGTAATAATGTGTTTAGTTGGTAATATATGTGTGTTTATAATTGGCAATAATGTTATCATTAATTTTTCAATGTATTGACTCCTTAAAGAATTATGTTCTCTTTTAATTAAGGTGGCATTACTGAAATTATGTCCAGCATCGTTTCAATGCAAAACGAGAGAGTTAGATCGTTTCTCCAAACGCAAGTCTCTCTTGTGTTCGTAGATCACGTGATGTCTCCCCACATAAACATTTTTGCATTGCTCATTCTACAATTCTATATTGAAAATGTTAAAGACATTGGGCCGCTTAGCTTAGGTACGAAACGCGAAACTTAGGATTTTTTCTATTTTGTCATTCGATTACCCAGAAGTAAGTTCTGCTCTTATAGTTTATTTTCTCGTACTTCTCACCTGTGAAACTCTCTTCCGCTCCCCTACCACCTATAATATTAAAAAATTCAAGTGCAACAATAATCGCCATCTTCTATCTTCCTAGATTATGTTCTTTTATAGACCTTTCTCTTCGCTAAAGTACTCTCATTCTCTTCGACTCCCAGGTGACCACTTGAGTCTTAGTGAAATTTTCATATCTCATCAGGAGTTAGTAAATGACTGGTTAGTAGAACAATTTATCGGTATTTATGATGTGTTAGTAGATATAGAAACATGACTGCATTTATGTGGTGTCAATTCGCATGTTGATGTAATATCCTAAAATAAAGAATTTTGCTCTACTTTTTGTATTGAGCCCTCTTTTAAATTAATGTTACGAACGTTGGAATTTATATTCGATTCGTTCTCATTCCATATATATATGATCGACTCTCCCGTCGAATTCGACGTATGAGGGTCAGGCAGATCAGTTCCTAGAAACTGAAAGCCCGACACCGACACATGAGATTTGATTATAGTGGCGAAGGCTTTGTGCAGGGCCATCCACACTTTTTGGAGGGACGAATACAGGGACCTGGTGCAGCGAATGCCACAAGGTCCCCAAACGACCCTCCGCAGGTTTTGAATTCAGAGTTGTCCTTCTCCTAGACCAGTTGCCATCCAAGGCTATAGAACCCAGTCTGTCCTGCTATTTAACCATAGTTGGAGGGAGAAGAAGAGGATTCACACCTTTCCCAAGGGTATTAGCACGTAAGTGAATGTAATGGATTCGACTGGAACTCGAACTCGGCTCTCCGATTCCTCAATCCAACAATTTCATTTTGAGTGTTATTTATATAGTATTATTAAACAAGTTAAGAAATGAAAACACTAATGCAAATACACGCATAGAGTGAAGTTGTTTCAATCCTCAATCATTTGGCTTTGTATAAGATCTTAATCAGTCCTTGAGGTTATTCCCGATAAGACGAGCGATTATGAAAAGGAAGAAGGATTTTGAAATTTTTTATTAGATCTTCCAATTAAAATCTGGGCCATTTCTGTCCACTATGACAATATATCCCTTATATATATATATATATATATATATATATATATATATATATATATATATATATATATATATATATATATATATATATATATATATATATATATATATATATAAACAGCGCCCAACATTTTGAGGTTAAATACTTTTTAAAGGAAAAATAATCTCCCGCTGTTGAATTTTTATTGCGAACAAAAAGCTTCATATAATTTATTGGTTTGGCTTCTTCAACGACATATCAAACATTTCCAGATCATGTAAAACTGAATTATGTCGTTTTGATAAGCAATAGACAGGCAGACGTAGTTTCGGTTTGCACGAGCAGGGCCGATGCGTACGATCACAACCGGAGACCCCAAGCCTAATTGGGGTGCCCCGGACAGTTGCGCCTCTGTCTTCGGACAGAATGCGACTCAATTGCGGTTCCGTCAGAAGACAGAGGCGCAAGTGGGAAAAATAAAACTGTGAGGTGCCCAGCCCTGGGAAACAGCTGTCCGTGACTGCACCTCCTCATGGCACTAGAGAGAGGGATCGGTGCTCGCACCAAGGCCAACGCAACCGACGGTTAGATGGGGGAAGTTCTCGAAGATTTTTTTCTCCTTAGCTCGAGTGTACGCACTCGGGTTGCCCATATTAAACTTTACCTTGTGTCACAACTCGTCTGCTGTGGGGTGACAGGGTAAATTCACTTATCAATATTTGCTTTTATTTTCTACCTACATTTATATACGTTACAAATTAAACTAAGCCTAGCTGACTATTAAAGAACGAAAGATTTTCGTCATTTTGTCATCATTTTTATTTTTTTATCGAAATCTGCTAATTCGTTTTGCTCATGCTAAGTCTCGAAAATATAAACGCTATATAAATTTACTATATTTTATCCATAATGTTGAATGTTAGAATTATTCAACTTTTTAACTAGAAGAATCTCTTAGTTAAGTTAATGTTAAAAACAGCCACAAAACTGTCAATTTATCTAAGATAGAATATTTTATTATGACATGTCTCTAGTTTGTATTTAGATACATTGTATTTGTTTTCAAGTTTTCTAGTTGAATTGTTCACCTAAATTGCGTACAATACTTTATTATACATTTTTTTTTTAAAATAAAATTTCTATTTTATATGAATACTAACTTATGAAAATTGAAATATTGAGATGTAGTAGAATATAATAATAATTTCGAGGGGGAGGTCACAAGATCCTTGCACCGGTTTACGCAAGAGAGATAGAATAAAGAAAGAATTAAAAAAATATCAACGGAGGTCTAATTTACACAAGACTCGAAAAACTGGATAGACGATAAAACAGATTACATTTTTTTTTTTTTTTTTTTTTTTGCTGGAATAGAAGGGTTACTCCTCTTCACGGGAATGCAGTCGGGGTATTCTTAAACCGAACAGATAAAGCGATTAATATAGTTGTAAATAGGATAATCGGTAAGGGAAAGATAAGTTTAGGATTAAGAAAAACATCGTCATGCGGCATCGAGTAAGTGGTGTTACGTAATGCTAAGTCTCGTCACGTTTATAAACAAGGCCACATCACGTTGAAACACCGGTTCCCGTAAGATCACCGAAGTTAAGCAATCATCTAGATGGATGATCACTTTGGAATAGTAGGTGCTGTAAGCTTGGATGTTCGAGTTGTGTTATGGATAATTATTCGGAATCGTTAATCGGGGTGCCGAGTTCCAGTTCCAGTTGGGTTCGTTTACGCTCAAATACCATTGGAAAAGTTATGTCTACTTCTTCTCCTCCTAGCTATGGGTTAAATAGTAAGACTTGTATCACTAAATCATTATTATCTAAAAAAATATATATATTAGAATCTGATTATGTTTTCTGGTTTAAATAATCTGCAAAGGATTGATAAACCGTAGAAAACGAATCAATCAATCATTTATAAACATTCGAAGATATTCTTGCTTCCAGAGGAGAATTTCCCAAGTCATGACTTTTCACTGCCAACTTGGGATCTTCGAATGGACTATAGAATAAAATGAGACAGATTTGTATTATTGAATATAACAACATCCAGTTTAAAACGTTACCTAGCTTAGCGCTAATTCGTTATAGATCTCTTTTTTCAAATATCTTTCGTAATAAGTATCGTAAGAGACTCGAAGCAACAGAAATGTGGTTCTACAGAAGGATCCTGAGGATATCACGGGCCGAACATGTGAGGTTTTGGAGAGAATGGAAACAAAGAGGAAACTTGTACTTAACACCAGGAAGAGGCAGATGAAATTTATGGGACATGTAATAAGAAAGGATGGCTTGGAAAATCTGATACCCACAAGGCAGATAGCGGGAAAGAGGGACAAGGGAAAGCAAAGCATGACATACTTAATGGGTTTGGGCAAGTGGATTGCGAGAAATAATAAAAAGACAAAAGTTATTAAGAGCTTCAAGGGAGAGGAGGAGATGGAGGGTCATGATCGCTTACGTCCTGAAGGGGCACGGAACATAAAAGAAGAAAATTAAATTGCCGACATAAATAATGATAAAAAAAAAATATCGTCTCCAAAGTAACTGTAGACTTTGGCTAATAAACCGCGTTTATGATAAGAAACTTATCACATCACGAATCACCTCATTTATTATATCGACAAGGTAAGTTAGCCTGACGGAGCCCATCCCTCTTCTGACTGGTTTGAAATTAATAGTTTTTCTTCTACTAGATCCTAAAGAGCGCTGCTATTAACCAGTATCTGGGCGGGGACATGCATTCATATCTTTTCAATGGGATTTGCCTGAAAGGGAACGCAATGACCTCGGCCGTAATTTGAACTCGGCATGCCAACCCCACTTTCCGCGTCAATAACCACCGCACTACGCGCCCATCTAAGGCACTTACACATACACAATAATTTCTTGTGGCAGTATACGAGGAGGTGCTGAAAAGGTACCACTTATCAAAATATACGAGGAGGTGCTGAAAAGTCTTTTGGCCAGACTCACTTAACAAGACATACGAGGAAGTGTGAAATGTTTTCGGTCGGACCCAATTAGCCAAACATAAAAGGGGGCGCTGAAAAGTTCTCAGCCGGACCCACTTAGCAAAATATACGAGGAGGTACTGAAAGGTCTTTTGGTTAGACCCACTTAGCTAGAGGTGCTGAAACGTTGTCAGCCGGAGCCACTTGTCAAAATATACGAGTGGGTACTGAAATGTATTTTGACCAGACTCACTTAGTAAAACATACAAGGAGATACTAAAAGGACTTTTGTTTAGATCCACTGAGCAAAACATACGAGGGGGTGCTGAAAAGTTTTCGGCCAGACCCACTCAGTAAAATATACAAGAAAGGGCTAAAAAAGATTTTTGGTCGGACCCACTTAGTAAAATATACGAGAAAGGGCTGAAAATCTGGTCCTACTTATCAAAATCTGACAAAATGATAAAATATCTTAATTATTATTTTATTTTTTAAGCCCTTTTTTTAGTTTTTTTTCAGGAGGTACGAGTTCAGCGGCCCCAAAAAAATGCTCAGCATTAATTCATTCCAATTTTTTGAGTTTTAGCAACGACATCATATATTTTAAAGACTTTTTTTCTGATACAATAAGTGGAATAGCACAAATGCTAACCTGTCCTGGGTATGACGATAAACTACATCCGGCAGCAAGGCCTCTGGCCGGGTTGGTTGATTGGTTTGGTTTGATTTGATTAATAGAATATCAACACATTATGGGTCATTTAATGCCGCCATTTAATTTTCTTGGGAGCTTTGGTAATGTTTTTTTTTTCCAGGAATATATTACTATTATTTTTTTTCTATGTAATTTTTTTCTTTTTTACTATGAAAATGTATTCCTAATAGTTTAACCTTAAAAATGTATTTTTATATTTGCATAATGTTTTAACCACTGTTTGGTGGCTCTCTATTTAACCATAACTGGGACCCTAACAGGTGCTACCACCCCGAATCAGGGTGAACCTGGGAACAACAACAATTAAGATGCGGTTCCACGTTCCTCACAACCGCCCGATCAGTGGTCTTGCTGTTGTATGTAGTTTATCGTCATACCAAGGACGGGGTGGGGTAGAAGCGTGGAATCCACCTCTTAACTGCTGCTGTTTACAAGTGCACCCTTACCCGGGGTAATAGCAACCGTTACTGTCTCGGCTATGCGCAAATAGTAAAAATACCAGCAATAGGTTTTTATAGTAAAAGAAAACAAACACATTACTAAAGTTCTCAAGAAAATTAAATTTCGGCATTAAATGACCCATAAGGAGTTGATATGCCGTTAAATAAACCAACCAAACAATGACGAATGCTAATATAGAAAAAACTATGATTCACACTCATGTAGACTTCAACATACATCCAATTTTCATATTAAACTCGTTGTATATCAACATTCTCACAAGTTTTTTTCTTCTGTTGTGTCTCTTACTTTCATATGTGGTCGTATCACTGCTAAAAATAGAAGCGAGAAACGATCTTGATAGATTATGTTAGCATGACCTAGGTTAGCGCCGCTTAAAACTTTTAAACCACTAGGATTGGCAGTGTTTTCCAAAAAACTTGCCGGTAATATTTTTTTCCTCGAAAATGTATAGCTGGTAATATTTTTTTTCTTAAAAAAATTATTGTTGGAAATAATTTTTTACAAGGTATTTCTGGTATTAAACCCTATTTTTACGCTTTCATAGTGTTTTTACCCACGTTTCAGGGTTAACTATCTGCCCGTAGTTGGGACCCTAACAGGTGCTACCACCCCGGGTTAGAGTGGACCTGGGAACACCAGGTGGTTCCACGCTCCTCAAAACCTCCTGATCAGAGGCCTTGCTGTTGGACGTAGTTTATCGTCTTACCCAGGACGCGGATGTAGTTTATCGTCATACCCAGGACGGTGGCTTTAGAATGATGAAAACATGAAGTCTTCATGTTTAGTACAGCGGCTCTAAATGACAAATCGGAGAGCCGAGTTCGAATTTCTGTTGGGTTCGTTACATTCAGCTACGAATTGAATAGCAGGAGAGCCTTGGTTGGCAGCCATTCTACCGCAGAAAGAAATGGGAATTCTTCTGCCTAGTCATGAATTGAAAGGGACATGATCGCCAAAGCGTGTATCACGTATGACACTCGAGTATGTAAAGCACTGACCGAGGAAACGTACCTACAGCGATTTTCTTTATATATATATATATATATATATATATATATATATATATATATATATATATATATATATATATCATCTCGCATTTCTGGGTTCCATGTTAATTTAGAACGATTCGAATGTCATTTTTACTTCTCTATCTTTTCAGGACGTAGGTGATCATCGCCTGGCACATACTCCTCCTCCTTTATCATCTGTGAATAGCCAAGAGTTTTTAGGGGAAATATAGTGGAGTTGTTTTCCGTTGCACCCCCCGCCATCAATGGGTTTTAAATTCAGAGTAGATCTTCTTCTAGGGTAGATCTTCTGGGCCAGAGAGCCCAGCGTACCCTGCTATTTAACCCATAGCTGAGGGAGAAGAGCTAGACCCATGTCTTTTCCAAGAACTTTGGTGTAAAAGTGACTGAAGCAGACTAAGCCAGAATTTGAACTCTGCACCCTGGTTCTATTTTTGGCGTCAATAACTGTTACAGGATGGTATAGGTCAGTCAGTTATGTGCCATGCATGATACACGCTTAGGCGATCATGTATCTTTTGATACATGACTGATGAGGCAGATTTTTCCCGCCATTAGGTTGCCATTACTTTCTGCAGTAGGCCAGTTGCCATCCTAGGCTATAGAACCCGGTTTATCCTGCTATTTACCCATAACCGGGGGGAAGAAGACGAGGATTCATACCTTTCCCAAGGGTATTAGCACGTAAGTGAAATTCATTCAGTTATGTGCCATGCGTGATACACGCTTAGGTGATCATGTATCGAAAGATACATGACTGACGTGGTAGATTTTTTTCCGCACTAGGTTGCCATTTCTTTCTGCAGTAGACCAGTTACCATCCAAGGCTATAGAACCTGGTCTGTCCAGCTATTTACCCATAACCGGGGGGAAGAAGAAGAGGATTCATACCTTTCCCAAGGGTATTAGCACGTAAGTGAATGTAACGCATTCGACTGGAATTCGAACTCGGCTTCCCGATTCCTCCACCGTGTCTAGGTATAGGTAGCTTATTTTATCACCGTCTTCGTAATTGGACATTCCATGCAAAAGTAATTGTGGAATTCTTGATTCTTGAATACAATAAACAAAATCCCTACGAGAAGAAACGGTAAATGTTCAGGATTCTATTAAAAGCAAATAATCAGTCAGTTATGTGCCATGCGTGATACACGCTTAGGCGGTCATGTATCTTTCGATACATGACTGACGAGGCATATTTTTCCCCGTAGTAGGTTGCCATTTTTTTCTGCGATAGATCAGTTGCCATCCAAGGCTAGAGAACCTGGTTTGTCTTGCTACTTACCCATAGCTGGGGTGGCGGAACAAGAGGATTCATACCTTTCCAAAGTGAATACCTTTCCTTAGGTGAATGTAATGGATTGGACTGGAATACGAACTCGGCTCTCCAATTCCTCAATCCGCGCCCCTATCCATTACTCCACCGTGCCTCCGACATTAATATATCCAACTTTATCTGGACATTCAAAAATATTCTTTCTCTAGATATATGCCCTTTTCTATAACTTTCGGACGAGTCATTAATATATCCAACTTTGTCTGGTTATTTAAATTCGAGGGTATTAGCACGACTGGAATTCGAACTGGGCTCTCCGATTCCTCAGTCCGAGCCGTTATCCATTACTGCACCGTCGTTAAAACAGCCGTTACTGTTTTACTAGGTTTGCTGCTAGGAAAGTTGATTCCCTGTGTTGTGCTAGTCGATTTTTCTCGGCCGAATCTATCTTACATATTTATAAGTGCACCACTCGTCCACGCTTTGAATATTGTTGCCGCATATGGTCTAGTGCTCCTACTATATATTTAGATATCCAGAGAAGAATCTACAATGTTATTGGATCTGACCTGGCATCTCGGCTTCAGTTACTTTCCCACCGCCGTAATGTAGCTTACCTGTGCATTTCCCATGAATAATTTCATTGTAATTGTTCTGATGAACAATGAATCAAGACTTTATCAATTTAAGGGCGGTACAAGATTGGCGGCAAGGTCACATTATTTGACAGTTGAAATGGCCAGATAACACCGTGAGTTCTATGATAACAGTTTCTATTCTTGCACTTCTCGCTAGTAAAACTCTCTTCCCGCTAGTAAAACTCTCTTCTTGTTATCAAGTCAAGTTTGGTCTTTAAAAATTTAAATGCAATCACAACCGTTATCTTCTACCTTCTTAATTCTTGTTCTAATGACCATTGTACCTAAACTTTATGACTTTAAACGCAGTAATAGATTGGTGGTAAAGTCTCAGCATTTGACTGTTGCAATGGCTAGATGCAAAAACATGTAACCGCAAGTTCTATGACAACGCTTTCTTCACTTGTAGTTCTCGCTTGCGGAACTCTCTTCCAGCTTCTTGCTATCCAGTCAAGTTTGATGTTTAAAAAATTAAATACAATATCAACCGTTGTCTTCTATTTTCTTAATTCATGTCTTTTATTGTTCTCTCTCCTTAATAGTGTTTTTCTTTTTCTTATAATCTTTCACACTCACTAACCGCTCCCCCGCTTCTGCGTGTTAGTGGCTTTATTACCCTACTTGATGTGAAATGATTAAAAAAAAACTGATGCAACCAATTCCCAAACAAAAAGCAAAAACATTGATTACAGATGCAACATTAACAGAATCTATTCAATGGAGTCAGTGACGGTTTACTGTTTAAGCGACGATATCGTGTACTGATGTTCAAGACACGCACGTTTTTCGCTGTCTGAAAGTTTGTATTGTGCCAAGTGTCTATTGGGAGTAGAGAAAAACTAATCTTTTTCTATGTGCTGTTTCACTTCAGGCAATTAGCGACCATGGTTCTACACAATTTCCAGTCTTTTGTAGCTCTTAATAAATTTTGACTCAAGTTCACTAGGTAGGTTATGCGTTCTTTTCCTCTGTGCCTCTTGCCTTCAATCAGTCTTATGAGTATCAGATTTCCCATGCCCTCTTTCCTCAGTATGTACTTCTCAGATCACCTACCAGAAAGTTTGTTTCCTTGACCAATTCCATGTGTATAACGTCCCGTCATATCTCTGACCTTCTGCCATTTTAATATTCAAAAATTTAAACGCAATTTCGACAGTTATCTTCTATCTTATTTTATACTTTTCTCTCCTTAATAATGTTTTCTTTTTTCTTATAATTTTTCACACTTAGTAACCGCCCTCTATTTAATGTGAAATGATAAAAAAAAAATAAGCCTCGTAAATATCTACAATACAGACCGGCGTATAATCAGGACCCACGTTTTTGCAAGAGATGCTTCATGGAATAATTAATCAATGTTTGTAAAAACACGCTCCTAGCAATATTTTGGTAACAGCTTGTCGGGTTCAAATATCCTATGTGCGTCCGAATAAAATTAAGGAGCAAATTTAAGGCGTGCGGATACGTGTCAGCTGATCCATAGATCCATCCCAGACCATTACTTTCTTGGTATAAGACGCAACGTTTGGTTCGAATCAATTTTTAATGGAGGCGGCGGGAGCAGCATTAATTTTTGCGCTTCAGTTATTTTCTCGAGCGTATAATCATGGCGGATTTACTGCAAAACTTGGATTCGCTATTTTTTAAATATTGTCGATTTATCTTATTTATTTTATATAAAGTCGGGCTAATGCAATGGTTCCCAATTTATTTTTCTCTGTGTCGCATTTTCGGAATTAAAATTTGCTCGCACCTCACCAAAGTGAAGTCCCGGTGAAATGGCTCAAACAGCCCTATTGCACAGAAGGTCCAGAGAGAAGGTTAAAGGGAGATAACCGCGGATACAAAGTCAGAACATTATCATTGATAACTCACTCCTCCAATTTGCGGACCCTAGTTACTATATTCTTAATAATTGTTATAATGCAAAAAATATCATAATGATAAAATCAGTGAATAATTATTTATAACTATTTATACTGGGACTCATGCATGCAATTACAAGTAATCCATAATAATATTTTACATTTTGAAATCATATTTATTTTTGGCATATGAATTTTTTGAAATTGTTTCTAAATCTTTGATTGTCTTTCAGTCATCCCGCCTCACCTGCTATCCTCTTCCATTGCGCCTATGAGGCGCGTCGCACCATTTTGGGCTAACGTTTATGTACACTGACTATATACCGAGCAAGGCCAAACATTTCATGAGCCGACAGGAATCTCTCCTCATCATTATTAAGATTCGGAAGATGTCATGGTTTGACCACGTCACACGACATAACAGCTTCTACAAGACCTTCATGCAAGGCTCTGTTGAAGGCTGACGTAAGCGAGGACGCAATGCAAGAGCTAGTTAGACAACATCAAAGTGTGGTCGCACAGGACAATATTGCAACTCCTGAGAGCCCCTGCCAACAGATCATCCAGTAGGAGGTTGTCTGTTTCTTCTGTCCTTAGCTCTCCTCGACGATTGAAGCAGATGATGATGTTGAATGTCGTCACATTTTCGTTAGTATCACAACGTTTCAGTTAGTCCGCTTCCAGCCTTCTTCAGGGGTGTGTCCATCCTGCTAACCTTCAAGGAATTTCAATCTGAATCCTTTATATAATTTTACGGGGTAGGGATACCTCTTCTTGTACCTTTTCAGTACTACTCAATGCTAGTCCTGCATCTGAAGCTGCACTATCTGGACCCACAATTACTATACCATCGAATCTTTAAAGCTTTAATCATCGGGGCCAGTGCGATTCAAAGTGAGGTACGCGTGATGATGTCGGTGCCGGTACGCGAGCCATCGCCTGTCGGTACGTGGAGAGTTTCCAGGAAAGAAAGAAACAGTAATCACATTGCTCAGGAGACTTCTGGGATATCTGACTCGTTGTTTTCTTTTGTTTTTTGTGGGTTGTTTCCTTTTAGTTTTTAAATTTACTTGTTTATTAAATCAATATAAAATTTTTAAAAATGAGGCAAGTTTTATTATATTCATTATGTTTTTCTGGTATAAATGAATAATAGTATGAATGTCCAATAATATTTTCTCGGATCGTTATTATCTATATAATAAATGCCAATGTCAGTATGTCACACTTTTTCAACTTTACTCGTAGAGGTCGTAGCACAACCTATAATACCATTTTGGAATCAGGCCGACTCTGTGAGCAAATTAGAAACATTCCGGGACGGATCCGGAACCGGCAATACTGATAAAAGCAATTAAAGGGACACAACTCTCTAACTTTCAATGGCTCATGTTCAAATGGAAAAAAAATACTGCTCTCAAATTACTGTGTTTCAAAATAAAATTGTCCGTGTTTTCAGCCTTACTTCTAGAGGCCGTAGCCCAACATAGCATAACATTTTGGAATCAGGTCGACTCCGTGAGAAATTAGAAACATTCCAGACCGAATCCGGATCCGGATTCGAACCCGCAATCCTAAAATTTTGGATTTCCAAGTTTTCATTACAGTGATTGTTTTTGGCGATTTTTTACGTGAAATTTTGCGACAAATCTTTTTGTACGATAACAATATTTATAACTTGGAAATAAATTTGGAATAATAGAAATTAAATGCGAAATCCAGTGAAAATCACTCATGAAATAAAAATACTTGTTTGTGCGGAAAGTAAGGACCTACGTATATCACCTTGTCTTTAAATTAAGTGGGTACAGAATAATTTTTAATAATAAAATACATTAACCTCGAATCCGTTAATGAATGGTATGATCCTTGTTTATAAATTCCGGTTTTATCAGGGGTTTTTTACTACTAGCTTACAATCGTTTCATACGATTATCCTCAGGTAGGGAAATAGGTAAGTTTGTTTTTTTTATCTTTCGATGTACTGTTATTACCTGGATGTTGGAAAAGACAGTGGAACTGACACAAAATGATTTTAACCTGCTCTCTTTCTATCTGATTGTCCCAATGGTGTGAAGATTGCTAAACGTTTTATCTGAAAACATGGAAAAAGGAAACTCAATCTAAATATTTTGTGGGATGGACAATTATGCTGTTACACGAATAGCTCAAATTTTGCTGTTAAACCATATATATATATATATATATATATTTCCTGTTTATACGTTATTTTCATAGATACAAACATTTAATATATCCGTCTACTAGGGCAGATAGCCAATCCCTTTTGCAGACGCCTGCCCTGTGGTTTATACTGAGATTAGTCACAGTTTCTGGGAATCAGTGAGTTATCTAGCGTGGTCAACAAGGCGAACAAGCCCTCGTACGCTGGGATCTGACAAATCGACAATGGTGAGATTCGAACCCGGGTCTCATGGTCAGATTGCGAACGTTATAACCACTCGGCCACGTGCCTATCCATATTCCTATCTCTCTCTCGTTATGTATGTATGTGTGTGTGTGTGTGTGTGTGTGTGTGTGTGTGTGTGTGTGTGTGTGTGTGTGTGTGTGTGTGTGTGTCTCGATTTTTTATCCTTTGTGTTCTTCATTATAACTTCACAGAATTGGTACCCATACCTGTGAGACAATACTGAAGTCACAACTTGAAATCTTAAACTTTGCGTTCTTAATATTATATGGATTGATTGCCGAAGGCCGGAGAGTACAGCAGCCTAAACGTTGTGAAAGTAACAACAAATATGAGGGTAGTTGTCTGATTGTAATGCAATGTAAATATTGATAACACCTCGTCCCAGAAATTCAGACAGAAATTGTTTATTTGTCTGTCTTCTCTTTGGGCAAGAAAGATTTTAAAGAAAACAAAGGAAAAGAAATGAAGAGTCTATATATTTCTTCTTTTTCTTCTTCCATACTCTTTTTCCCTCCTTCGCTAACGACTTTGCAGGGGGTTTTTTTCTCTGTTTACCTACGCTCACATTTACTCTTTTGGACCAATCTCGAATGCAATTTTTCCCCCTTTTCCTTAACATCTCAACAGTCGCTTTTTCTCCTTTCATCTCGGATTACTTTGACTTTCCTTCTCGCTTCCGCCATGTTCTTCAAGCAATTTGTTCTCGTCCCCGCCACATTTAATGCCACTAACTGCCGCCTTTCACGACATTACTTTCAGTTTTTCTTCTTTCTTTTTTCTTTTTTCAATTTTTTTATTATTTTCCGTCCGTGACAGCGATATAAATTATCAAGAACTGTCGCTGATTTCCAGCCCTTTCTACAAAGGCACCTACATTGAATTCCCAGGCGTGCTGGAATTATAGCGTCTGGT
This sequence comes from Acanthosepion esculentum, assembly GCA_964036315.1. Lineage (NCBI taxonomy): Eukaryota > Metazoa > Mollusca > Cephalopoda > Sepiida > Sepiidae > Acanthosepion > Acanthosepion esculentum. Next base: position 34,676,031 of record OZ038501.1, on the reverse strand, counting down.
GGTGGAAGGGCAGAAGATGGCGTTAAAGTCCGAGTGTTGCCAAAAGCTCAGAGCAAAAGCTTTTGGCGCCAATATTTTTAATTCTCAAACGTTACTTTTTATTTGCTTTTTGCCACTTTATCCCAGATAATCTCCCTCCCTTTATTAAAACTGTACCTTATCTACATATTAACGTACCTACGCTTGTGTGTTTTTTAACGGAATAAAACTAGTTTTAAAGAATAATGCAACATATATCAGTGAGGAATGAGCACGTCGGCGTGGTGTAATGGTTAACAAGCTTGTCTTGCTAGAACAATTACGTTTGAAAACGGTTTTTTTTTATTCATCTTTTCTTCTCTGATTTTTTTTATTAACCTTTTAATTTATTTATTTTTTCTTTCCCGTTTGTTAACTTTTTCTACGTTTTGTTTATTGTTAGGTTTTATACTTTCGTTCTTTTTTTTTTGCTGTTATTTTCACTCTTTTGTTGTTTTATTAAACCTGTTTCTTCTTACGACTTTTTTTCACTCTCCTGAGAAAATTCTCTCTCTCTCTCTCTCTCTCTCTCTCTCTCTCTCTCTCTCTCTCTCTCTCTCTCTCTCTCTCTCTTTTCAAATAGTTTCTGTCCTTCAAATCCCTTTTCCGCCAAGTCCGCCATTCGAACAAAATCTCTGTTATCTTTGACAATTTTATCACCCCTAATGAACCACTTACTTCGCAACAGTAGCACGCCATCCGTCTGCGCCTGTCTAAACTATTACAAACACAAACATAAATAAATATAAACCATTATTCGCCTCAGATTTAGCATGAAGATAAATTGAATGATAATTTCTCAATTTCCCATAAAACCGTAAGAGAAGGAACGACAAAATAATTTTACAATAACTCATACTCTAGGAACGTGAGAATTATCAGATTTTAAGTTCGGGTAAATAGAAATAACGTTTGAAATTAATAGGAGTAGATAGGTTTGCCTATCATCCAGTTCACACTCCTCTTCGGTCTTTTAAACAGGAGTAGAGGTTTTTCTCTTGTTTCCTGTTTAGAATTGGGTTTCCGGTTCCTTCTAAAGTCTACTTCTATCGCTTGTCCTTTCCTACTGTAATATAAAACCAAACATTAACCCTCCACCTTGTGTGGCTCTTGGGCCTTGTATTGGGCAAATATTAGTATTATAAAAGGCGATGTGATAAAATATCAATAGAGAGGTTCAGGTAAAAAAAAATTCAGAAATCCGGAGTTGTAATTTGCAAAGGTTATAAATCAGTTTCGTAAGACCAAAGTCAATAATTCCACGGATATAAGAAAATAAAAATTCGTATCTACGCCTCACAACGCAAAACTTCCTTCTTCCACTTCTATGTGCCATGTCCCTTCATGAGGCTGGCGATCATGCCTCTCCAAAATTTGCTGTCGCTTGTAGCTCAATATAAATTTTGTCTTTTACCCACCATCCATTTACTCAAGCTCGCTAGGTAGGTTATGCGTTGGTTTCCTCTGTCCCTCTTGCCTTCAATCTGTCCTGTGAGTATCAAATTTTCCAAGCCCTCTACAATTTCATGTCCTTTGTAGCTCTTAATAAAATTTATCTTTTGTTCCGCCATCCATTTACTCAATCTCGCTAGGTAGGTTATGCGTTGGTTTCCTCTGTCCCTCTTGGCTTCAATCTGTCTTGTGAGTATCAAATTTTCCAAGCCCTCTACAATTTCATGTCCTTTGTAGCTCTTAATAAAATTTATCTTTTCTTCCGCCATCCATTTATTCAATCTCGCTAGGTAGGTTATGCGTTGGTTTCCTCTGTCCCTCTTGCCTTCAATCTGTCCTGTGAGCATCAAATTTTCCAAGTCCTCTACAATTTCATGTCCTTTGTAGCTCTTAATAAAATTTATCTTTTGTTCCGCCATCCATTTATTCAATCTCGCTAGGTAGGTTATGCGTTGGTTTCCTCTGTCCCTCTTGCCTTCAATCTATCCTGTGAGCATCAAATTTTCCAAGTCCTCTACAATTTCATGTCCTTTGTAGCTCTTAATAAAATTTATCTTTTGTTCCGCCATCCATTTACTCAATCTCGCTAGGTAGGTTATGCGTTGGTTTCCTCTGTCCCTCTTGGCTTCAATCTGTCTTGTGAGTATCAAATTTTCCAAGCCCTCTACAATTTCATGTCCTTTGTAGCTCTTAATAAAATTTATCTTTTCTTCCGCCATCCATTTACTCAATCTCGCTAGGTAGGTTATGCGTTGGTTTCCTCTGTCCCTCTTGGCTTCAACCTGTCTTGTGAGTATCAAATTTTCCAAGCCCTCTACAATTTCATGTCCTTTGTAGCTCTTAATAAAATTTATCTTTTCTTCCGCCATCCATTTATTCAATCTCGCTAGGTAGGTTATGCGTTGGTTTCCTCTGTCCCTCTTGCCTTCAATCTATCCTGTGAGCATCAAATTTTCCAAGTCCTCTACAATTTCATGTCCTTTGTAGCTCTTAATAAAATTTATCTTTTCTTCCGCCATCCATTTACTCAATCTCGCTAGGTAGGTTATGCGTTGGTTTCCTCTGTCCCTCTTGGCTTCAATCTGTCTTGTGAGTATCAAATTTTCCAAGCCCTCTACAATTTCATGTCCTTTGTAGCTCTTAATAAAATTTATCTTTTCTTCCGCCATCCATTTACTCAATCTCGCTAGGTAGGTTATGCGTTGGTTTCCTCTGTCCCTCTTGGCTTCAATCTGTCTTGTGAGTATCAAATTTTCCAAGCCCTCTACAATTTCATGTCCTTTGTAGCTCTTAATAAAATTTATCTTTTGTTACGTCATCCATTTACTCAATCTCGCTAGGTAGGTTATGACTTGGTTTCCTCTGTCCCTCTTGCCTTCAATCTGTCCTGTGAGTATCATATTTCCCAACCCCTCTACAATTTCATGTCCTTTGTAAATCTTGATAAAATTTATCTTTTGTTCCGCCATCCATTTACCCAATCTCGCTAGGTAGGTTATGCGTTGGTTTCCTCTGTCCCTCTTGCCTTCAATCTATCCTGTGAGCATCAAATTTTCCAAGTCCTCTACAATTTCATGTCCTTTGTAGCTCTTAATAAAATTTATCTTTTGTTCCGCCATCCATTTACTCAATCTCGCTAGGTAGGTTATGCGTTGGTTTCCTCTGTCCCTCTTGCCTTCAATCTATCCTGTGAGCATCAAATTTTCCAAGTCCTCTACAATTTCATGTCCTTTGTAGCTCTTAATAAAATTTATCTTTTGTTCCGCCATCCATTTACTCAATCTCGCTAGGTAGGTTATGCGTTGGTTTCCTCTGTCCCTCTTGGCTTCAATCTGTCTTGTGAGTATCAAATTTTCCAACCCCTCTACAATTTCATGTCCTTTGTAGCTCTTAATAAAATTTATCTTTTCTTCCGCCATCCATTTATTCAATCTCGCTAGGTAGGTTATGCGTTGGTTTCCTCTGTCCCTCTTGCCTTCAATCTGTCCTGTGAGCATCAAATTTTCCAAGTCCTCTACAATTTCATGTCCTTTGTAGCTCTTAATAAAATTTATCTTTTGTTCCGCCATCCATTTATTCAATCTCGCTAGGTAGGTTATGCGTTGGTTTCCTCTGTCCCTCTTGCCTTCAATCTATCCTGTGAGCATCAAATTTTCCAAGTCCTCTACAATTTCATGTCCTTTGTAGCTCTTAATAAAATTTATCTTTTGTTCCGCCATCCATTTACTCAATCTCGCTAGGTAGGTTATGCGTTGGTTTCCTCTGTCCCTCTTGGCTTCAATCTGTCTTGTGAGTATCAAATTTTCCAAGCCCTCTACAATTTCATGTCCTTTGTAGCTCTTAATAAAATTTATCTTTTCTTCCGCCATCCATTTACTCAATCTCGCTAGGTAGGTTATGCGTTGGTTTCCTCTGTCCCTCTTGGCTTCAATCTGTCTTGTGAGTATCAAATTTTCCAAGCCCTCTACAATTTCATGTCCTTTGTAGCTCTTAATAAAATTTATCTTTTCTTCCGCCATCCATTTATTCAATCTCGCTAGGTAGGTTATGCGTTGGTTTCCTCTGTCCCTCTTGCCTTCAATCTATCCTGTGAGCATCAAATTTTCCAAGTCCTCTACAATTTCATGTCCTTTGTAGCTCTTAATAAAATTTATCTTTTCTTCCGCCATCCATTTACTCAATCTCGCTAGGTAGGTTATGCGTTGGTTTCCTCTGTCCCTCTTGGCTTCAATCTGTCTTGTGAGTATCAAATTTTCCAAGCCCTCTACAATTTCATGTCCTTTGTAGCTCTTAATAAAATTTATCTTTTCTTCCGCCATCCATTTACTCAATCTCGCTAGGTAGGTTATGCGTTGGTTTCCTCTGTCCCTCTTGGCTTCAATCTGTCTTGTGAGTATCAAATTTTCCAAGCCCTCTACAATTTCATGTCCTTTGTAGCTCTTAATAAAATTTATCTTTTGTTACGTCATCCATTTACTCAATCTCGCTAGGTAGGTTATGACTTGGTTTCCTCTGTCCCTCTTGCCTTCAATCTGTCCTGTGAGTATCATATTTCCCAACCCCTCTACAATTTCATGTCCTTTGTAAATCTTGATAAAATTTATCTTTTGTTCCGCCATCCATTTACCCAATCTCGCTAGGTAGGTTATGCGTTGGTTTCCTCTGTCCCTCTTGCCTTCAATCTATCCTGTGAGCATCAAATTTTCCAAGTCCTCTACAATTTCATGTCCTTTGTAGCTATTAATAAAATTTATCTTTTGTTCCGCCATCCATTTACTCAATCTCGCTAGGTAGGTTATGCGTTGGTTTCCTCTGTCCCTCTTGCCTTCAATCTATCCTGTGAGCATCAAATTTTCCAAGTCCTCTACAATTTCATGTCCTTTGTAGCTCTTAATAAAATTTATCTTTTGTTCCGCCATCCATTTACTCAATCTCGCTAGGTAGGTTATGCGTTGGTTTCCTCTGTCCCTCTTGCCTTCAATCTATCCTGTGAGCATCAAATTTTCCAAGTCCTCTACAATTTCATGTCCTTTGTTGCTCTTAATAAAATTTATCTTTTGTTCCGCCATCCATTTACTCAATCTCGCTAGGTAGGTTATGCGTTGGTTTCCTCTGTCCCTCTTGGCTTCAATCTGTCTTGTGAGTATCAAATTTTCCAACCCCTCTACAATTTCATGTCCTTTGTAGCTCTTAATAAAATTTATCTTTTGTTCCGCCATCCATTTACTCAATCTCGCTAGGTACGTTATGCGTTGGTTTCCTCTGTCCCTCTTGCCTTCAATCTATCCTGTGAGCATCAAATTTTCCAAGTCCTCTACAATTTCATGTCCTTTGTAGCTCTTAATAAAATTTATCTTTTGTTCCGCCATCCATTTACTCAATCTCGCTAGGTAGGTTATGTGTTGGTTTCCTCTGTCCCTCTTGCCTTCAATCTGTCCTGTGAGCATCAAATTTTCCAAGTCCTCTACAATTTCATGTCCTTTGTAGCTCTTAATAAAATTTATCTTTTGTTCCGCCATCCATTTACTCAATCTCGCTAGGTAGGTTATGCGTTGATTTCCTCTGTCCCTCTTGCCTTCAATCTGTCCTGTGAGTATCAAATTTTCCAAGCCCTCTACAATTTCATGTCCTTTGTAGCTCTTAATAAAATTTATCTTTTGTTCCGCCATCCATTTACTCAATCTCGCTAGGTAGGTTATGCGTTGGTTTCCTCTGTCCCTCTTGCCTTCAATCTGTCCTGTGAGTATCAAATTTTCCAAGCCCACTACAATTTCATGTCCTTTGTAGCTCTTAATAAAATTTATCTTTTGTTCCGTCATCCATTTACTCAATCTCGCTAGGTAGGTTATGCGTTGGTTTCCTCTGTCCCTCTTGCCTTCAATCTGTCTTGTGAGTATCAAATGTTCCAAGCCCTCTACAATTTCATGTCCTTTGTAGCTCTTAATAAAATTTATCTTTTGTTCCGTCATCCATTTACTCAATCTCGCTAGGTAGGTTATGCGTTGGTTTCCTCTGTCCCTCTTGGCTTCAATCTGTCTTGTGAGTATCAAATTTTCCAAGCCCTCTACAATTTCATGTCCTTTGTAGCTCTTAATAAAATTTATCTTTTGTTACGTCATCCATTTACTCAATCTCGCTAGGTAGGTTATGACTTGGTTTCCTCTGTCCCTCTTGCCTTCAATCTGTCCTGTGAGTATCATATTTCCCAACCCCTCTACAATTTCATGTCCTTTGTAAATCTTGATAAAATTTATCTTTTGTTCCGCCATCCATTTACCCAATCTCGCTAGGTAGGTTATGCGTTGGTTTCCTCTGTCCCTCTTGCCTTCAATCTATCCTGTGAGTATCAAATTTTCCAAGTCCTCTACAATTTCATGTCCTTTGTAGCTCTTAATAAAATTTATCTTTTGTTCCGCCATCCATTTACTCAATCTCGCTAGGTAGGTTATGCGTTGGTTTCCTCTGTCCCTCTTGCCTTCAATCTATCCTGTGAGCATCAAATTTTCCAAGTCCTCTACAATTTCATGTCCTTTGTAGCTCTTAATAAAATTTATCTTTTGTTCCGCCATCCATTTACTCAATCTCGCTAGGTAGGTTATGCGTTGGTTTCCTCTGTCCCTCTTGCCTTCAATCTATCCTGTGAGCATCAAATTTTCCAAGTCCTCTACAATTTCATGTCCTTTGTAGCTCTTAATAAAATTTATCTTTTGTTCCGCCATCCATTTACTCAATCTCGCTAGGTAGGTTATGCGTTGGTTTCCTCTGTCCCTCTTGGCTTCAATCTGTCTTGTGAGTATCAAATTTTCCAACCCCTCTACAATTTCATGTCCTTTGTAGCTCTTAATAAAATTTATCTTTTGTTCCGCCATCCATTTACTCAATCTCGCTAGGTACGTTATGCGTTGGTTTCCTCTGTCCCTCTTGCTTTCAATCTATCCTGTGAGCATCAAATTTTCCAAGTCCTCTACAATTTCATGTCCTTTGTAGCTCTTAATAAAATTTATCTTTTGTTCCGCCATCCATTTACTCAATCTCGCTAGGTAGGTTATGCGTTGGTTTCCTCTGTCCCTCTTGGCTTCAATCTGTCTTGTGAGTATCAAATTTTCCAACCCCTCTACAATTTCATGTCCTTTGTAGCTCTTAATAAAATTTATCTTTTGTTCCGCCATCCATTTACTCAATCTCGCTAGGTAGGTTATGCGTTGGTTTCCTCTGTCCCTCTTGCCTTCAATCTATCCTGTGAGCATCAAATTTTCCAAGTCCTCTACAATTTCATGTCCTTTGTAGCTCTTAATAAAATTTATCTTTTGTTCCGCCATCCATTTACTCAATCTCGCTAGGTAGGTTATGCGTTGGTTTCCTCTGTCCCTCTTGCCTTCAATCTGTCCTGTGAGCATCAAATTTTCCAAGTCCTCTACAATTTCATGTCCTTTGTAGCTCTTAATAAAATTTATCTTTTGTTCCGCCATCCATTTACCCAATCTCGCTAGGTAGGTTATGCGTTGGTTTCCTCTGTCCCTCTTGCCTTCAATCTATCCTGTGAGCATCAAATTTTCCAAGTCCTCTACAATTTCATGTCCTTTGTAGCTCTTAATAAAATTTATCTTTTGTTCCGCCATCCATTTACTCAATCTCGCTAGGTAGGTTATGCGTTTATTTCCTCTGTCCCTCTTGCCTTCAATCTGTCCTGTGAGTATCAAATTTTCCAAGCCCTCTACAATTTCATGTCCTTTGTAGCTCTTAATAAAATTTATCTTTTGTTCCGCCATCCATTTACTCAATCTCGCTAGGTAGGTTATGCGTTGGTTTCCTCTGTCCCTCTTGCCTTCAATCTGTCCTGTGAGTATCAAATTTTCCAAGCCCACTACAATTTCATGTCCTTTGTAGCTCTTAATAAAATTTATCTTTTGTTCCGTCATCCATTTACTCAATCTCGCTAGGTAGGTTATGCGTTGGTTTCCTCTGTCCCTCTTGCCTTCAATCTGTCTTGTGAGTATCAAATTTTCCAAGCCCTCTACAATTTCATGTCCTTTGTAGCTCTTAATAAAATTTATCTTTTGTTCCGTCATCCATTTACTCAATCTCGCTAGGTAGGTTATGCGTTGGTTTCCTCTGTCCCTCTTGCCTTCAATCTGTCTTGTGAGTATCAAATTTTCCAAGCCCTCTACAATTTCATGTCCTTTGTAGCTCTTAATAAAATTTATCTTTTGTTCCGTCATCCATTTACTCAATCTCGCTAGGTAGGTTATGCGTTGGTTTCCTCTGTCCCTCTTGCCTTCAATCTGTCCTGTGAGCATCAAATTTTCCAAGTCCTCTACAATTTCATGTCCTTTGTAGCTCTTAATAAAATTTATCTTTTGTTCCGCCATCCATTTACTCAATCTCGCTAGGTAGGTTATGCGTTGGTTTCCTCTGTCCCTCTTGGCTTCAATCTGTCTTGTGAGTATCAAATTTTCCAAGCCCTCTACAATTTCATGTCCTTTGTAGCTCTTAATAAAATTTATCTTTTCTTCCGCCATCCATTTACTCAATCTCGCTAGGTAGGTTATGCGTTGGTTTCCTCTGTCCCTCTTGGCTTCAATCTGTCTTGTGAGTATCAAATTTTCCAAGCCCTCTACAATTTCATGTCATTTGTAGCTCTTAATAAAATTTATCTTTTCTTCCGCCATCCATTTACTCAATCTCGCTAGGTAGGTTATGCGTTGGTTTCCTCTGTCCCTCTTGGCTTCAATCTGTCTTGTGAGTATCAAATTTTCCAAGCCCTCTACAATTTCATGTCCTTTGTAGCTCTTAATAAAATTTATCTTTTGTTACGTCATCCATTTACTCAATCTCGCTAGGTAGGTTATGCGTTGGTTTCCTCTGTCTCTCTTGCCTTCAATCTGTCTTGTGAGTATCAAATTTTCCAAGCCCTCTACAATTTCATGTCCTTTGTAGCTCTTAATAAAATTTATCTTTTGTTACGTCATCCATTTACTCAAGCTCGCTAGATAGGTTATGCGTTGGTTTCCTCTGTCCCTCTTGCCTTCAATCTGTCTTGTGAGTATCAAATTTTCCAAGCCCTCTACAATTTCATGTCCTTTGTAGCTCTTAATAAAATTTATCTTTTCTTCCGCCATCCATTTACTCAATCTCGCTAGGTAGGTTATGCGTTGGTTTCCTCTGTCCCTCTTGGCTTCAATCTGTCTTGTGAGTATCAAATTTTCCAAGCCCTCTACAATTTCATGTCCTTTGTAGCTCTTAATAAAATTTATCTTTTCTTCCGCCATCCATTTACTCAATCTCGCTAGGTAGGTTATGCATTGGTTTCCTCTGTCCCTCTTGGCTTCAATCTGTCTTGTGAGTATCAAATTTTCCAAGCCCTCTACAATTTCATGTCCTTTGTAGCTCTTAATAAAATTTATCTTTTGTTACGTCATCCATTTACTCAATCTCGCTAGGTAGGTTATGCGTTGGTTTCCTCTGTCTCTCTTGCCTTCAATCTGTCTTGTGAGTATCAAATTTTCCAAGCCCTCTACAATTTCATGTCCTTTGTAGCTCTTAATAAAATTTATCTTTTGTTACGTCATCCATTTACTCAAGCTCGCTAGGTAGGTTATGCGTTGGTTTCCTCTGTCCCTCTTGCCTTCAATCTGTCTTGTGAGTATCAAATTTTCCAAGCCCTCTACAATTTCATGTCCTTTGTAGCTCTTAATAAAATTTATCTTTTCTTCCGCCATCCATTTACTCAATCTCGCTAGGTAGGTTATGCGTTGGTTTCCTCTGTCCCTCTTGGCTTCAATCTGTCTTGTGAGTATCAAATTTTCCAAGCCCTCTACAATTTCATGTCCTTTGTAGCTCTTAATAAAATTTATCTTTTGTTCCGCCATCCATTTACTCAATCTCGCTAGGTAGGTTATGCGTTGGTTTCCTCTGTCCCTCTTGCCTTCAATCTATCCTGTGAGCATCAAATTTTCCAAGTACTCTCCAATTTCATGTCCTTTGTAGCTCTTAATAAAATTTATCTTTTGTTCCGCCATCCATTTACTCAATCTCGCTAGGTAGGTTATGCGTTGGTTTCCTCTGTCCCTCTTGGCTTCAATCTGTCTTGTGAGTATCAAATTTTCCAACCCCTCTACAATTTCATGTCCTTTGTAGCTCTTAATAAAATTTATCTTTTGTTCCGCCATCCATTTACTCAATCTCGCTAGGTAGGTTATGCGTTGGTTTCCTCTGTCCTTCTTGCCTTCAATCTATCCTGTGAGCATCAAATTTTCCAAGTCCTCTACAATTTCATGTCCTTTGTAGCTCTTAATAAAATTTATCTTTTGTTCCGCCATCCATTTACTCAATCTCGCTAGGTAGGTTATGCGTTGGTTTCCTCTGTCCCTCTTGCCTTCAATCTGTCCTGTGAGCATCAAATTTTCCAAGTCCTCTACAATTTCATGTCCTTTGTAGCTCTTAATAAAATTTATCTTTTGTTCCGCCATCCATTTACCCAATCTCGCTAGGTAGGTTATGCTTTGGTTTCCTCTGTCCCTCTTGCCTTCAATCTGTCCTGTGAGTATCAAATTTTCCAAGCCCACTACAATTTCATGTCCTTTGTAGCTCTTAATAAAATTTATCTTTTGTTCCGTCATCCATTTACTCAATCTCGCTAGGTAGGTTATGCGTTCGTTTCCTCTGTCCCTCTTGCCTTCAATCTGTCTTGTGAGTATCAAATTTTCCAAGCCCTCTACAATTTCATGTCCTTTGTAGCTCTTAATAAAATTTATCTTTTGTTCCGTCATCCATTTACTCAATCTCGCTAGGTAGGTTATGCGTTGGTTTCCTCTGTCCCTCTTGCCTTCAATCTGTCTTGTGAGTATCAAATTTTCCAAGCCCTCTACAATTTCATGTCCTTTGTAGCTCTTAATAAAATTTATCTTTTCTTCCGCCATCCATTTACTCAATCTCGCTAGGTAGGTTATGCGTTGGTTTCCTCTGTCCCTCTTGGCTTCAATCTGTCTTGTGAGTATCAAATTTTCCAAGCCCTCTACAATTTCATGTCCTTTGTAGCTCTTAATAAAATTTATCTTTTCTTCCGCCATCCATTTACTCAATCTCGCTAGGTAGGTTATGCGTTGGTTTCCTCTGTCCCTCTTGGCTTCAATCTGTCTTGTGAGTATCAAATTTTCCAAGCCCTCTACAATTTCATGTCCTTTGTAGCTCTTAATAAAATTTATCTTTTGTTACGTCATCCATTTACTCAATCTCGCTAGGTAGGTTATGCGTTGGTTTCCTCTGTCCCTCTTGGCTTCAATCTGTCTTGTGAGTATCAAATTTTCCAAGCCCTCTACAATTTCATGTCCTTTGTAGCTCTTAATAAAATGTATCTTTTCTTCCGCCATCCATTTACTCAATCTCGCTAGGTAGGTTATGCGTTGGTTTCCTCTGTCCCTCTTGGCTTCAATCTGTCTTGTGAGTATCAAATTTTCCAAGCCCTCTACAATTTCATGTCCTTTGTAGCTCTTAATAAAATTTATCTTTTGTTCCGCCATCCATTTACTCAATCTCGCTAGGTAGGTTATGCGTTGGTTTCCTCTGTCTCTCTTGCCTTCAATCTGTCTTGTGAGTATCAAATTTTCCAAGCCCTCTACAATTTCATGTCCTTTGTAGCTCTTAATAAAATTTATCTTTTGTTACGTCATCCATTTACTCAAGCTCGCTAGGTAGGTTATGCGTTGGTTTCCTCTGTCCCTCTTGCCTTCAATCTGTCTTGTGAGTATCAAATTTTCCAAGCCCTCTACAATTTCATGTCATTTGTAGCTCTTAATAAAATTTATCTTTTCTTCCGCCATCCATTTACTCAATCTCGCTAGGTAGGTTATGCGTTGGTTTCCTCTGTCCCTCTTGGCTTCAATCTGTCTTGTGAGTATCAAATTTTCCAAGCCCTCTACAATTTCATGTCCTTTGTAGCTCTTAATAAAATTTATCTTTTGTTACGTCATCCATTTACTCAATCTCGCTAGGTAGGTTATGCGTTGGTTTCCTCTGTCCCTCTTGCCTTCAATCTGTCCTGTGAGTATCAAATTTTCCAAGCCCTCTACAATTTCATGTCCTTTGTAGCTCTTAATAAAATTTATCTTTTGTTCCGCCATCCATTTACTCAATCTCGCTAGGTAGGTTATGCGTTGGTTTCCTCTGTCCCTCTTGGCTTCAATCTGTCTTGTGAGTATCAAATTTTCCAAGCCCTCTACAATTTCATGTCCTTTGTAGCTCTTAATAAAATTTATCTTTTGTTACGTCATCCATTTAGTCAATCTCGCTAGCTAGGTTATGCGTTGGTTTCCTCTGTCCCTCTTGCCTTCAATCTGTCCTGTGAGTATCAAATTTTCCAAGCCCTCTACAATTTCATGTCCTTTGTAGCTCTTAATAAAATTTATCTTTTGTTCCGCCATCCATTTACTCAATCTCGCTAGGTAGGTTATGCGTTGGTTTCCTCTGTCCCTCTTGGCTTCAATCTGTCTTGTGAGTATCAAATTTTCCAAGCCCTCTACAATTTCATGTCCTTTGTAGCTCTTAATAAAATTTATCTTTTGTTACGTCATCCATTTAGTCAATCTCGCTAGGTAGGTTATGCGTTGGTTTCCCCTGTCCCTCTTGCCTTCAATCTGTCCTGTGAGTATCAGATTTTCTAAGCCCTCTACAATTTCATGTCCTTTGTAGCTCTTAATAAAATTTATCTTTTGTTCCGCCATCCATTTACTCAATCTCGCTAGGTAGGTTATGCGTTGGTTTCCTCTGTCCCTCTTGCCTTCAATCTGTCCTGTGAGCATCAAATTTTCCAAGCCCTCTACAATTTCATGTCCTTTGTAGCTCTTAATAAAATTTATCTTTTGTTCCGCCATCCATTTACTCAATCTCGCTAGGTAGGTTATGCGCTGGTTTCCTCTGTCCCTCTTGCCTTCAATCTATCCTGTGAGCATCAAATTCTCCAAGTCCTCTACAATTTCATGTCCTTTGTAGCTCTTAATAAAATTTATCTTTTGTTCCGCCATCCATTTACTCAATCTCGCTAGGTAGGTTATGCGCTGGTTTCCTCTGTCCCTCTTGCCTTCAATCTATCCTGTGAGCATCAAATTTTCCAAGCCCTCTACAATTTCATGTCCTTTGTAGCTCTTAATAAAATTTATCTTTTGTTACGTCATCCATTTACTCAAGCTCGCTAGGTAGGTTATGCGTTGGTTTCCTCTGTCCCTTTTGTCTTTCAATCTGTCCTGTGAGTATCAATTTTTCCAAGAACTCATTCCTGATTATACAACCCAGAAATTTCAGCTGTCTGTTCCTGATGTTAAGTATAAGTCACTTTTGTTTCCATTTTGTCGAGAACTTCGTCGTAGCTCACATGTTCAGTCCTTGGTATTCTCAACATCTTTCTGTGGAACCACATCTCTGTTCCTTCAAGTTTCTTCTTCATCTGTGAGATTATCCATAATTCACTGCCCTATTAGAATGACTGATATTACATAGTAGTTTAGTATTCTTTGTTTCTAACGAAATTTTTCTTTCGTAATGCATTATCTAGATATCAGAAGGCATCGTTCACTATCCTAATGCGCCTACTGAGCTCCGTCGTCTGTTAAAACGTTTCCCTGATATTTACTCACAAATAACCAAGAAGCCTGCTACCGTCTAACGTAGCGTTCTTTTGTTTGAATAACAAATGCTGTGATTGGACGAGACTGCTAGGCAAGTGCAAAAATTACCATATTTCGAGGCTTTATCGTATCCTATCGTCACTCCTATTTAAAAAAAAAAACAAAATAAAAAACGAAAAATAAAGTTTGCTCAATTTTCAAATAGCGGCCAATTTTTTCGGCGGGGTTGAAAAGAGACCGAAAATTGTAACCGAATAACAAGCATGGCAATAAAATTGGACAGCAGTCTCCACATGCACCAACACACAAGAACAAAAAACGTCTACAACATCGAATGAAGAGAATTAATACCTTTAAAATACGTTGGAAATTGGCAGCGTGCGACAGCGTGCATTTTACACAGGGCTCAATGGTAATAGCAGCCCCAGCAAGCGCTTTGTCCTAGACTAATACAGCGATTAACGGACAGCTTTTAATAGACATATTTTAATGGACCAGAGAAATAAATACGTCATCGTTCAGGTATAAATTGACAATCAAATATGTTGCAAAATATACTTCTACGCATCTTTTAGTATTGATATTGTGCCGAGAATACAATTATTCAAAATTATATACATGAATGTATATAATATTATATACATCAATGACACAGAATTACCTGTCATATATATATATATATATATATATATATATATATATATATATATATATATATATAGTTCTAGTAAAAATCTTAAGGCCAATGAAAATAAGAAAAAAAATTTTTTTTAATTTTTAGCATTTAATAGCGAAAATTTGAACATTGGGAAATTAGGTTAAATATTAGCTGGTGAAATGTTCAAGACCATATTTAAACGAACCTTAAAATATATATTAGGTTGGTGCAAAAATAATGTCGTTTTTTAACATGATCTTGAACGTAAAAAAACGACATTATTTTTGCACCAACCTAATATATATATATATATATATATATATATATTCAAACATATAATGTTAAATATAACAGACAACGAATGTCTATTATGTTTGATCATGAGCAATCTAAGCTTCGTATAGTGGCTTTAGTTTCGGGAGAAAATAAAGACAAAAACTGTTCAACATTTGGATATTTTTATTATGCTATTCTTCAAGCTAAGCTGTCGGCTCACATGAGCCATCATCAGCGTGGTTATATAACCATAATTATATAACATCATTATATAACCACTCTGATGATGGTTCATGCGAGCCGAAATTTTAGCTCTATATAAATTTGAACAAGCTGGAGATTGCTTTCAAGCATGAAACAGCCTGTCGCCGCTCGGTGTTGACCTGAGTGCTTACGTTTATTGTTACATATGCGCTATTCTTGATATTGCGCACTATTACCCATCAATATAGTATACCGCAAAACTATATTTTCATCTCATTATATATATATATATATATATATATATATATATATATATATATATCCCTTAAGGGATTTCGCCAATAATTGCATTAATATTTCTAATAATTGCATTAATATTGCTAATTGATTCAAGGTATGATTAACTCTTTGTAATATAAAATTATATGCTGCCTATTTTATTATATACAGTGTAACCCGGATATAAGAGAAACCCGGATATAAGTGAGATTTTCTCTGGTCCCAAATCAGAGCCTGTGTTAATGTATATATAATAGACCAAACCCAGATATAAGAGAAACCCGGATATAAGAGACCCTTACTCCAGTCCCGACAACTCTCTTATATCCGGGTTACACTGTGTGTATATATATATATATATATATATATATATATATATATATATATAATTTAATCTATTTTTAATAGATAACCATATTTCAGTAGACGCTCCGTTTATTTATTAAACAGTATATTTATTTATTTTCGTCTACCGGCCTGGATCTGGATATTCGAGAACTCTTATTAAAGAAAAATATGCGCTCTTGGCAGGATTCGAACCTGCGTCCCCATTGGCAGACACAACAGACGTGCTTTCAGTCCGACTCAGCTACGTCGTCGATCAAACGAAATCGAAAAGTGCCTTTTAAATGCAAATCTTCCTCAGACTCTCCAAACATTCATATCTGCTCAGTTTTGTATTCTAATGTAAACAAAGCAATTTCTAAAGAAGTGATGGATTTTTATTTATTCATCCAACAGATTTTATTACTGAAACATTATTTTTAGTGGATACCCATATTTGAGTAGACGCTCCGTTTACTTATTAAACAGTATATTTATTTATTTTCGACTACCGGCCTGAATATTCGAGAAATCTTATTAAAGAAAGATATGCGCTCTCCAGCAGGATTCGAACCTGCGTCCCACTTGCAGGGGAAACCGTTGTTAGATCTGACGTGGTTTCAGATCGTCTCAACCAATGTTTAAAAAATACACCACTTTTTTAGAAATTGGAGTGAAATCTTTTTAAAAAATGCAGATTGTAAGATGCCGACCTCACCAGTTGGCTTTGAAGTATTTAATACGGAGCTCTGGCAAGTTCGAGACCCGTAGCATTTGTTCCTTCGGCTACTAGGCTAATCCGGAACTTCTGATAAATGGTGCTATAGTAAAAGACTTTGCAAATTTTATCCCGTGTTTTAAAATTTCTGGCACAAGCATCGAAGGAGTGTATCGGTTCGGGGAATACAGCAAATTAGAGAAACAAGGATAAATGGTTAATGTCAGTCAAACCGTAACTCCGCCCTCGCCTGTTAAATGAGAAACAAAACAAGAGCAACTCTGTTGAATATTTAATACAGAGCCGAGAAACAGGTTTCTTTCTTTTAACCATCAAAACTGAAAACAAGCATCTGTTTTCGACACGGGTGCGGTTAGTTTGTTTGTTTTACTTGTTTTACGGCATATCAACCCATTGGGTCATTTAATGTCGAAATTTAATTTTTTTTTTTTTCTGAATAAAGCCTTCTATTTAAACGATTTTTTTTAATAGTAAGACTGCTGTTAGCCATGGTTATATTTTTTAAAATTATATTTTTATGATTTTTTTAATCAATTCACCGCAAGGAAGGCAATAATGTCACTAAAATGCAAGAGTCTACCCGAAGTGAGAGAGACTTTAGAAGGAACAAGAAACCCACTCCCAAACAGGAAACACGGCATAAACCACCACTCCTGTTCAAAAGGACAGGAACCAGTTAAATTTCTGTTAGAAACTGGAATATGTAAAATGAATCAGTATTTTTAAAAAATTGTTGTTTGGTAGTATTTTAAGAAGATTGAATTAAAATTGCTGTACTTTATCATTATGTGTTTTATGGTGAATGGCTTTTGGCATGCCACACACACCGGAGGATCTTTCTTTTTTTAGGATAAATGAATGGGCTAGGGTTAGGGTTAGTCCAATATGGAGCCTGGACATAATCACTTCTTCTCTTCTAGTTTGGTGTTTCTGATGCCATTCTCCTATAGTTGGTTTAATTTTGTACAGTTTATTGTTTGGGCAGGAGTTCCATAGGCTCTGTCACTCCTCTATAATATAATAATTGATTGTTTCAGGTCTTTATATGGGATTTTCACCTATGGCTGGAATCTTTTATATTCTTTAAATTTTAAGCCCAAGCCGCAGGGCATCTTACCCTGGGCAGTAACTCTCCGTTGGGAGGAGGTTGGGTTTATTGCCCGGGGTGTCACTCAAAAGGGAAAGTAGCGAGAGTGCTTGCGAATTTTTTGCTCGGTATGGCCGTTAAACTCACTTTAAACCTCGACATTATGTCACATCCGGTTGCTACGTGCCCCCCCCCCCTGGAAATATCTATGTTGTATTTTAGTATTCAAGGGGTTTGATGTGTTTGTAGTCGATGCTTATCTTGCTGCCGAATCCACTCTATCATTCCCTATGATACCAACATGGCTTGCTATCCAAAAGAAGACAATATCCGTATTTAAGCTATTGATCCTGTTGAGTAAGTTTGACATTTTTCTAGTGCTGTCATCACTGACATGGAGTCAGTGTATATAATATTTTTTTTATGTTACCCTTTAATTTTGATGTCGAGGGCCAAATCGATAGCTGTCACCACGGAACTAAAGATGGAAGCTTTGTCTGGGAGTGGTTTCATTAATTTTAATTTGTGGTGGACGGCTGCATAATCTAAAATTATCATCATCCTTATCATGGCGTCATTTGAACACACCTTAAAATGTCTACCTTCCAAAAAACTACAGATAAAAGATGTCATTCTGCCTTTTAATCCTAGATCTTGAAGGTCTCTTTTTATGCCATACTACTAGGTTGTATCATAAGCCTTCTCCAAATCAAAGAACACTGTCGTCAAGTGTTCTTTTTTTTTAATGAAGGCTTCTCGTATGTTTGTGTCCGGTCGAATAAGATGATCAGTGGGGCTTCTTTTGCTTCGGAAGTCTGCCTGGAGTTTTGTTGTTAGATTATTGGTTTCCACGTATCATAATAATCTGCTATTAATCATCCTTTCGAACGTCTTACATATACAGCTGATGAGTGCTATTGATCGGCAATATGTTGGGTCTGTATTGTCTTTGCCGGGTTTGGGTATTGCTAGAAACGTGACTTGTTTCCAGGATTTAGGAATGTTATTGCTGATCCATATTTGGTTGAGGGATTGGAGGAGGTAAATCTAATGATATTTCAGGTAATTGTTTCAGGAATTAATAATGTATTTCATCGTGGCCGATGGGGGTGTCGTGGGCTTTGTTTAGCGCTTCAGGTTGTTCTATTTTTGTGGATGGTTGGGTTTAATTTTCATTGTTTTTTTAATTAAAGTTGATTTTTTTTTTCTTTTCTTCACTCCGTTTGGCAGTTTACAATGTTTTTCAGTGTTTTTTTGTTTTTTGTCTGAAAAGGTTTCAACTAGGGAGTTGCTATGTCTTTTTTGTTGGTGATTTTTGTATTATTTTAGGAAAGGTGCTTGATAGGGTTTGGAACAGCTTTTCCTGCTATTTTTCGCATCATTTCCCATACATTTATTTGGATTTGGTGTTTGGGTTTATTTTGGATATAAAATCTCTCCAGGATTTACGGTTGGAATCTTTGAGGATTTTACGGGTTATGTCTCTACTTTTTTTTTTTTTTCATTCTTTTGTTTTTTCTGGTTCGTTTTTTTTTAATGTCCTTATGTTGGCTGGGCGTATTCGTGTTGCTTTCTTGCAATCATCATTCAACCCTGGCTTACTAATGTTTGAGGTGCAGGAGCTTTTTGTGATGTTTTCTTTGGCTATTGAAAGAAGGGTATCGTAAAATGTACCATTAGTTCTTCCTTATTTATGGTTTTTCTGGTATCAGTTTGAATTTTGGAGGCATTTTCAAATTCTGTCCAGTTAGCTTTTCAAAGATTGCAGTGGGGGATCATTTAGTTTAGAGATTGGGTTTTCTAGTATCACTGGTAAGTGATCACTTTCACGTGTATCATCATGAGTTGACCAGGTATAATCCATATATATACTAACTTCACAGATTGTTAAGTCTATGGCAAAATATAGTCCTGTTGATCGATGTAGGTATGTACTTGTTTTGTTATTTAGAAGACATCGCCGTCTTTGATTTAATAATGTTTCTATGATTTTTCCTTCCTTATTTGTTTCTTTACTCCCCACATTTACCACTGTTAAAGTTACCTATTAATATGAAGGGTTTTGGTAGTTGCTGTATTAATTTATTGTTATGGGAACTTACCCATAATAATAATGGACTATTCCGGACATTATAAATACTGCCCCTCAAGAGGGAGCAGTGAGGATTATTGTAAGAATATTGGAATAGTGATACTTGTCGAGACAACATAGTTCACTCTAACCAAATCTGATAGTCATTACTAATACTTCTACTTCTTTGTATATATTTCTGTTTGTAATATATCTGTGTTATTGCATACCTGTGTTCGAGTTATTCTTCATTGGTTCTACCTTGGACCATCACCGTGGTACAAGGAACTTAGATCATAACAATTGGCGACGAGGAAACCCTAAAAAACAACAAACTCTCTACACGGAGGACATACTTTTTTTGTTATCCATCTCACATAACAAGTGGTGACGAGGTAACCCAAAAGAAAAACGAACTCTTTACGCGGAGGACATACTTTTTTGCTATCCGTCGCACATAACAAGTGGCGACGAGGAAACCACTAAAAAAACGAACTCTCTACGCGGAGGACATATTTTTTTTTGCTCTCCGTCACACATAACAGTGTCGACGAGTAAACTGTAGAAACAAGTTCTGCGCGAGATTTCTAAAAAAAAAAAAAAAAAAAGGCAAGTTCTACATAAAAAAAGAATTTTCTTTTTGCACATCAATTTTACTGTGGCAACAAATGATTTTTTTGGGCGTAAACAGGTTTCAGAATATCAGGTTACACTAAGGTAAAATACTTACACAAAATTACGTTAACATGGAAGATTTTAAGTCAACCATTGTGGAACTTATCAAAATCCAATTTGAACAGCAACAAAAAAACGAACAGAAACATCTTGAATTACAAGAATTATTGCTACGTGTAATGTCAAATAAAGGGCAAAATTCCGAGAATGAAACAGTTCTCTCACAAGACGCTATTTGGAGCACTATCGAAGATTTCCCGTATGCACCCGACGAAGACAAAACTTTTGCAACTTACTTCCGAAGGTACGAAGATCTATATGAATTTGTCTGCAAAAATTGGTCAGATGCAAGAAAAGTACGTCTATTACTAAGAAAATTAGGCACATGCGAATATACCAAATTCGTAGATTACATCATATCGAGGAAAACAAGTGAGTTAACTTTCAAAGAAGCCATAAAACTGTTAACAGAACTTTTCAGCCATAATACCTCACTATTCTACAAAAGATGGAAATGTCTGAACCTAACAAAAAAGGGCAGCGAAGATTACATAACTTTCGCTTCCATTGTAAACAAATATTGTGATGACTTTAAGTTATCGGAACTCAACGCGGACAATTTCAAATGTTTAATATATGTCCAAGGCCTGGTTTCAACCAAAGACACAGAAATTAGACGCAGAATCCTTACAAAATTGGAGAGCGAACAAGATTTGACACTTCAAAAACTAGCCGAAGACTGCCAGAGATGCATCAGTGTCAAGAAAGACTCAAAAATAAAGAAGAAGCTGGCATCGCGCACATACGTAAAGTACGAAGACAAACCAATTTCCCCTCCTCAAAAACAGGTAAAACAAATTTTTCTACTTCTAAAAGTCAATATCAGAAAAACTACCACCCAGTCCATGCTATCGCTGTGGGACTTGGCATTGGTATAAAGACTGTCCATACCGTTTTAAAACTTGTCTATCATGTAAAAAAAATAGGACATAAAAGTTCTCATTGTTGGACTAGAAGAGAAAGCAAAAGCAGAATAAAAATCACGAGGACTGACCAAGCGGATGAGACTAACATAAGAAAATATGTACAAGTTGAAATGCAAAACAGAAAAGTCAGACTACAGTTGGATTCCGGCTCTGACTTAACAATTATAAACGTACAAACATGGAGAAAACTGAACAAACCTGCCATGTTAAAAACCGATAAAATTGCTAGATCGGTAATGGGGAGAAAAATAAAATTTGAGGGCGAAGTGATTACAAAGGTGACATTTAATGGAATGACGAAAAAATTAAAATGTACGTGTTAAGAAATACAGAAAACTTATTCGGAACGGACTAGATGCAAAAATTCGAACTGTGGGATTTACCTATATGTAGGTACTGCCAAAATGTAAAAAGCTTATCAACCGAGGCAGATAAATTAAAAGAGAAACTAAAAGAGAGTTTCCCCGAAGTATTTTCAGCAGGTCTCGGAAGATGTAAAAAAATGGCAGCAAATATCGAAATAAAAGAAAACGTTCAACCTATCTGCAAGAAAAAAAGGCGCGTACCGTTTGCGTCAATAGAAAAAATAGATCAAGAATTGGCTAGACTCGAAAACACTGGCATATTGACAAAAGTAGAATACAGTCAATGGGCCGCACCTACGGTTTACGTCAAAAAGAAATCGGGAGAGATTCGAGTATGCGCTGATTTCTCAACGGGTTTGAACGCAGCGATAAAAAATTACCACTATCCTCTACCCAGTCCAGAAGAAGTATCCACTAAATTAAATGGCAGAAATTTTTTTTCAAAAATAGATTTAAGTGAAGCGTACCTACAAATTCCAGTCGATGAGGAAAGTTCAAAATTACTGTGCATAAACACACACAAATGATTGTACAAATACCAAAGATTACCATTTGGGATTAAGGACGCGCCGGCTATATTCCAACAGACAATGGATATTATGCTTGCCAGACTAGAGTACACGATTGCATACCTGGATGACGTATTGATAAATAGCGAAAGTGTTGAACAACACTGGGAACACGTACAGGAGGTGTTTAAGAGAATACAAAGCTATGGGTTCAAGGTAAAAGAAAACAAATGCGATTTTTTCATGAAGGAAATTAAATACCCTGAGCCATATCATCGACCAAGAAGGAAGACGACCAGACCTTGAAAGGGCAACGGCAATAAAAAAAAATGCCAGTTCCTAAGAACATAACAGAATTACAAACTTTTCTAGGATTAGTGAGTTACTACCAGGAATTCATTCCTCACATGCATAAACTTCGTGCACCACTGAACGAACTTCTGAAGAAAGAAAAAGTTTGGCAGTTGACAGATGAATGCCAGAAAACGTTTGACAAAATAATTAAGACGTTAACTTCGGATTTATTTTTGGCACACTACGATCCTAAATTAGAAATAATTGTAGCAAGTGACGCGAGCGCCTATGGAGTCGGGGCGTGTATACTGCATAAAATGCCGGATGGGACAATAAAACCCATCGCACATGTTTCTCGAACTCTCCTACCAGCAGAGAAAAGTTACTCACAAATAGAGAAAGAAGCTCTGGATATTATTTTTGCAGTCACAAGATTTCATAGATATATCTATGGTAGATTTTTTACTCTACAGACGGATCACAAACCATTACTAACAATATTTGGTTCGAAAAAAAGATCTACCGGTTTACACTGCCAATAGGTTACTAAGATGGGGTAAAATTCTTCTGGCATGCGGATGGTCTGTCGAGACTTATACCAACGGAAACAGAGACTTTGGAAGATTCTATAATCGCAGCCCTACGACATGAAGAAGATATCAGGAAAGTACTATGTTGTACAGTTCGACCCCCCCCCGTCACACTACAAGAGATACAAAATGAAGCAATAAATGATGAATTCATAAAAAAAAACATAGCAAAAATAATAGAAAAAAATAAGCAAATATCGGACAGCTTTTCTTTATGCGATAATGTGCTACTTTATAACGAAAGGGTTGTAATTCCCAAAACACTACAAAAGCGAATCCTAAAGGATTTCCACAGGGGCCATCCAGGAAAAAATAGAATGAAATCGCTGATGCGAAGCTATGTATATTGGAAAAACATGGACCAGGATATTACTCAGATGCTGGAAAAATGCAAGGATTGTTCCTTAGCAGCCAAATCACCGCCAATCATCCATTAGCCATAGCCAGAGACAGATCGTCCGTGGTCAAGAATACACGCAGATTATGCAGGTCCAATTGATGGTTTCTACTATTTGATCATAGTGGATAGTTATAGTAAATGGCCGGAGGTGTTTCGATGCAAAAATCCTACTTCGGAAACTACCATAAATTGCCTCCTCGTGCTATTTGCTTGGTTTGGAGTAGTGGATTGCCTAGTCACAGATACTTTCGCTATTTATCAATACGTCATCCAGGTATGCAATCGTGTATTCTAGTCTGGCAAGAGTTTTGCGAAATTTATCAAGTCAAACATAAAATCTCCGCCATATGACCCAAGATCAAATGGACAAGCGGAGAGATTTGTTGATAGATTGTTAAGAAAAGCATATGATGTGCAACGGAAAAAGCATTACAACAATTTCTACAGGTATATAGAATTACGCCAAATAATGCTACGCCATCGGCATTAACACCCGCAGAAGTGATGTTCGCCAGAAAAATCAGATCAGCATTTGATAAATTGCTACCAAGTCAAACGAAGCAAATAACACAGTCGTGCGTACCAAAAAGAAAATTCCACCCTGGAGAAAAAGGTTTTTTTAAGCATATAAAAATAATACATCTTACTGGGAGCAAGGTACAATTGAAAAAAGAATCGGGAATATGGTTTACATACTACAAGGACACAAATTCTCACATAGAAGACACGTAAACCAAATAAGGAAGAGATTGTTACAGGATGCTAACGGTCCACCTCAGTAAGTGGTGATGGATACGATTTTCGATACATTTGATATAAAAAGGCCGCAAACAATGCCAGAACCACGAAAATCGTCCAGAAAAAGGAAGTTCACAGAACCTTAGGAAATAGATCCAAAGAAAAAAATATTAAAACCCCCTGCTACGCAAAAGCCCGGAAGAGGGTGTTATGGGAACTTACCCATAATGGTAATAGACTATTCCGGACATTATAAATACTGCGCCTCAAGAGGGAGCCGAGAGGATTATTGTAAAAACATTGGAAACGTGATACTTGTCGAGACAACATAGTTCACTCTAACCAAATCTGATAGTCATTACTAATACTTCTACTTCTTTGTATATATTTCTGTTTGTAATATATCTGTGTTATTCCATACCTGTGTTCGAGTTATTCTTCATTGGTTCTACCTTGGATCATCACCATGGTACAAGGAACTTGGACCATAACATTTATGTAATTCCGTTTCATTAAGGATTTCATCGGGAGGTATATGGAGCAAAAGGTTATTGATTTGTGAATGGTAGCTGCTATTGCTACCGCCTGCAAATATTGTATATAGTATTGTTTCACTGTGAAGTATGGTATTGTTAATGTGTATTGATGAGCCTCCTGAGGCTCTATCAGCTTGCTTGATGAAATTGTAGAATGAGTAATGTTTTATGTTGGAAGTGTTTTTTTTTTTTTATTTCAGGTGACTTTCTTGTAAACATATAATTACAGGATTGTAGGTCGAGGCGATGATAATTAATTCGTTGATATTAGTTTTAGCACTTCTTATGTTCCATTGTATTATGTTTGTTTGTCATTGTTTTTATATTTTGCTTAGTTTATACGTTTATGTTGGGTTTATTAAATATATTTATGCATTTTATTTGGGGATTTGTTTTTAGAAATGTTTATTCAGTCTATGTCCACTTTTTTCTAGGGTTTCAAATCTATTTTTGGTTTCAAGAGTGTTTTCGGTTTGCGTTTGTTGACTTTTTTATATTCTTGTATTTTCCTTGACAGATTCCTATCTCATGATATTCTTGTTTGGGGATTTTTCTTCAGAGGGGGTTGCGGGCGGTTTGCGGATCTTTCTTTATTAAATTTTCTTTTTTTGATTGGTGACTTTTAGATAACCTGCGGCGAGGCTCCAGGGTGCATTGTTATTTTGCCACGGGTTTCATTATATATCATTGTATTATTCTCTTTCAAACTTGGTCTGACTTCATTTATAAAATGTCGGTCAGTCAAATGACTGATCGACACGTATTGAATTAATATTTTCATCAAGTTATCATATTTCTGAAGATTTTCTTGCATATTAACTTTTGTGATTTGTGTATCACTTTTTTTTTGTTTCAGATTCTTACATGTTTCCAGAAAAGTAATGCTTCTGGTATTTTTTTTTTTACAGTAATTATTTATTTCTCTTTTCTTCAAATCGTACATACTATGGCCTATGCAGGGTGTTCTTCACCACAATTTGCTCATTTACATATACAGTGTAACCCGGATATAAGATAGTTGTCGGGACCGGATAAGTCTCTTATATCCGGGTTTTTTTATATCCGGGTTTGGTCTATTTTGTTTAGGTAAGTATGGCTCTAATTTTGGACCAGAGAAAATCTATCTTATATTCGGGTTTCTCTTATATCAGGGTCTCTTATATCCGGGTTACACTGTATCTCAAAAGGACCCAGATCACACCACAAATTTTCTACAGATATTTTATACATAATTTTATACTTTCAGGGCAAACCTATGTTTTTCAGATATGTGGTTTGTACCTGATCTGTTGTAGATGTTACATGTTTTTGTATAAGCCTATTTCCTTAAATTATAGATTCTAAATTGTAATGTATGTTAAGATCCATACTACTACTGCTACTACTACTACTACCGAGAATGGGGAAATGCAAAAGTTGAATTATTTGATTTGGTAGATAAAATTAACCTATTAATACTCACTGTAAAATCCGGTAATAATAATAAATATTCAAATACAAATGCAGCATAAAATATAATTTTCTATAAAAAAAAAACCTGAATTAATTATAGGTTTCTTCTTATAACTTATGAATACGTTAAGTAAAAATGTACGTGACAAATTGAGAATGCCAGAACTGTTAAAAAACTAGAAATATGTCCAATGAAAGTAAAATTTATTCAGATTAAAAGGTTACGTAAGCGAGGCAGATTGGAAAATCTGTATGAAGACAATAAAAACAAATTTGAAAGATTAAAATAAAATCGTGACATGATTCCTGATAATTTATTTTAATTGTCTAACGTCACTTGCCGTAATCCACTTGGTTTGTTTGATTGGCTAGTAGTCAAATTTTAAGTGACCATTGACCAATCAAAAGAAGTCTAAATGAGTATCTTTTTCCTGCTCATAAAGACAATGAAAAGCGAATGTCGTGTTCAGAGGGAAATCACTGGGAAACCGTCCGCAATGGGAGCCGCAGCAAGAGGAAAGAGACAACGTTGTTGCTGGCAGAGGCTGAAGTGTCACCAGCAACAAGTGAAAACCTGAAGCCAATCGCCCCTGTCGAAACGCCCTGAAGTTATCACTACTCTGCTCTTCTGTCTGCTTTGAACTTTACATTTGATCGACCGTCATTCCTGAAACAATTCTCCCCTAACGAAACCCCCTAAAGTTATCTTTTCTTCGTTCTTCTGTCAGCCTCGAACTGATTAGCTTTACATTTGATCTTCCGTCATCCACGAAAACATTCTCCCCTGTCGAGACCCCATAAAGTTATTTCGACTGTGCTTTCCCGTCATCCATGAACTGATTGATTTACATTTCATATTCCGCCATTCGTGAAACCATTCTCACGTGTCGAGACCCCATAAAGTTATTTCGACTGTGCTCGCCCGTCATCCTTTTACTGATTGACTTTAGATTTGATATTCCGTCATTAGTGAAACCATTCTCCCCAGTTGAGACCCCATAAAGATATTTCGACTGTGCTCTCCCGTCATCCTTTTACTGATTGACTTTAGATTTGTTATTCCGTCATTCGTGAAACCTTTCTCCCCTGTCGAGACCCCGTAATGTTATTTCGACTGTGCTCTCCCGTTTAGCTTTTCCACTTAGACGTGCATTTCCACTTCGGTATTTTTGTTATTTATTTAATATTTTAAGTCGTTATATCAATTGTAACCTGATTACAAGAAACTTCCTCATACATTTGTTAACAAGTACTTCTTGAGCTTTTAAAGATGCTCACAGCCATGTCGCCTTTGTATTGTGAAATGATCGGCACCGGTAACCGGGAATTTTCGACTAACCATCTTCATCATGTCACTTAACAACAGCACAATTCTATAATTGACGGAGGTAGAGTGTTCGCTTTTCGCTATGTCTAGATATATCTTGTCTCATCGCATTTGTTTCGTCTGTCGACATTCGAGTGAAAATGACTCATCTAATAGGCGTTAGGAACATACCAACCAAGACGAGAACAATTATCCGAGTTGTGTTTAGTCATGTAAATAATAGTAATGCTTTACTTCAAAAGCTTTATAAACATTGAGGAATCGGAGAGCTGAGCTCAAATTCCAGTTAAATCCATTACATTCATTTACGTGCTAATACCCTTTGGAAAGGTATGAATCCACTTCTTCTCCACCCACCCACCCCCCAGCTGTGAGTAAATAGCAGAATAGACCGGGTTCTATAGCCTGGTCTACCGCAGAAAGAAATCTGCCTCGTCAGCCATGTATCGAATGATATATGATCGCCTAAGCGTGTATCATCATGGCACATAACTGATTGAAGAAAATGACAATAGTGTAGGGAGTTCAAATAATAACATCTTCTTCTGTCCCCTCAGCACATCGGCGATCATGGTTCTCCTCAACTCCTTGTCCTTTGTAGC
This sequence comes from Acanthosepion esculentum, assembly GCA_964036315.1. Classification (NCBI taxonomy): domain Eukaryota; kingdom Metazoa; phylum Mollusca; class Cephalopoda; order Sepiida; family Sepiidae; genus Acanthosepion; species Acanthosepion esculentum. The sequence goes on along the minus strand of OZ038501.1, from coordinate 34,648,330 downwards.
GCTTAGGTACGTACTGTTCTGCCAGTCATTTATACAAGCTCGTTGGGTAGGTTTCTCACTGTTTCCCTCTGGTCTTGTGAGCCTCAGATTTCTAAACCTTCGTTATGCACCCTCGAAATTTCAACTGTCTCTTTCCGATTCTAAGTGTAACATTCATTCGTTGCTCACATTCTCAGTCCATGTTATTCTCAGCATCCTTCTGTAGAACCACTTCTCTGTTGCTTTCAGTTTTCTCTTCTTCTGTAAGGAAACTGTCCAGCACATACCAAGCCATACAGAAGGACTGATATTACATAGCAGTTCAGTACATATTTCATTGTTTCTGTTACTTTCTCTTCATCTGTGAGGGAATTGTTCATCATTCTATGCCATATAGGAGGACTGATATTACATAGCTGTTAAACCCGGTTTCCTCAGAGGGGAATTTGATTGGGGGTGGGGAATTCGAGAATATGTTAACAGTGATTTCTTCAAGTACGCTAGAGGTAGTTTTTCCCCAAAACCGCAAATTGCTACAAAACCAAAACAGTAACCTGAAAACGCGATTTATATTTTTAAATACCCTCGTCAGGTCGAGAATTTCATATGGAGGCCATGCATGGCGCCAAACCCTTCCAGAAATATCTAAAGTATCAGATCTCTAAGATCAGTTGTTAAAAATGGCTTTAAGCGAATGAAGACTGAGGGTCTTGGCGCTACAGAATCACAAACAAGGAACTGCACAGAATAACAGAATAACACATCACTTGAGGACTATCAACAGCAGTAACAACTAAAATGGAAAGCAAATGTAATTTAAAGAGAAAATAATAGCATAATCATGATGTTGATGTTCCACACGAACTTCAAACAAAAGTTTAAGAAGGAAACCCCCATCAATACTGGAAAGAGCGATAACAGCTACTGGATTTGAGGAACCTATTTTCCTGAAAAATTGTTTTAAGAGAAAGATTTTATAAATTTAAACCGAAAACAATCCTGGCGGTGAATGCCGACTATTTCCTTATAGGGAAACGGCTGTTATTACCATTACCATTAATATTTCAGATCCTTCCTTATTTTTGTGTACTGCAGGTTTCCCTCTTCCGTCATGGAAGAGTTCACCAACATATTCGTTCCATCTTTAAAGTAATTTTCTTTTCATTTTTTATGATGCCATCGAACACTCGTTGCCACTTTTGTAATGTCAACGAACACTCGTTGTCACTTTCGTAATGCTCGTTATAGCCGAGACTTTGTAATCGCCGATACAACTATAGTGACGCCGTTCAACAAGACTAGTGCCAGACGCCTTCGAATAACATTCGCGCTAATAGTACTTGCTCGACAATACTCGCTCGAATAGTAATCACAGTATAGTGATCTGAATAGTAATAGTATAGAGAATAGAGCAATAGAGGATAGAGTAGAAATGGAGATCAATTAGACACACGCTACCTCCCATATATGCGTTTCCTCTATGGTTACCTGTTCTAATTAATTCAATAAGGGGATCGGCCGTGTTTGCTCACTGGCGACCTATGTTCAAACCCAAGTGTCGGCAGCGACACTTTATTCCTATATAACACTTTTTCTCGCTAAGATTAGGGCAGTGATCAAGATAATGTTTACTAGTTCATTATATTGTTAAATATCGACCCACTGCCTTTCAAGAAAAAAAAACAGTATAAAGGTCCACTTCGGTATATCGTAATTGATTTTCAGTCCGTCACACAAAGTCTACGGCTAACTTTGCATTCGCGTATGTAGTTGTACATGACTATTCCAGTGTCGATTTTCATGTGCTTGGGCCATTTAATGTACACACATGTACACACGCATACATAATTCAGTCGATTTTGAAATAAGACAGGAACAATACGCTCACCTCCAACTCAGTCTGTGCAACATGTACCCTGGGCTGAGCAATAAATTCAAAGTATGAAACAAGAAAATTTTTAATATTTTTAAACCTTGAAAAAATACCATTATTCTAAGATTTTACTCTAGATATCTAAAATATAATAAACGGTGATAAACAGCATTACTTTTCAAGGTTTTTTTTGTTTGTTTTTTTGTCAATTTTATAGAAATATTTTTCTAGGTCTAAAATATACATGCGCACACTTAAATGAAATTGACATCTGTGTTGCGAGGACTAATTTCCCTTTTTTTCTGGTAACAACCCCTGGTTAATTTGGAAAGAATATAAGCCGTGTCTTTGAAGCCATTTTTATGACTCCTACATTGTTTAAACTGAATATATTTTCGAATAAGGGTAATATCTTAAATGGAAAAAACAATTTACATTTAAATTTGTTCATTTTTCCATCAGCGAAACGAACGATAACTGGACAGAAAATAGTTCGGTCTTGAATAGAATTAAAACGGTAGGCACCCCCCCCCCCCGACAGTGTCTCACAAGTCATCTGTATCTATAATTCTCAAAATGTGCGTGTGTATGTATGTGTATGTGTGATCGGATGTTGTTTATGCATTTCCATAGTTTACAGCTGATTTCGATGAAATTTTTTGTTTGATAGATAATTCTTCAATCTCAGTTTTGAGTCCAAATTGGCTGGAAAAATTACAACTCTGAAGGCGAAAAATCGAAAAAAACTGATTTTTTACACTTTACGTAAAAATCAAAGGCAAAATTTAATGTCTGTAAAAAACAGCGTACAACCAATTTAGAGAGTTGAAATCTAACGCAAAAGATTATTGTAATTATAAAAAAAAATTATATTATTAATAAAAATTATCGTATATTATTATTATTATTATGACGGTCCATGGAAAAGGTTCCTTCCTTGCAAGATTGAGAACGCAAAAACGGCCCTTTTCAGGGCCACCCCCATTGAAATTGTTAACCCCCCATTTGGGGATGTGCCTCAATTGCACCCAATTGTTACGTACTAATATTGATTTTCGGGTAGTCTTACTTAAACTGCTCCAATTGAACCGCAAATTTTTCCAGTAATGACGGGCGATGACGGGTTATACTGCTAATTACGATTAAATTCCTTCCTCACTTTAAAATTTTCAATAGCATTAAAACGACAGTGTCATTACCAGTAAATTAATTCCTCACTTTACGATTTTCAATAGAATTAAAATGGTAGAGCCCCTGACAGTGTCGAACAAGTCATTGCCAGTAAAATTCATTCCTCGTGATTGTTATTTTGCCCAGAAAATGTTCATTTTTTATGGAGCATTTCGAATGATTAGATGAGTAGAAGACCTCCCCGACCAGAGAGCAGAGGTGGGAGAGTAATTCTCTATTAAAGTCCCATTGGAGAATCGAATTTGGCTTGGTAATTATAAAAAAAAAAAGAAAAGGAAGGAACTGTTTTATATCAACTCATTTTGTCCTAAAAAAAAAAAGAAAAAGTGGTGAGGTAAGAGATTGTATTTCGACTATAAGCTTCTTTTCGCTCGCATGAACGGTTTTGTGGCCGTGTGAACACATCTATTTAAAGGGGGGGGGGGAGAAAAGGGACGATGAAAGATAAAATTTATGTTGGGGTAGGTGTTTGTTAGTTAAAGTACGCCAAAGAAAGAAATAACGACGAAACGAGAAAGAGGGGGCGGTAAATAAAAAGAGAACGAATCATGGAGGAAGAGTTTTAAAAACACTTTAACGACAGGTGGATTGGTTCTGTGAACAGATCGAGTGAGAAAGAAGAAGACTGACAGACAGACAGACAGGTAAGGTCGGTATGATTTTTCTCTGTAAGGTGAGTTCGAGGTTTAAAATTAAATAAACAAATAAAATAAAATCTAGATAACGCAAGAGGTTCTTTTGCATGTGACTGAATCAAGTCCGGGTGGTGTGAGCCAACCGATAAGATTCGGGTCAGAAGATACAGAACATGCGTCATTCATTCAGAAAAAATCGCTTAACATTTCATGAAAAAATGCTTTTAGATGAAAAGGCATGGCGGCTAATTTTCCTTGGGGGGTTGGGAACGGAGAGTTAAGAACAAATGGAATTAAAAAAAAATATATGGAAAAGCCAGAATCAAATTTAGGCAGATACCGTAAAACCTTCTGCGATGACCGTAAGAATTGTGTTTGTTCCTAATCACGATAGATTATTAGCGTGAGATTTTAGAAATATAAAAAAACAAAAACACTAATTTAACACCCCAACATCTCACCTTATAAGTAAAACATATATATAAAACGATTTTAACTGCTAATTTCTCTTTATCATTATACAAGACCACGAGGGAGTGCTGAAAAGTTCTAGATCCGATCAATATGGGACTATTTTATCATTTCACCCCAAGCAAGGCAATAAAATCACTAAGGGCTTACTAAGGACGAAAAACAATAATGTGTAGAAAACAATAAAAAGAACAGGATTCAAGGAGACAGAAGATGACGATTGATGTTGCATTTAATTCTTTTTTTTTTTCTAGATTGTAGTTGACTGGAAAGCCGTAAGTGAAAGAGAAGAAACTATTAGAATAGAACTTACGGTTACATTTTTTAAATAACCATCAGATTTTGAAAATTATGTCGAAGCGAAAAACTTATCAGCACCCTCGTATTTTGTGGTTCTTACGATTTTTTAAAGAAACGCATAATCAGCACTGAAATATCTGTGAAATGAAATTGCAAACTAGAGTGATTCAGGTATGTCGAAAGGTAAGGTCATGGTTAGCATGCTTATGTTTGTTTGGATGATTTTGTTTCGCGACATATCAACATCTCTATGGGTTATTTAATGCCGAAATCTAAATATTTTGAACACAATTTTATGACTTCATCAATGAATGCAATTGTATGCCCTTTACTAAATATAAAATGTATTGCTGGTCATTTTGCTATAAAATGTATTGTTGGTAATTCTACTATAAAATGTATTGTTGGTCATTTTGCTATAAAATGTATTGTTGGTAATTCTACTATAAAATGTATTGTTGGTCATTTTGCTATAAAATGTATTGTTGGTAATTCTACTATAAAATGTATTGTTGGTCATTTTGCTATAAAATGTATTGTTGGTAATTCTACTATAAAATGTATTGTTGGTCATTTTGCTATAAAATGTATTGTTGGTAATTCTACTATAAAATGTATTGTTGGTCATTTTGCTATAAAATGTATTGTTGGTAATTCTATTATAAAATGTATTGTTGGTCATTTTGCTATAAAATGTATTGTTGGTAATTCTACTATAAAATGTATTGTTGGTCATTTTGCTATAAAATGTATTGTTGGTAATTCTATTATAAAATGTATTGTTGGTCATTTTGCTATAAAATGTATTGTTGGTAATTCTATTATAAAATGTATTGTTGGTCATTTTGCTATAAAATGTATTGTTGGTAATTCTACTATAAAATGTATTGTTGGTCATTTTGCTATAAAATGTATTGTTGGTAATTCTACTATAAAATGTATTGTTGGTCATTTTGCTATAAAATGTATTGTTGGTAATTCTACTATAAAATGTATTGTTGGTCATTTTGCTATAAAATGTATTGTTGGTAATTCTATTATAAAATGTATTGTTGGTCATTTTGCTATAAAATGTATTGTTGGTAATTCTACTATAAAATGTATTGTTGGTCATTTTGCTATAAAATGTATTGTTGGTAATTCTACTATAAAATGTATTGTTGGTCATTTTGCTATAAAATGTATTGTTGGTAATTCTATTATAAAATGTATTGTTGGTCATTTTGCTATAAAATGTATTGTTGGTAATTCTACTATAAAATGTATTGTTGGTCATTTTGCTATAAAATGTATTGTTGGTAATTCTACTATAAAATGTATTGTTGGTCATTTTGCTATAAAATGTATTGTTGGTAATTCTATTATAAAATGTATTGTTGGTCATTTTGCTATAAAATGTATTGTTGGTAATTCTATTATAAAATGTATTGTTGGTCATTTTGCTATAAAATGTATTGTTGGTAATTCTACTATAAAATGTATTGTTGGTCATTTTGCTATAAAATGTATTGTTTGTAATTCTATTATAAAATGTATTGCTGGTCATTTTGCTATAAAATGTATTGTTGGTAATTCTACTATAAAATGTATTGTTGGCCATTTTGCTATAAAATGTATTGTTGGTAATTCTATTATAAAATGTATTGTTGATTATCTTGCTATAAAATGTATTGTTGGTCATTTTGCTTTAAAATTGAATTGTTGGTAAATTTTATTATATAAATATGTACTTTGGTAATTTTTATATAAAAATGTATTTTTATACTTTCATAGTGTTTTTTTTGGAGGGGTTACTATCTTCCCTCAGCTGAGACCTAACAGGTGTTGCCACCCCGAGTCAGGGTGGACCTGGGAACAACAGCAATTAAGAGATGGTCCCACGCTACCCCAAACTTACAATCTCCCGATTGGAGGCCTTGCTGCCGGATATAGTTTATCGTCATAACAACCCGCTTTAAACTGACCATGTGTCACATTCGGTAGCAATGTGGGTGTACTGAAAAATACCCAGGACTAAAAGCTTGCACAATTCGTTCAATCTTTATTAGATGCCATATTATTGTAGCCCTGTGTTTGAGTAAGGCAATCTTTATAAAAATCTATTTTGATTTGCGAGATGGTTGAATTAGATTAAGTATTTTCTACCAATACCAACGCTCAGAGTATGATCCCGGATATTTTCTCTCGTCAAAAAAATTATTCCCTTAAGTAACCAACATCATGTGATAAAAGTAATCTTAAATTTATATTAAGCAAGTTTCTTTCTTTTTCTTTTTTCTTTTTCTTTTTCGGGATCCTTAAAATGCCATGGACGAAACATGTAAGCAACGATGAAGTTCGAGTTCAGTCATGGGTAAACTGTGGCCCACAGGACACACGCAGCCTGTTTGGTCTTTCTGAATGAAACGTTTAATTTCATAAGGAAAATGACGTTTCTTAAAATTGTATTTTGTTCTGTTCTCACCTGTTCAATCGCACACACTCACATACATAAACAATGATTAAGTACAATGTTTCGGGGAAACTAACATTGTCAGTATTTTAAACCATTAACGACTTTCACTAAGGAAGATCATACGTGTAAACATCTTTTGCTTTTGAAACAGAAAACTTTCATCAGAATTCTTTATGGTCTTCTGTACTCTCTTACGCATATGATCTTTGATACTCGCTTACGCGTATGGTCTTCTGTAGTCTCTTACACATATGGTCTTTTGTACTCTCTTACGCATATGATCTTCTGTACTCTCTTACGCATATGGTCTTCTGTAGTCTCTTACACGTATGGTCTTCTGTACTCTCTTACGCATGTGGTCTTCTGTACTCTCTTACGCATATGGTCTGCTGTACTCTCTTACACGTATGGTCTTCTGTACTCTCTTACGCGTATGGTCCTCTGTACTCTCTTGCGCATATGGTCTTCTGTAGTCTCTTACGCATATGGTCTTCTGTAGTCTCTTACGCATATGGCCTTCTGAACTCTCTTACGCATATGATCTTCTGTACTCTCTTACGCGTATGGTCTTCTGTACTCTCTTGCGCGTATGGTCTTCTGTACTCTCTTGCACGTATGGTCTTCTGTACTCTCTTACGCGTCTAGTCTTCTGTAGCCTTTTACGTGTATGGTCTTCTGTACTCTCTTACACATATGATCTTCTGTACGCTCTTACGCATATGGTCTTCTGTAGTCTCTTACGCGTATGGTCTTCTGTACTATCTTACGCGTATGGTCTTCTGTACTCTCTTGCCCGCATGTTCTTAAGTACTCTCTTACGCATCTAGTCTTCTGTACTCTCTTACGCGTATGGTCTTCTTATAATCTCTTACGCATATGGTCTTCTGTACTCTTTTTCGCATAGGGTCTTCTGTACTCTCTTACGCGTATGGTCTTTTATAATCTCTTACGCATATGGTCTTCTGTATTCTTACGCATATGGTCTTCTGTTGTCTCTTACGCGTATGATCTTCTTATAATTTCTTACGCATATGGTCTCCTTAATCTCTTACGCATATGGTCTTCTGTACTCTCTTACGCGTATGGTCTTCTGTACTCTCTTACGCGTATGGTCTTTTATAATCTCTTACGCATATGGTCTTCTGTATTCTTACGCATATGGTCTTCTATAGTCTCTTACGCGTATGGTCTTCTTATAATCTCTTACGCATATGGTCTTCTGTACTCTCTTACGCATATGATCTTCTATAGTTTCTTACGCGTATGGTCTTCTTCTAATCTCTTACGCATATGGTTTTCTGTACTCTCTTACGCATATCGTCTTCTGTGGTCTCTTACGCGTATGGTCTTCTGTAGTCTCTTGCGCGTATGGTCTTCTAGTGAAAGTAGTTGAGGGAGCTTCTACAAAAAATTACCTTAAATCTTGTGATGAGCTATAGATCATGCGACCCACTACTCAAAAAAGTTCCCCATGCCTATTCTAGAGACAATGGCAACAAAAAGAACCCTTATAATCAACATCAAGAAGGGCTAGTTGCAATTTCTGGGGCACATAAGAGAGCTTGGAAAATTTGATACTCACAAGACAGATTGAAGACAAGAGGGACAGAGGAAAGCAACGCACAAACTACCTAGCGAATGGTTAGTGGCGCACAGATTTGGAGAGATGGCAAAAACAAAATTTATTAAGAGCTACAAAGGACAGGAAATTGTGTAGAGCCATAGTCGCTAATGACCTGAAGGGACACGGCACATAAAAGATTAGTTTTTGCTCTACGCCAAATAGGCATCTGGCACAATACAATCTTTCAGCCAGGGAAAAGCGTGCGTGCCTTGAAGATCAGGAAATTGTGGATAGCTATGATCGCCAACGACACAGCACATAAAAAAGAAGATTAAAAAAGTGAGGAAGAGCGTTTAGTGTCAGACTTTATTAATATTTGTCTGGTGATAATTGTCAAATCTATAACGAATGTGACTAGCAGATATTCAAATAATAACGTCGCCGAAGACACCTTCTTGGTCAGGCTGTAAACTTTTCAGCACCCCATCCCCTTTGTACATAAAGTCGGCAATCAAAAAATTTCCAAAATTCGCCATTCAAAATAATCTTTATACTTGAGCTAGAACCCCAACTTCTGGCTCCAGTGAGAAATATGCAAAAAAGTCTCGACCCACAGGTAAGTTTAGACTGGCCACATGTTTGCAGCGCCGAGATAGGATCGAACTCACTAAGGCAGTGGTTCCCAAACGTTTTTTTCTGGGCTACATTTTCGGAATTAAAATTTGCTCGCGCCTCACCAAATTTTATGTGATAAAACGTACATTTAAAAATTAAAAAAATAGAGAGTTTTAAAGGGAGATAACCGTGGATTTAAAGTCAGAACATTATCATTGATAACTCTCTACTCCAATTTGCAGGCGCTAGTTACTGTATTCTTAATACTTGATATAATGCAAAAATATCACAATGATAAATTTGATCAATAATTATTTATAACTATTTATACTGGGACTCATGCATGCGATTACAAGTAATGTAATACATAATAATATTTTAAATTTTGAAATTATATTTATTTTTGGTATATGAATTCTTTGAAACTGTTTCTAAATCTTTTATTGCCTTTCAATCATTCTGCCTCATCTGCTATCCTCTTCTGTCGCACGGAGGAATTGCGAAAACTGGTAACTAACTAGGACAGTCTGCGACAAAGTGAAAAATATTCCCCCTCAGCCCCATCGTAATATTGACAGCTTAATTCTTCAGAATTCATTAAAGGTTTTTACAGATTGATTTAGTGAGATAATTGAGGTGCTTCACAACAGTTTCATCCATAGGACAGAGGTCAGACCAAATATTGGCTAAACAAATATAATGCAAAAATATCACAATGATAAATTTGATCAATAATTATCTATAACTATTTCTACTGGGACTCATGCATGCAATTACAAGTAATCCATATTGGCTAAACAAATAGGCTGGTCTTCCACGGATAAGGGACGTGAAAATTTATGCCTTGTCGTTAATATTATCGAAACTTTCTTATTTTTATGTTTTACAATGATATTCATAACTTAAAAGGCCCAAGAGTCATTCAAGGTGGAGTAAGTACCTCAGCTTATGGGGATATGAGGGGAAGATAGCGGTTGACCTTAGTCTTAAACAGGTTAAAATTGTAGTGATCGGGGAAGTATCCTCTTGGGAGTCGGTTCGTGGAGTGGAACTTACATCTCGTCAATGGAATGTTAAGAAAATGAGGGTGGATCGCTACAATGGGCATGGCGGGTCCCACAACTGTTGGAATTAAGGAATGTAGTTCGACTGAACACTTTCCATGGAAATAGCGATAAAGCAGCGAGAGGCTTGCGACGGTTCATCTGTGGGGATGGGCTTGTAGGGTAGGAAATAATCCACCACCCACAAGCATGCGGAGACGATTTTAGACTCAATCGAGACTGGAAAGTTAAAACTGGGCAGCTCCTGCCCATATTCGGCAACAGTACTCCATTTCTTTTTTTTTTTTTTTTTTTTTTTTTTTGTCTGATCTGGCTCTTGTAAAAGTAGAGGATAGCGGAAGGGTTAAAGCGGGAGAGAAACAACAAATCATGGAAACTTCGGTGGTGCACAATGGTTAGCAAGCTTATCTCGTTAAATCAATTACAACTGAGTAGTGAATTAGATCCTCACTGGGTGCTCCATACTTTTGACTTCGTACCACATTTAAGCTTTGATGAATAAATCATTTCGCTGTAGTGCAATAGTTAGCAAGATAGCGAGCAGAGAGTTCAATCCTCACAAGGTGCTTCATACATGTGGCCTTGCGCCACATCTAACCCTACGCTTAACAAATCAGAAATCGCAGATCATACTGTTAACAGTTCCCTGTCTTAGGGCTAGGACGAAATCGTGGTATCTGCTGTTCTCCTCATTCATCTAGGAGGATACCTGGCACCGCAGATTCCAACCCTATGGCAGCACCTTCCTCAAAGCAAGTAGAAAGTGTTAGTGAATACAGTCGCCAGTGTGACAGTGGTCGTAAGAACTAGGTAGTTTTTGTATTTCGCCTATATGTACGCACTCCACATTTAACTAACTTTGTGCCATATCCTACCTTCGTGTAGAGGTCGGTAAATACCGAAACGAAATGTATTTATCTGCACGTCCATGTAATGTGACGCAAGTTCGAGTTTAAAGTGAGAACCGACCCGTATATGGATTACAGGACAAAATTGCTCAAGCCCCCACGAGCTGCGTTTAATAAGCGTAGCCTCCTTCCAAAAGGAGAGGTTACTTGAGGGAACAGCACCAAGGGACTTGAGTATATAATATTGAATTTCAACTTCTAGGTCCGGCTGGGCTAGGTAAGTCCATACTTAAGTTATTTACTCGCCTCCCCACAGTGACACAAAGTTGGGGTTTTTTTTTAATGTTCGGCTAATCCACAAATTAGGAAAGGTCCATACTAAAATGAATGAAAAATAAGAGAAACGTATCAACTATTGATCTGAAATCTTTATTGACGTCATCAGTTATCAGTTAATAATCACGTTTCCAATGGTAACGGGCATGGCAAGACTTTCAAAGAAATGACCTTGATGAATGATTCGACTAAAAATAGTACTCAATCTAACTTCACCTCCTTTTGTTAATTTAAATCTTTCGAAACTTGTATTTTTCCTGTTTATCCCCAACAAAAACGTTTCGCTCGGTGAGTTTCCCGCCTAATGCAGTCGTGTCGTTAAAACTAAGAGATGAGGCATAGAATTACCTTGTGAGCGTGATGGTTGCTTATCTCTCACGAGTGTCAGTGGCAGAGCAAAGGTGAACAAAAAAGAAATTCCTACCCATATTTCAGTAAATTAGTTATGAAAGAAATGGTTGTCGCCGTGACAACAATATATACATGCGGATTTTTTTGTAATCAGACATTTTCCTCTTAATATTGTAAACGTTATTTTTAGTGGGCACACGTAGTTTGAGTTGACATCCCTGTTTACTGAAATTTGGTTTGGTTTGGTTTGATTTATTGTGCTTTACGGCAGGTCAACCTCAATGGGTTATTTAATGCCAACAACTTTTTTTTTCCTGGTAATATTTTGTTTTGTCAAAAATCTATTTCTAGTAATATTTTTTCCTTAAAAATGTACAACTGGTAATATTATTTTAAAACATGTATTGCTGGCAATATTTTTTTTTTCAAAAACATATTGCTGGTATTTTTTTTTAATATATTGCTGGTAATAGTTTTGTTTTTAAATTAATTTCTGGTAATAATTTTTTACGAAGTATTTCTGGTATTAAAACCTATTTTTACACTTTTATAATGCTTTTTACCTCAGTTTTGGGGTTAACTATTTGTCCATAGCTGGGACCCTAACAGGTGCTACCACCCCGAGTCAGGGTGGAGCTGGGAACACCAGCAATTAAGACGCTCATCAAAACCTCCTGATCAGAGGCCTTTTCTGTTGGACGTAGTTTATCGTCTTACCCTGGTCGCGGATGTAGTTTATGATCATACCCGGGACGTTCCATTGAAATAATGAAATTAATGTTAGCCGGCCTAGAGATCAAAAAGTCTTAAATGTGCCCCCATCAAGGAAAGAACATCTATAGCCGAAGTGTAACCTACGTTTAATAAGGACTATTCGATCTTTAATTTCTTTAATTTCACTGTTTCAAATAACAATGATGTCAACTCAAAAAGACGTAGTCACTAAAAATAACGTTGATAGTAATAAGAAATTCTGAGCCGAAAGATAAAGAAAAGAAAGCAAATCAATAATGAGAGAGACAAAAAACGATGAAAAGAAATGACGACGATATCCTACACATATGCAAACGTACATGAGTACACACGCACACACACACACACGCATACAAAGAAGAAAAATCAACCTAACATCAATAAAAAAAGAGCTTAATTTTTTAAACTTAATATAAAAATAAGGAATATGAGAAAACTGACAGACATTTGCTGATACCTCCTGGCGAGTGGACCGATCAATTACATATTAAACTCTGGAATAGCGGTATTGAATATATCATCAATCAATTAAGTGACTAACTTGATATTTGTATTAATCCTATATATATATATATATATATATATATATATATATATATATATATATATATATATATCCAAATGTAAAAGAACGAAAAGAATAAAATTCAGACGTTCATAACATTAATTTAAAAAAGGGCCCAATACAAGAGTAGACCAATAAATATTTATCAAAAACTGTTACATTAAAACCTGCAAGTAACTTCTACAAAATTGCATATTTTGTTTAGACGTTTAACACGTCTCATCAGGTAGTTAACAATAATGGTAATAAACGATTTCGTTTAAAATTACAATTCTTTTTCTTTTCTTTTCTTTCCCTTCTCTTGGTAGCAAGGTTGATTTCTTTTGCTTTCTCATGCCTTTTTTTTCTTTCCTTTTCCTTTTCTTTTTATTGATTTCTTATTTTCTTTCCTTTTTATTTAAAAAAAAAATTTTTTACGCCTTTTACGGAAAATTTTCCAAATATGTAAAAAGAAGTGATGTTTCATAAATTGGAATTTTAAATAAAATCGTTTATTACCAACATTGTTAACCACCTGTTGAGACATGCTTTAAACGTCTAAACAAAATATGCAATTTTGTAACTTGCATGTTCTAAAGTAACAGTTTTTAATATATATATATATATATATATATATGTAATACTAATAATAATAATGTCAAAGCCGTAAGGATAATCCAAGTAGGTCTTTTTAATATTTTATATTAAAAAGATAGATACCTAAAGAGAGCTCAATGTATTTATATACAGAGCAATACGAAATTAAAAAATTATCTGTCGAAATAAATTTAATACCGAATTCTTCGATGATTTATTAAGTTTTTCCCTATTGATATATATATATATATATATATATATATATATATATATATATATATATATATATATATATGTGTGTGTGAGTCACACTTGGGATTATGATATTAATTACTAGTGAATAGGGTGTTTAATATATCGCTAGTTAGGAAACTTGAATTCACATGTGCACGGCTGTATTGTGGTCTTGTGCCAGATTAATGTATTTCTTCCTCGTGGATATCCGCCATCTTGGAACATGGTAATAATAAATAAACAGCATTGGTACAGGAACCTGGTAGCCTTAATAGTAAACCCCCATCACCCGAAACGAAATAAGTTTTTAGAGTATGCTATGTTTCATTTTTCTATCGAGTGGTTTACATACTTGTCATTAATTTCTCCCACACAGAGAAATTATAACATACGAATACAAAAAACAGTGTGGAAGTTTGCGAAATGAGAGTAGGTTTTTCTTGTAATATTTCCAGAAGGGAAAGCGGGCAGGCCGATGATGTCCTCTGTGTACATGTTTAGACGATGTGGTTTCCCCTGTTCTCTTAACTACCATGGGCAGTCATGTCTCGCTTTCTCTGTTGTTTACATGACAAGACACGGCTTGCCTCTAGGCGCGCAAAATAGCAACTGGCGTTCGTCTCTCTAAGAATTGACGTTGCTGTCACGTGACCTTCGTGTATTTATCTTAGTCAAGGAGAGTTTATTGCCTCTTTGCATCCCTACACAGGTATCTTTTTTATAAAACCTGCATACTTTCTTTGTATAATTCGCTTATCTGTATAAACTTGAGATGAGGACGGGCCAGGTGAGAATGACAGATGTTCTGGGAATCCAGATCTTAAATGCATAAAGTAAAAGAGTCATAGATTTTGGAAAATGTTTAATGTATTCTCGAAGACATTCTATCTTTAGTAAAAGGCCTCCGCTGGTCATCAATCGATTTGAATCCACCCATTTGTAATCAAGTAGGATTTTCGTAAAAAGAGAAAACACACCATCAAGAGCTTTATTGCCTCTACCATTGACGCAGGTAAGGTAATTATTTAAGAATGGTTTGCATTGGGAAAAACATTTCTATCAGCCGTCATGACAGGATGGTATGAAGGACATGATGTGGCTCCCCTCTCTACAGAATCAAAGGAACAACAAAGCTTGGCACCAGCGACGAACTGCCTTAGGGGCTCCAACTCCGAATATTTAGCTGTATAGTATGTGCCACGCCAGAGTTGAATTCCGAGTTACTTTGTCCTAGACAGGTTGCTATTTACCCGTAGCTGGGGGGGATCCATACTTTTCCCAATGGCATTAGCATGTAAGTGAATATAATGGATCCAACTGGAATTCGAACTCAGCTCTCCGATTCCTCAATCCGAACCGCTCTCCATTACTCCACTGTGCTTCCTCATTAGTCAAACTGTGCCTCCTTAGTAAAAGTAGAGTTTTGTTTTAAAAATAGGTGGGATATAAAAGCAGATGGGATATTTTCATAACAAATCCGCTAAAAAGAAAAATCATACAATCAAAAGTTATATTAATATAGCACTTGACTATTGAGGGAAGAGTTGTATTGCCGCTACCACCAGCACAGGTATAATAATTATTTAAGAATGGTTTGCACTGGGGGGAACAATAATATCAGCCGTGATGACATGCTAGAAACGAGATATCTGGTAATAGAAAAACACACAAAAGATGCTAGAAAATGGTCGGTTCATTGTACCGCTCCAGTAAGTATCTGGCGAAATCTCCTATGCTCTATCTTTTCAAGAGCCAGATCAGACCAAAAATGGAGTACTGCTACCATACGTGGACTGGAGCTGCCAAATCCTCACTTGCCTGTCTTAGTAGATTTCATAAGCGTATGAATTATATCCACCTTACAACCCCTTTATGGAAACATCGCGAGCTGCATTATTGCTGTTTCCAAAGAATGTGTTCTGACGTGCTACATTCCTTGGTTCCCTGGGACCTGCTCTGCCACGTAGACGTGGTTGAAGAATCCCCACTCCCTTCGTATTTCATTAGTAAGGAGTAAGTTCCATTCGAACGGCTTCTTCCTAAGAACGGCTACTTTGTGGAACAGACTCCCGGCAAGGTGTTTTCACAATCACTGCAGTCTTAGCCTCTTTATGTCTTGTGTTGACCGTTATCTTTTCTCCCATAAGACCATGAACATCGCTTCTTGCCTTTCCTTATGCTCGTACAGTAACGCTCTACTTGGATTGGCTCTTGGGACTTGTATTGGATGAACATTAGTATTTTTTTTTAAATCGATTTATATATTTTGTAACAAGCCCCAAAGGTAATCCAAACTGCTCACCGCTTGCATAATCCGCGCCAATGACAGATCCCCTGCCAGGCGTTTTCCAAAAATACAATATGGAAAAAAAATAAATATAAAGAAAAGAATAGCGTGTAAAATAAACTAGTCGTTTACTGACTTCAGTAGAGAGATTATTTTCAAAAGTTTTAATCTTTCTTTTCAGTGCCTTTTTATATACCTTCCATCTCTTACACTTTTCCTTACGACACGCCTTAGTTATTTCCTTCTCTCTCTCTCTCTCTCTCTCTCTCTCTCTCTCTCTCTCTCTCTAGCCCGTTTCCACTTTGGCTACGGACGGCAAAAAAAGAAGTCACCCAGCACTGAAAACCTTTACCCCTGCACATAACCTACGCTAGCCTCAGCTTTCACGAAACGTGTTTTACGAGATAACGCACTTAAAACAATTGGGCTAAAAAGTAGCAAAAGCAACAACAACACAAAAACAGGCTTCACCCACAGATCGCGCACTATCACTATCACACGAAGCCAACACAGGCAGCAATGATTCAAAATCTAAGCAGACGTTAAAAATAGTGTCAAAAATATGCAGACGTACTGCCCCGAAGGATGAGACCACCAAAGTTTTTACCTTGAACCTGAATGTTTAAAATGTTTGACTCATTTCAATGCACAGAGCCAAGCGTTAAAACAGAAACAAATATTTCATACGTCCTACAATTGTGTACAGAGTGAGTGGAAAGAAACTGAAAAAAAAATGAAAACTACTTTTGTTAATATCACCACATTTGCATGAAACAAAATATATTGGGATCCCCAACGTGGTAGAATTTCATTGCTAATCGTTTTTTAACTGCTTTTTTTTCACATTCTGGACACGTGACCCATGCAGCGGAGGCGATAACAATATGATACATTTTATAGATATTTACTTAGTTCAGCTTGACAAGAGTTAAATAGTTTGCATTATAGTAGAATTAAGGCGAGCGACAGAAATGTGGTTCTACAGAAAGATGCTGAGGATACCATGAACCGAACATGTGAGCAACAACGAGGTTTTTGAGAAAATGGAAACAAAAAGGAAACGTATACTTAACACCAGGAAGAGGCAGTTGTAATTACTGGGACAAGTGATGAGGAAGGAGGGCTCGGAAAATCTGATACTCACATGAAAGACTGAGGGAAACAGGGATAGAAGAATGCAACGCGTAACATACTTGATTAACTTGAGCAAATGGATGGTAGAGCAGGGTTTGGGAGAAATACCAAAAAGACAAAACTTATTAAGAGCTACTAGGGGCAGGAAGATGTGAAGGGCCATGATCCCCTACGAACTGAAGGGACACGGCACATAAAAGAAGAAATTGAGCAAGCCCACAATTGCCCAAGATTGGTAAGTATGGTTACACCATTGAATGCAATGGTCAATCAAGTGGAAGAAGGTTCTAAATCTGTTCTAATGAGATTTTATTTCTGATATATTTTTAATGAGGACGAGGAATTTTTGTTTTTAAAATCAGCATGATTTTTTTCCTTTTACCTTAACTCGAATTCATGGAAGAATGTAAATATAACATTAGCAGCGTACAACTACAGATAAATACCGAAGGAGGCACATTTTTGTAGCGAATTGAGTTTTCCTTTTGTCTCCTGAGGTGGTATTGTGGCTTTGTCTGAAATTAAATATCCCAATCGTTTATGGATTCAACGACAGAAAAGCAAGAAAGAATAGCAGACAACTTCCACCTAAAATGGCTGATTTAGTAATTTACCTCGCTGACCGATTCGCAAGAGTTCGATCCCGTTCAAATGCTTCACGACAATAAAATATGTTCTTCCTTTCCTCTTTTTTTTAAATTTGTAAAATCCAAAATATGCGGGTAATAAACGGTGTTTGATTAAGACGGATCAAAGTCAGCAGTAAATAAATCAGTGTTATTGGTGAAGCGTTTTTTATTCCTCTATTGGATCATGTTATTTAAGTCAATTATGTGTTTAAAATAATATCGCCCAAATGTCCGCCAATGCTTCGGCGGCACAAATCCACTCGATGGTCAAAATTTCTGATGACGTCTCTGAATAGTTGCTCCTCGATCTCACCAATATGCCTTATTATCTTATCCTTCAAATGTTGAATTGTTGCTTGCTTGTTGGCATAAACCTTACCTTTGAGATGACCCCAAAGGAAGTCAAGTCGCACGATCGTGGTGGCCAATTGACTTCGCTGTTTCGAGAGATGATGCGACTTGGGAACTTCTCCACTAAAGCCATTGTTGCATTTGCTGTGTGGCATGTGGTGCCATCCTGTTGGAACCACAAATCTTTGTTTGATTGTTAATCTTTCCATGGTTGGAATTACCAAAGACTTAAGTTGTTAAATCTGAAAGAAAAAGAAAAAATCATTAAACGCTTAAACTTAATTCACATTTAAAATCGGTCCAAGTTATTGGAACAGCCTATAGCACGGTTGACTGGGTTTTGAGCCTTGATATGGTAACCAGTATAGGAGAAGGTAAACTCTGGATTCAAAATAAAATCCAAAATATGCAGGTAATATAAGTTACCAGAGCAGGAAGTGCAATCGACAAGCCGAGTTCAAATTCCACCCTAGTCGCCTCCCTTTCCCTTTTCACAAATACTCTTAGAAAAGTTATTGACCCATCTTTTCTCACTTCATCACCGAAAACTATGGGTTAAATAGCAGAGTAGACTAAGCTTTCTAGCCTTAGGTGGCAACTTGTCTAAGAGAAGGACAACTCTGAATTCAAAACCGTAAAGAAGGCAATGAGAAACCAAACCAAAAGTCACAGTAATTTAAATTAATGCCATTTTAAAAAAAATTGTTTACTGCTTATCAATCTTTTTCGGGTTATTTAAAGACAGAAAATACTTTTACATTGTAAAAATTCTAAGAATAGTGATTTCAATCCTCCCTGCGTATCTTATACTGATTGATTTGTTTTTTTACGGCGTTTCGGTCGTTGTACGCCCCGGTCTTCTTCAGGTGATTGAAATTTCGAACTGAACCCTTTAATTCGTCCATCGGGGAAAATTGTTCTAGTTCCACGTATCATGCCTCTTCCGGTGCATTCATTTAGCTCCCTTTAACTTAATTCTCCAAGATTTTTTTCACCACTACAGTAGCCAGGTATTGAACTCACAATTCTTTGGGTCTAGACACTGTATCCGACCAACGCTTGAGGACACATGTCCCAGTGGATAAAAGTGTTCGTCGTATCCAGTGACTTCACCCAAAGAGTTGTGAGTTCAATACCTGGCTACTGCAGCAGTGGTGAACAAAAACTTGGAGAGTTGAGTTAAAGGAGACTAACTGAGTCCTCCGAAAGAAGCATGACAGATGGAACTAGAACAGTCTACCTGGGTGAAGAAAATAAAGGGTTCAGTTCAAAATTCCAATCACCTGAAGAAGGCCGGAGCGTACAGCGGCCGAAACGTCGTGAATATGGCAATAAAGATGAGGACAACAGTCCAAACAATGTAAATAATATTAATAATTACAATACCTCATCTCATAAATATAGACAGATAATGGTTTTTATGACTTATAAATCTTTTGCAGGTTATTTAAAAAGAGAAAATATTTTAGATTGTAAGAATTCTAAGAACAGTGATTTCGCTCTTCACAGACTTCCCCATACTTTCGGCCTTGTGCCACATCTAAGCTAGGTTTAGAAAATCCCCATACCACAGACCACGTATAACTCAACAGTTACTGAAGATTGATCGATTTGGTTTTTACGGCTTATCAACCTTTTTCCGGTTATTTAAAGCCAGAAAATATTTTTTGATTTTTTGTGATTTTATTTGGCGATAATAATGATTTTTACAGATACGAGTTCTATTAATTAGCCCATAACTAGGGGAAGAAGAAGGTAATACTTACCTTACCCAAGGATATTTGCGCGTAACGAACCCGACTAGAATTTGAACTCAGCTCTCCGGTTTCCAATTCTGAGCTGTAATCTATTACTCTACCATATTCAAGTTTACAACACCTGTTTTTTTATCGATTAGTTTTCTACGGTTTATCAACCCGTTGCAGGTTATTTAAAGACAGAAAATATTTTTAGACAGTAAGAATATTTTTTGAGATAGTAATAGTTTAGTGATACCAGTCTTACTAATTAACCCATAGCTGGGGAACAAAATGTGAATATAACGAATCCAACAGGTATTGGTTCTCCGATTAACAATTCCAAGCCATTATTCATTACACCACCCGCACATCCATGTTTACAGCACCTGGTATTCCCAAGCTGTCACCCACCTAAGTAATGACCAGGCTCGACGTTGCTTAACTTCAGTGATCGCACGGGAATCGGTGTTTCAACGCACAGCATCTGTTATTCCAAGGCTGTCACCCATCTAGGTAATGACCAGGCTCAACATTACTTAACTTCGATGATCATACGAGAACCAGTATTTCAACGTACAACACCTATTATTCCAAAAGGGTCACCGATCTAGGTACTGACCAGGCTCGACGTTTCTTAACTCCGATGATCGTACGAGAACCGGTGTTTCGACGTGATATGGTCGTTAACCAGGAGAAGAAGAAATGAAATAAAATGAAGCAACAGACACGGGAGAGACGAAGGATGGCGACTAAAAAATAAGAACAGAAAAGAAAAACCTCACTAATAAATTCTTCCACGTCTTTCCTTAATCGTGTGACTTCCCCAACCCTATTCAAAAAGGGATTGAAACCCGTCGTATGAGACAAAAATTTTATTGTCAGTTTTACTTATAATTTGCGTGCCCACAACAATGGTACCCTCAGCTCGGACCTCTTAAATTCACTACCCAACCCCCATTGTTTCCAAGGCTAGGCAACAGCTGGTCAGTGTTGTGCTGGCCACAGATGGACTGTAACTTTGTTCTCCGCTACCCACCAACCCTTTCAGTTTGCCACGTAGGAAATTTTGACTTTGTTGGTTCAAGAGAATAAAAATCGGAAAAATGAACAAAAAGATCTTTGAAGATAGACAAAATATACATAGGTTGTCATAAATTATCCAGTAAGTCTGCACACCTACACGATATTGAATATCAAGTTCAAGACAATAATGCCGAACGATGGAAAGTAAAAACCAGCGGGGAAAAAATCTGTTCATATATTTGATTTGCAAATTAAATACAATTTTCATGTTTCAGTGTATATTTTATATTATTTAGAATATGCAGCCTAACTTCAATTTCACACGCATACGTCCTCAATGTCGGTGTAAACTCAATACGAGTAAGACATTTGATAAGCTTTCTGTCGGAGCGATTTGTAAATGTGGGACATCTTTTATGTACCATATCCTTGCCAAGAAGTCTTTAAGAGCTGAAGAATCTTTATTCCTTACCTTAGGTTGACTATCGTTTATCCGGACAGTTTGGAACAGGTTTTTAAGAAAATACTCAAAGTATTCAAAATTCCGGATTATTTAATACCTAAATTACCTAAAAAGGAAGAAGGGAGTAAATTAAATATGAGATCTGCCTTCCGAGTCCGATCTAGAACAACGCATCACTAAAATACAAGTTGAGAAAATTCTCTACATTAAAATATACATTAAAAATAGATATATACGGAATTAGACAGGAAAAAGAAGTACTCTAATATATGAGTTACGTTCCAGACGGTTTGAGACCTTTTTTTCGGTGGCGGGGGAGATTTCTTAATTTCAAAGAAATACAAAGCCCATACCCCTTCAAAGTAGTATCTACCGACTTCAAGGCACTTGCCGTAGCGCTCTAGCCAGTCCGTGAAGACCACAAAATACACATTAAAATTAGATATATTTGTTTGCTTGTTTTGTTTGTTTAACGTCATATCAACTCCTTATGGGTTATTATACTGCTTTCACAATTGAATACATGGTAGATGATACTCAGCTTTTGTACATATACATGTTTGTTTGATATGGTTTGGTTTGTTTTACGGCATATCGACCTCTATGGGTCATTTAATGTCGACAACATTTTTATTGCTGGTGATATTTTATTTTTCAAAAATGTATTGCTAGTAATAATTTTTTACAAAGTATTTCTGGTATTAAAACCTATTTTTACACTTTCATAGTGTTTTGACCCCAGTTGGAGGGTTAACTATTTACCCATAATTAGGACCCTAACAGGTGGACCTGGGAACACCAGCAATTAAGAGGTGGTTCCACGCTCCTCAAAACCTCCTGATCAGAGGTCTTGCTGTTGGACGTAGTTTATCGTCTTACCCAGGACGCGGATGTAGTTTATCGTCTTACCCAGGACGCGGATGTAGTTTATCGTCTTACCCAGGATGCGGGTGTAGTTTATCGTCATACTCAGTTTGTTTGAGCATACTTACTAGACAGTGCCATGTGTGTTTTATGCACTAGTTTGTTTTTTAAGTTATATTTTGGAATACAGTTTGATTTCTTTATGACATTGTCGGACATTATATGAATTAATGTCATAAAAGAGTTCTTTCATGTTGGTTGTCTGGCTGATTTCGTTTAGGGATACATCAACCTCTAGGGGTTATTTGATATCCAAATCTATATATTTTGAACGCCATTGCACGCCTTCAACTAAATCTAAAATGTATTTTCGATCAATTTACTATAAATGGGTATTGCTGGTAATTTTATTATAAGTAGGTATTATTGGTAATTTTACTATAAAAATGGAATCTTTTACTTTCATAGTGTTTTGTTTTTGTTTTGAGTTTCACTATTTGCCCATAGCTGGGACCCTAACAGGTGCTACTAACCAGGGTTAGTGTGGACCTAGGGACATCAATAATTAAAAGGTGGAACCACGCTCCTCAAAATCTTCAATCTCCCGATTAGAGGCCTTGCTGCCGGATGTAATTTATTGTCATATACCAATAACTAAAATAATAGATATATACGGAATAAGACAAGAAAAAGTAGTCTTTATTTAATACACTATAATAATATACTAAACAAATGATACCATATGATAAAAATAACCAAAGGAAATTATTGCTTTAAATAATACTCCCACTGTCTATAAGCAGTTTGAACATCATTCAGAAATGTAATAAATCAATTCTAGCCATTGGATCGTATAATTTTCTATGGTTTATATATAAAATCCACCGGAAGCCTTCATTCACTGTGCGCTATATTTAGTGATATAGCGTGATATTTAAGTAAAGTTGCGCATGTAAGTAATTTTCTTTAAGGTAGATCACATATTTTAGAAGAATTATGCACGTATATTACACACTTAAGTAGCACCGAATGAAATATTAAGTTGTCCGATTTTACAAGCAGCATTTATTACTGAATTAATCTATTTAAACAGTGTTTGTTTGTTTGTTTGTTTGTTTGGGTTTTATGGCATATCACTGTGGGTTATTTAATGCCAAATCCAGTTTATATGAATTTGAAATGCCTATTTTGTATGGAACATTTTTAGCAACCTAGAGCTTATTTGCTTGCACACTGCAAAATAATCCTAGGTATTTTGTTTAAGTCAAGAATTTCCATTTGATAAGGACAATTTATTTGAAAAAATGATAAAAGGTAGGATATGTTGTTTATACATCAGTCTATATCTTTGATAAGAGACCAATTCTTTTTAGAAAATCCAATATATTTTTGGTTCAGTTTTTGCAATTTTAAATCAGTTAAAATAGTGTTGTAACCTAGGGAAGGTACTGAATAGAATAATCACACGAATAAACGATAATACTTAGGACACGAACAACACACGTAAGATTCGCCAGCGGCGCGTAGAAGTAGTAGTCAACTGGTAAAAGTGAGTCAAGTGAATTCCACAATGAATATTCAACTGCAGGATATCTACCAACCGCCCCACGCGATCAGATGTGGCACAAGACCGAATTTGATGTGAGGTATCCGAGCCCGTTGGCTCGGCCAAAAATTTCCCATAAACCCCGTATAAAACGGGGTTGGGTAGCTGTTTCCCGAGACTAGACTCTGCCCTTCGACATAGCCTCGTTTGGAGATCCTCTCTGCCTGGAGACGAATCTCCAACTGCAAACCAACATACAGTATTTACTACTGTATTTATGTGAATGTGGATATACGCATTATCGTTCTTGGGGTGATAAGCTTAAAAAAAAAATTTTTTTAATTTTCCTTCAAAAATGTATTGCTGATAATATTTTTTTTCAAAAATGTATAGCTGGTTATATTTTTTTTCAAAAATGTATTCCTGGTAATATTTTTTTTCAAAATTGTATTGCTGGTAATAATTTTTTACAATGTATTTCTGGTATTGTAACCTATTTTATACTTTCATAGTGTTTTGAACCCATTTTGGGAGTTAACTATTTGCCCATAGTTGGGACCCTTTTCAGTTTTCTGTTAAAATACTTCCTAGATATTTAAATTGTTATACTGTTTAATTTCGGTATCTCCAGTTTGTAATTTGTTTGTTTGTTTGGGGTTTTATGGCATATCAACCACTATGGGTTATTTAATGCCAGATCCAGTTTCCACATATTTACTAAATATATATACTTTGCAAACGTAATTTAATGATAACGTTAGCAACATCATTGTTTCAAAAAAGTATAGTTGGCAACATCATTGTTTCAATGTGCTGGAAAAGACCTGGAAGTTCACTATTTTCCCATAGCTGGGACCCCCAACAGGTGCTACCACACCGGGTCAGTGTGGAGCTGGGAACATGAGCAATTAAGAGGTGGTTCCACGCTCCTCAAAACCTCCTGATCAGAGGCCTTGCTGTTAGACGTGTCTTACCCAGGACACGGATGTAGTTTATCGTCATACCCAGGACAGGTGGGTTTTGTCCGACTAGTGTTTTCAAAAGTTGATTGTTAATTGCTGGTTGGACGTCATCTACTACTACGAACTTCAAGATTCGTATCTCCACTACGGAACTTTAGAAACTAGCGCCGTATCGTCCGATCACAGGTGGACGCTTCACCCTAAGCTCTGTTAACGTCGGCAACAGTTTCAGGAGCATTATGATCAAATCTAAACTCATGCGAATAAAAGTAAACACATCTCTCCTTTTTGCATGTTCGAGATGAGGTGCAAACTATCTTTTAAGTTTCTGAAAGCGATTGATATAAAAATAACAAAAATGACATTTTAAATCATTAGGTTTGGTTTGTTTTGTTTTATGGCATATCAACCTCAATGGGTCATTTAATGCCGAAAACTTTTTTTTTCCTGGTAATATTATTTTAAAAAATGCATTGTAATAGTTTTTTTATTCAAAAGCTTTATTTCTGGCAACAACTTTTTACAAAGCATTTCCGGTATAAAAACCCATTCCCACCCTTCATAATGCTTTTTACCTCAGTTTCTGGGATTATCTTTTTGCCCATAGCCGGGACCCTAACAGGTGCTACCACCCCGGGTCAGGGTGGTCCGGGGAACACCAGCAATTAAGAAGTGGTTCCACGCTCCTCAAAACCTTCAGTCTGCCGATCAGAGGCCTCATTGCCAGATGTAGTTCATTGTCCTGATCAGGACTAGAAAGTATTAGACACTACTCCAGGAGCAAGCCAACTCTTCAGTTTTTATCCCTGGGAGGGGTGGGCCCAAATTTAAAATATTAATTTATAACGTCGAAACCAAGAATCAATTAGAGCGCCCTCCAATAAAAATAGTCAATACAAAAATTCTAAACTGCAGCGATCATGGCTCCCCACAAATTCTTTATCCTAGTCCCTAAGTAATGTTTGATGCTTTACCATCACTCTCGGCCCCCACTCTGCCAGCCTATTACGCCACACCTTAAGTTACTTGCTGCTACCCTCTGTTCCTCCTGCCTCCAGTTTATCCTGTGGGTGTTAAATTTTCCATGCCTTCTTTGCACATGGTGTCCAAGATATTTCAAGTGTATTTCGGATTTGAAGTACAAGTGCATTTCAGTTCCCATTTTCTTTAAAACGTCCATGTTGCGTCCATAATATTCGTCTGCAAAAACAAACTTCTTCTTGTCTTTTCACCTTTTAAGAAATTGTCCAACATTTTCCTTTTTCTTAATATTTTGCTTAGTTTCTGAAAGGCATTTTCGCTATTCCGATGCGAATCCTGTCACATTTTTCCTCGTCTGTTACTACGGTAACCAAATAATTAAATTTCTGTATATGATTGATTCGGTCGTTTCCAATTCACCTTAATCTGTCTGTTGTATCGTCGAGGTGAATGATACACAGAGAACAATGAGTGTTTAATATATTTATTCAGCACCAGTATCCGGTGCTAATGGATACATACAAAAAACACACAGAACAATAAGTTACAAAACAACTTACAAGGAATAGAGGAGGGTCAAATGCTGTATAGCCAAACGAAGTAAGATCAGTCCGAATCTTAATCAGCTTAGTATCAACTTATTAATTATCTGTTGAAGTCATTAATCGTAGACTATTTAAGTCTATGAGCCAGGCCATCTGGTAGAGTGCTGAAAGGGTGCTAGATACTCTACAACACTGTCCTTATCTTCTTACAGTTAGTAGTTAGTCCTTTATTCCTGCTTTCTTTCAGTGCCTTGTCTCATAGTTTTACATTGTTCGTTTTCAGTTTCATTGATTGATAAGTTTTCTACTGGCTTGTCAACCATTTGTAGGTTATTTAAAACCAGAAAATATTTTTAGTTGCAAGAATTCTTTTTTGATAATAATGATTGGGTGATACAAGTTTTACTAATTAACCCATAGCTGGGGGAGAAGAGGTGGATTCATACCTTTCCCAAGGGTATTGCGCGTAATTATTCTACTATCTTTTCCATATAAAGTTTTCCTAGCAGTCCAAACAGGTTTTCGTGTTGTGCCTTATCAAATGATGTCTGTAATCTATAAGATATAACAATAGCTATGGTCCGCGAACGGAGTGTACCAACTGACGAATGAGTAATTTATAACTGCATATGAGTTAGATTCTCTATATTTATCTTAAATCTGAACTTTATAAGAAAGTTAGAGGAAAGTTAGTAACTGAAACACTTTAGCCTTGTTCTGCTGTAACGATTATAAGTCCTGAAAGACAATGTAATTAGGTGGGTGTGACGATAACACGTGCTGACACGAGAATAACACGAGATTTGAAACTTTAATTATACAACTCCAATACTTCGTCAAATACTCTCGGCCAGTGACCTTTGAATGAAATGTGCGACCTTACATTCTCGTTTGATTGATTGACTTTTTACGGCTTATCAACCCGTTTGGGGTTATTTAAAAAAATATTTCGGGTTGTAGAAGATTCCTTACAGTACTCGATGCGCCCAAGAGGTTAGAAAGAATAATTCTTTCTGGCGAGCGAATTAACAATTTTTTGCGAATACCAATGAACCTTTCAGATACAAGTCCTACAATCTGACTCAAACATGGCTCATGTGTGAGGGGATGAACTCACACCTTTTCCCCAAGGGTATCTACGCATATGTAACGAAGCTGACAGGAGTTTGAACTCGGCCCTCCGATTTCCTGTGTTTGAAAGGTTGCCCGACTCTGAGACGGTTGTTTATATATCCATCTGTTTTTCTCACGCGTGCATATATCAGGTGCAGGTGTTCACATCTCAGGGTCACCACTGGCAACGGGTGAATCGCGGATCTCCGCATCCCTGGCCTGGGCTAGGGCCATCTCACCTTGCTTCCTTAATAGTTTGGTATGAATTTAAGTGCAAAGCCTGTTTTGACATAATACTACAAATAAAAAAGAAAGTATTTAATTAGGTACCTCCACTGAAAATTGATAATTAAGGTTTCTTTCTTCTTTTTTTCATGAAAACTCTTTTTTAATTTCAAGCTAACAGATTAAATTAAATATTTCCTATAAACTAAATACTTTGCTGTATTTCAAAACTAATTAAAATTGATTGGAATGAGTTTTCGTTTGAAATCGCTAAACATCACTGATTTTAGCGCCATTTTTAGACGCTTTTTATCACAATCTTTATTTACAAAAATCTTTCAAAAAATAAAATATACTTTTCTGAAACATTATTTATTTATCTGACTTAATTATTAATTAATTAATCTGATTTGAAACAAATATTACTTACTTTTGATTTTCCATTTATAATTAGTTAATATAGGTTTTACTTAAGAACAATATCACGTAACCTTTACAAATTAATACAGAAATTCAAAAGATTTAAAACTTTATAAATTATTCTAATTAAATTTTTAAAAGGTGAAAACGATTCTTGGAAAACTTTATTATTAATCGAATTATTTGTTACTTAAGAAATTAGTGTCCATAATATATCTTATTCATTAAAAGCAATTAAAAGCTTTTCTAATTAAATGTCTTAATTTTATTGCATTTTTCATTTTACGATTCAGAGCAGATTTTCGGTAACTAGGGATCTTGGTTTTAAAAAAATAAATTCTTGTAGGAGTTCAGCGTATTACTAATATAAACATTAATGTTTGTAGTAGTTATATTGATACAAAAATTAACTTCTCTAAA
Organism: Acanthosepion esculentum; assembly: GCA_964036315.1. Classification (NCBI taxonomy): domain Eukaryota; kingdom Metazoa; phylum Mollusca; class Cephalopoda; order Sepiida; family Sepiidae; genus Acanthosepion; species Acanthosepion esculentum. Next base: position 34,619,818 of record OZ038501.1, on the reverse strand, counting down.
TTTCATAAAATTAAGTAATCTTAGTAAAAATATTTTTTTTATATCTGTTATCACAACGATGTAAAAAAATATTTTTACTAAAATTTTCTAACTAGACATTTCTAAAACAATTTCAATCGTCCATAAGTCCTGAAAGTTTCATTAAATCCGACAATTATTTGATTTGGGGCAAGAATTTCCAAATCAATGTATTTTTCATCGCAAAAAGAAAAAAAATACGCTAAAATTTCCTATACTAATCTATACTGATGCAAGAAAAACAAGATTTTTAACCAGAATTTCAAACGTTCTAAAAAAGATCCCAAAACATCATTTAATAATCGACATTTAATAAACATTTTTAGAGTATAATACGAATTGATGGATTGAATGGTTTGGATTTTACGGCTTGTCAACCTTTTACAGTTTATTTAAAGCCAAAATATATTTTTAAATTGTAATATTTTGTTGGTGATAATAATTTATACAGATACAAGTTCTACTAATTAACAAATATCTGGGAGGAGAAGAGGTGGATTGCTACCTTTCCTAATGGTATTTGCATGTAAGTGAATAAAACGAAAATGACTGGAATTAGAATTCGGTACACTATCTACATTATTCGGACTATTGTCCTCATCTTTGTCGCCATATTTATTACAACGTTTCGGCCGTTGTACGCTCCGACCTTCTTCAGGTAGTTGGAATGTCGAACTGAAACCTTTATTTCGCTCACTGGGGTAGACTGCTCTAGTTTCACGTGCCATGTTTAATGGACGTCAGTTATCAGTTATCTCCTGTTAATTCCCCTCTGAAAGTTCTTCACTGCCTTAACTGGGTATTGAACTCACAGTCTTTGGGTCCTGTCACTGAATCTAAACAACGCCTTTATCCACTGTGCCATGTGTCCTTGAAAATTCCATCATTGTTTCTTAAATGGCATGTTTTAAGGTTTCAATTACTATGAATTAAATATTTTTCTTCCATCACTCTTGGTTTTATTGGATTGTTAAAAAGTTCCCATTTTTTGGGGATCACCCTATACAAATAGAAAGGGTTTATACCTATGTCTTATTGATTAGTCAAAGGTTTTTTGATAAAGTCAGCAACAAAGGACTATTTAAATTGATAGGTCAGCTTGATTTATTTGAGAAGATGTAATCGATAAAAATCAATCGCAAGGACACGGAAACGTTGAACTATGAAAACTGGAAAGTGAAGATTGAATAGCTCCAATTCAGATAGGGCAGAAATACTCCATTTTGGATCTGACTTGTGTCTTGTAATGACAGAGCATGGCAGGAGTATTCAGGTACAAGGAAGAGCTCATTTGAACAATTACCATGAAAATATTCATAAAAAAGACAGACAGGCAACCTTACGGTGATAGAAAATCGTAAACAAAATTATGGCCAGTTTAACCGTTTTATTTGCTTGTTTTGCTGTTCATTGGCCGAAGTGCTCGTGTCAGTTGAAATGTATAAAATACTTTTCTTAAAACAGATTCTCAGAAAATTACATTATCCAAGTCTACTAACAGTTATTGCTCTTTCTAGTACTGAATAGTGTTTCCTTCCAAACCATTTGTTTAAGGTAGTGTCATAAATACATAGTGTAAAGATAAGAAAAACGATTATTTTTACACAACAATATTTAATTTTCAACATAATCTCCTTCCTTATCGGTGTAATTGGTAAGAGTGAAATTAGCCGTTTCCATACAGGAAACGTTTGACATTCATTGACTAAAAGCTTTGTGTTACTGTCAGTCAAACTCAAATCTTTTTCTTAGAACGGTTTTTGCCGTTCTGTGTATGACAATAAACTACACCCAAAAGCAAGATCTCTGATCAGGAGGTTTTTTTGAGATTAATTCCTCTTGTTCCCTGGCTCAACCTAACTCTGCGTGGTAGCACCTGTTAGGGTCCCCGCTATGGGTAAATAGTGAACCCATAAACTAAAGTAAAAAATGAGTGTATAGAATTACAAAAATAAATATATTACCAGCAATAGATTTTTGTAAAAAAAAAAAAAAAAAAATTTCGACATTAAACGACCGTTAAATAAACAAACAGAAACAGAATGTTTTTTTCAGGAAATTAGACTTCAAGTCCACTAACTTTTATAACTCTTTCTAGTACTGATAAGAGTTTCCTACCTAACCTTTTGTTTGAATTCGTGTGGAATGTCAACATTTTGATTACATCATTATTTTCTCTTCTAGTTACGTCTGCTATCAGTTTTAGTTGTTGAGACTGTTGGAAGTCTTCAGGTTATGTAGTTTTTTTATTATTTGGTAAAGCTCATTGGTTGTGAGCCTGTGGCGCCACTCTGTAGGTTCTGATGAGATATTGTCTTCGGACAAACTCCATTCTTTAGTGCCACCAGCTCAGTCCTTTATAGCCCAAACCAGCTTTGTTACGTCCACGAGGTTAAATCCCCTCATTTCAAACGTATTCCATTGGTAAGAACGGCGTTCCACCTCGAAAGCATCTTCCCAAGAACCGCTACTTTGTGGAACAGACTCCTGCGTGGATGCTTTCAAGAACTCTACAGTCTTAACCTTATAAGAGTCAATTGTTATCTATTCAATTCGCTACCTTGGTTTCATTCTTACGGTATCCTCAGGCGATTTTTATCAAATGGCTTCTTAACGCTTTTATTTTTTAAAAACCTAATGAACGCTATATTATTATTTTTGGTTTTTTAAATATAAGAAAAAAAAACAATAGGGATCCGATTGCAAGGTGAAAATCTTTTAAAACGCGAAGCCTTACAACAAACACAACAATATTTACAACCTCTGCCAGCAGGAAAAATTAGCAATAATGACATATTTCTTTCTCTCACGTTCATATCTTACTGGTTCTACACCCCATTCAGTAACCCTTTATTTTGAATTACTCTTCGGCCTTGGAAAGATAATAAAATGGTTAATGCTTTAGAGAAGACTCGTCTTTCCTGCAGTGATGAGATAATGTCATGACAACCGATTGCTTTAGAACGTCTTCACTATTATTCTTATTTCATTCACAAAGTCCATTTATTGACACGCCCTTTTTCATTGAGAAATGACTTGTGATCAATTTTCCATTGGTTAAATGTCAATCATGATATTTGCTACTTAAAACCCAACAGACAAACAAGTTTTTTGTTTGTTTGCTTGTTTTTTGTTGTTGTTTTTTCTTTTGTGTGTGTGTGTGTGTGTGTGTGTGTGTGTGTGTGTGTGTGTAATTATCAAAGTTTCTATTAAGACAAGCTATTTAAAATATCTTCTTTTTTTTTTTTGTAGGATTACCACACGTTCTCTGCCAGGGAATTTCTGTTCACACACGCTAGGTAGGATTATGTTGTATAAACTAGTCTAACAGGAAATGACACAAATGCTCTCTCTATATATTTTACAGTATAGTGTGGGAAAATGAAATAAAATCAATGAATAAAAGCGGAAAGGGTTTTTGGTCATCTGCGCAATTTCGTGACCCCACTTCCTGAAAGAACAGAGCTTTTCTCATTTCATTTTCCAACGCACAGCGTTCGGACGTGGTTTGCAGCTACACTCATGAAATTGTTCGTTCCAACTCAGCGCAAAGTTAACTTGACCTCAATCATTTTAACCATTCTTATCCTTACTTACCCTACCTTACTTCTGGACCAGAAAAGATAAAGAAGGCATTGAGAACTTTACTTCCCTACAGTTCCCAGTGTAAAAAAAGAAAAGAATAAACGATCTGGAGTATAAAGCCGAGTTTTTGGTGTTTCTATGTTAATTGTTTATATGCGAACACGCACACGACTACAATACACCAACATACTACTTTCAAATGCCATAGTGACAAGTCGCAAACAACACACCCACTATCGAAAAGAAATCCTGCATACGGCCATAATAATATACATATTTCTTCCCAACACAAGAAAACATCCCAGCGATACAATTTGAAGTCCTGTAACAAAAAAGGGACCGTAATGTCATTACAAGTCTTTCAAAGTAAGATAGCGCCAGTCACTTTCTCACTCACTGTAGAAGGTTAGTAGTTTATTGAAGAATGGATTTTATCTCTTCTTTTCTAACAGATGTTACGTCTAAAGATAGCAAGAGCGCGAAATTGAGTAGCGACTTGAGGCTGTCCTTCGTTGAGCGTTGGAGTTGTGAAGCGTTTTTTTTCCTCCTGTCTAGATCAGCGTTTCTCAACCGGTGTTCCCCGGAACCCTGAGGTTCCGCAAAAGGTTCCCAAGGGTTCCGCGAGAGCATGTGAGATAAGCTAATGCACTTCTGACTTTTTATTTAATTTCATATACGTAATATTACAAAACACACACAATATATTCTTGATTATTGTAATATAGACATCATCCTATCTAACCTATTATGTCATTAAAAAATATATTAATATTAAAGGATAAAAAATAAATTAAAAAAATGATGCAGAAATTATCTATTTTCGTTGTTTACATTTATATTATATGAGATTGGTTAATTATGATTATTATTACGTTTCAGAATAGAATTTTCTATGTGTAAATGAAAACTCCCTGATGAAATATTATAACCGAACAGTATGAATTTTATTTAGCATTATCAAAAAATTTGACAAAGAAGTATTAATTTTTCCTTAAACCAATTACTCAAAAATATATACTATATTTACCACGTAAACTACGATGAAAATAAAATGAGAAAGATATGATATATAATTTTGTTTTGTGCAGGGGTTCCTTGAGACATGTAATTTATTTTACGGGTAAAAAGGGGTGAGAAACGCTGCTCTAGATAGTCTAAGCGTAGGTAGGTATTTACCTTTTGGTCTTTTTTTACTTTTCTTGTTCGGGATTTTTTCTTGTCTAAGATATTTTGGCCTTTTGGTAAGTTGTCTGTTCGTCACACCAGCATTGTTTTTTTTGTTTTGTTTTTTTTAGTCTGGAGTCGATATGTTGCATAGCCAAATCGTGCTGGGGAAATCTTGGCAATGGCGTCCATTCTTTCATTATGCTCTCTCGCTCTCTTCTTTTTTTTCTTCTTTTTTTTCTTCTTCTTCTTCTTGCTGGTGATCGCTAGTTGTTTTGTTCCAGTGACAAAAGAACTTCAACACAGGGAATTTTATTTAACTATTTTATTAACATCGACGTATACATCATCTAACTATCCAGTGGGGTCGCTCTGTCACTCCATTGGGGAGCAGTTCCAGACACGAAAGGAAACACGTCTAGATTGTTCGACGGTTAAGAAACAACTCACTGAAAACTTTCTCTGTATCTATCGTTATCACGCTTTTTCACTAAAGATCCATCGTTGCTCACATGTTCAGTCCATGATATTCTCAGCATCCTTCTGTAGAACCACATTTCTCTTGCCTCAAGTATCTTCTCCATCTGTGAACGTGTAGAAAAAAAATTAAACACAAAACGAAATGTACTCACCGCGCCATGTTTTCTGTCACCTAAATTGGAATGAAAAACTATATATCGGAGGACTAAAACAAAAAAACAAAGACCTTTCACGCCTTTAATATGTCCTGTGAGTGTCAAATTTTCTAAACCCACTTTCCTTATTATGTGCCCAAGAAATTTAAAAACTCTTTCTGATATTAAGTCTCCATTTTTTTTCCATTATCTCAAGAACTTCGTCGTTTCTTATATGTTCGGTCCATGGTATTCTCAGCATCCTTCTGTAGAACCACATTTCTGTTGCTTCAAAATCCTATATCCTTTGAAAATAATTCTAAGATAAAACGATTTTCAAGGAAGTAGTGGAAAGTCAAAAATCTAGCGATGAATAGTGATTTTGAAATCGTTCAGATTGAAGAATGGGAGAGCCGAGTTCGAATTCCAGTCAAATCCATTACATTCACTTACGTGCTAATACCCTTGGGAAAGGTATGAATCCTCTTCTTCTCTCCCCCACCCCAGCTATAGGTAAGTAGCAGGACAGATCGGGTTCTATAGCTTTGGATGGTAACTGGTCTACCACAGAAAAATATGGCAACCTCCTGCTTGAAAAATCTTCCTCGTCAGTCATGTATCGTAAGATACATGATCACCTAAGCGTGTATCACGCATGGCACATAACTGAAATCTGCTTAAAAAGAGTGTTGGTCTTTATTTGTAGAGATAAAAAAATAAATCTGACCGTAAATAAAGTAACTCCGAAGTAGTGTGTTGAATATCGCTGATGTCAAAAGAGATGAGACTGTCTATATTTAATAGACAACGAAATTACTGGATGGATTGAGGTGAGATTTTGCACACATGCGTTTTCCATTTCAGGATCTGACAAACCCACTGGGTTGGCGTTCAGTAGTCACTGAAGAAGGAAAAAAAAAGAAGAAGCCAGCCATAGACAAACGCAGACACACACACTCGCGGAGAAAACGGTAAACGCAGACACACAGGTGCGCAGGAATAGAAAGGGACAAACGCCGACACACGTAGAGAGAGAGAAACAGGCAAACACAAACACGCAGAGAGAGAAAGAGAGAATAAAACTGACATAGGCAGACACAGAGAGAGAGAGAAAACAGACACACGCACATATACATTGATTGACTGATTGTTTTTACGACTTATCAACCCTAGTAACGAAATATTCTAAATTGTATATGAATTATTCTTTTTTCCGAGTGAATGATTTATTTGTTTGTTTGTTTGTTTGTTTGTTTGGGGTTTTATGGCATATCAACCACTATGGGTTATTTAATGCCAGATCCAGTTTCCACATATTTACTAAATATATATACTTTGCAAGCGTAATTTAAGGATAACGTTAGCAACATCATTGTTTCAAAAAACGTATAGCTGGCAAACATCATTGTTTCAAAAAACATATAGCTGGTAAACATCATTGTTTCAAAAACGTATAGCTGGCAACATCATTGTTTCAATGTGCTGGAAAAGACCTGGAAGTTCACTAATTTCCCATAGCTGGGACCCCCAACAGGTGCTACCACCCCGGGTGAGAGTGGACCTGGGAACACCAGCAAGTAGGAGGTGGTTCCACGCTTCCTCAAAACCTCCTGATCAGAGGCCTTGCTGTTGGGTGCAGTTTAACGTCGTACCCAGGACGCCGAGTGAATGAATATTGTCTAAAAACAATTTGAGGATAAATACTAATTAGATAACAATAGTTATTAAATTTCTGATGTAATGGAATAACCAATCACCCCCCCCCCCATGAATGATTACACTATAGGTAATAAGTACCTATAAAGTCTACTGTCTACGAGAGACTGCGGTGTGTGAGAGCATACTCAAGAGGGAGGGATCGGTGCTCACACCGAGGCGAGCGCAACCGACGGTTGCGGGGGGCTGTGTGCAATTTTTGTCCCCGCCCGGGTCACGCGCTCGGGGGCCCCACTTTAAAAAGACCTTGTATCACATCTCATTCTGGTGGGGGAATGAGTAAACACCGTGTGAGAGCAGACAGCGATCTCATCCTCGTCGCCACTGTTAGCTCTCAATCTCTCGTAGACTTTATAGGTACTTACTACCTCGTGTGATCATTCATGGGGGTGACTTGTTATTCCATTACATCAAGTTCCAACTTGCATCAAAATAAATTGAAATAAAGTTTTCCTTTAAAAATAGATTGCAGGGTTTTCCTAAATATAAACCATATAGAAATAGATCGTAACATTAGATTCTATGATAAAGAGTAATCTCCTTTGGGAAATACCAAATCTTGCTTGGTTCAGTATTCTCGAACAGTTCCATTAGGCTATCTGCTCTGAAATACTTGGTGCTAGGAATAACCACGAGTGGTCTCCCCTTGTTTTGTTACTCTCCTCTTTGAGAGAACTATTTCTGTTTACTGGGACTATAAAAGGACACTATTCGCCAACCTTGTATTCTCGGTTGAATAAAGCTTTCTTAAATCCTACACCTGCGTACTTTTGTCATTACACTTGGCCCACACACGCAGACAGATGTGCACGCACGCACGCAAACAGAAAGAGGCAGGCGCAGACACACACGCACTCAAACAGAAAGAGGCAAAAGCAGACACACAAACATAAGGAGTAAATCACACACGATAACAGAAAGAATCAAACGCACACATACACGGGCAAACGCAGACACTTCAACAAATATCTGAATAAATCTGTTTTATCCACCATAAATCAGAGCTCTTTTTAGCCCAAGAGGCCGTCGCCCCCCCCCCCCCCCCCCCGGCATTACCTCTTCTTTGGAAGGGAGCCAGAGTCGTTACCTTAAATTCGACCCTGTGTCACATTCCATCGAGTGGAGTGCGTGTTTAAATCCCTTCTTGCTTTTTTTCTGCGGTGACTTGCATGTAAATTAAGAGACACCAGTTGAAAGCCCTTTATATTTTCTTTCTTGTAGCACAGGCGTACAAAAGGAAAACCATATCTCACATATCCTCCGTGTGTATTTCAAAAGATAAACTCTTCTATGTGCCGTGTCTCTTCAAGATGTTGGTGATCATGGCTCTCCACGATTTCCTGTCGTTTGTAGTTCTTCATAAATTGTCTTTTTGCTATCTCTCCCAAACGCTGCTCCGCCATCCATTCTCTCAAGCTCGCCAGGTAGTGGTTTTTCTCTCTCCCTCCTACCTTCAATCTGTCCTGTGAGTATCAAATTTTCCAAGCCCTCTACAATTTCATATCATCTGTAGCTCTTAAGAAATGTTATCTTTTGTTCCGTCATCCATTTACTCAAGCTCGCTAGGTAGGTTATGCGTTGGTTTCAATCTGTCCTGTGAGTATCAAATTTTCCAAGCCCTCTACAATTTCATGTCCTTTTTAGCTCTTAATAAATTTTATCTTTTGTTCCGTCATCCATTTACTCAATCTCGCTAGGTAGGTTATGCGCTGGTTTCCTCTGTCTCTCTTGCCTTCAATCTGTCCTGTGAGTATCAAATTTTCCAAGCCCTCTACAATTTCCTATCATCTGTAGGTCTTAATAAATGTTATCTTTTGTTACATCATCAATTTACTCAAGCTCGCTAGGTAGGTTATGCGCTGGTTTCCTATGTCCCTCTTGCCTTCAATCTGTCCTGTGAGTATCAAATTTTCCAAGCCCTCTACAATTTCATATCATCTGTAGGTCTTAATAAATGTTATCTTTTGTTACATCATCCATTTACTCAATCTCGCTAGGTAGGCTATGCGTTGGTTTCCTCTGTTTCTTTTGCCTTCAATCTGTCTTGGGTATCAAATTTTCCAAGACCTCTTTCCTCATTAAGTGCCCTAGAAATTTCAGCTGTCTCTTCCTGATGTAAGTGTCTACTTGTTTTCATTTTCTGTAGAACTTCGTCGTTGCTCACATGTTCGGTCAATGGTATTCTCAGCATCCTCATGTAGAACTATATTTCTGTTGCCTCAAGTCTCTTCGTCGTCTGTGAGGAGATTTTCCAGCATTCGATTTCATATAAAGAGGACCGATATTAAATAACAGTTCAGTAATTTTTTCTAACGAAATTTTTCTATTTTTTTAATACTTTGCTTAGCTTTTGGAAGACTATCTCAATACGCCTTCGGATTTCAGTGACACATTTTCAGTTTTCTGTTAAAATACTTCCTAGATATTTAAATTGTTATACTGTTTAATTTCGGTATCTCCAGTTTGTAATTTGTTTGTTTGTTTGGGGTTTTATGGCATATCAACCACTATGGGTTATTTAATGCCAGATCCAGTTTCCACATATTTACTAAATATATATACTTTGCAAACGTAATTTAAGGATAACGTTAGCAACATCATTGTTTCAAAAAACGTATATCTGGCAACATCATTGTTTCAATGTGCTGGAAAAGACCTGGAAGTTCACTATTTCCCATAGCTGGGAGCCCAACAGGTGCTACCACCCCAGGTCAAGGTGGACCTGGGAACACCGCTGGTGTTCCCAGGTCCACCCTGAGGTGGTTCCACGCTTCCTCAAAACCTCCTGATCAGAGGCCTTGCCGTTGGATTCAGTTTAACGTTGTACCCAGGACGAGTTTGTAATTTGTATGTTGGGCTGTTCCTTTTAACAACCAAGATTTTTAAATGTATGGATTTAATCAATGACATCCCGTGTGGCGGGTGGGGGGACAAGTTTTCTAGCTTGAGGTGTTTTAAGAGAGAACATTGGTTGGTTGGTTGGTTGGTTTTGTTTAGCGGCATATCAACATCTCTATGGGCCTTGTACGAAAGATTTTTAAATGTATGGATATTTAAACCTTTTCTTCCCACTTTCCTTTACTACTTTCTGTAGGACTTCTTGCAGTTTCCTTTCTATCTCTGCTATCAACAGTTATCTGAATATCTTTTAACATTACAGAACAAAAAAAAAGATTTAATGTATCGTCTGCTAAATGAAAGACGAGATTATTTGGTCATAGCTAAGAATTAGAAACTTCTGCTACATTTGAATTAAAAAATTATTTAAATATTGCTATGAACAGTTCTGCACGTAAAACAGGAAATTTAAGAAAGACTGTCGTATCGATCTTTGCAACAATGACGTGGACACCTTACAAATGTCATTTACTGCCATATGTTGTCACTGTATTCGTCTTTTCTTTCAGCCATTTTCTTCTTTTTTTTCTCTCTCCAATGACTGCCACTTTTTCTTCCTTGAAAAAGCACAAAAACGATAGCAAAACTTTTATTTATTCACTCGAAGGAAAATAAGGACAAACCTCCATACTTTTCGCCTTTTAAGGGGAAAATGTCACACCGTTATCTCTTAAACCAATGGAAAATTTTTGTTACTATAATTTGGGGGTAGCTGTCTTTATTGCATTGTTTAAATCAACGTTAAAACATTAAATGGAACAGGGTTTTTTCCACATCACCTAAAACAAAATGAATTATACATATGCTTCACCTGTGTTTAGATAAAACTGTTCTTCAGTCTAACATAACATTCCTTAAGTTTTAAAGGCTTTTACAACTAATTTGTGCTCCACTCTAAACCAGTGCACAGTTGTGATTAGATGTCTCAACAACGCCGTGCCTATATCACTGTGGAAGAAGATTAATCGCCGGTGTGCTCGACCATATAAATTTATCTCTTTATCTCCGAGTGGATAAAGTCCTTCAGTCAGTCATTGATTATTGGAAAATATAAAATGAAAATAAGAAAGAGCTGAAATTTTATGACAACTTGCTGCATCCATATTTATAGACAAAAGGCATGAGACTCGATGTTCCTAAATGGATTTAATCCAAAAACAAATTCAGCGTTTTAAATCATTCCTTGCAAAAAAAAAAAAAAAAAAAAAAAAAAGATGCGTCACCAAGCCCTTGTTGGAGAAGAATTATTTTCCACCCTCCAACCTCTCTCTCACAGGCGGGATGTGGCGAGCCCCTCACTGCTCTGTCATGGAAAGTACTCGGACAACCTACATTCCTTAGTTCCGCCAGGTCTAACCTTCACAGCTAGGACCCGCCACGCCATTTACATAGTAGCAAACCACCCATATTACTTCCATATGCCCTCACCGAGAAGTTAGCTCTATTCAAACAACTTCTTCCCGCGAACCACTGCCCTGTGAAACAGACTACCAAAAGGATATTTCCCTAATCACTAGAATCTTAACCTGTTCAAGTCTAGAGTTATCTTCCTCTCCTATCTATATAAACTACCCCTTAACGTAACCCTCTACCTTGGGGTGTTTTAAGATAGAACGTTGGTTGGCTGGTTTTGTTTAACGGTATATCAGCATTTCTATGGGTTAATTAATGTCGAAATCTAAATATTTTGAACACAATTATATGGCTTCAGCTATTTTATACTTATATAGTATGTACGTGATCTGTTGTAGGTGTTATATGTGTTGGTATATTTCTTTAAGGTGGGACATTGTTGGCGATTTCAGTATTTAAAAGAGAACGAGTTCCTCGATTAGTTTTAGGGTATCTAAAAGTTATGATAGATTGCTTTGTGGATTATTTAAAGCCGAAACATTTTTTGAATCAATTTTTGCAAGTGAATATTGCAATTAGAATTTTTTTAGGTTAACAATGATTGTTCCTAATACAAGTCCTACTATTTAAGCCATAGCCGAGGGAGGAGATTGATTAATACTTTTCCCAATGTATTTGCGCGTAAGTGAATGCAACCTACCCGAGTGTAATTCGAACTCGGCTCTCCGGAAAAGTTATGAGAAAAGCTAATGTAGTGAGAGTTGCGTTCTCGCTATATGCGTTAGAGTGGGTGGATGCAGACTGTTCATTTTCGTAAATGATTGGCACAACTTCCCCTCCTATCCATATAAACTACCCCTTAACGTAAGCCTCTACCTTGAGGTGTTTTAAGAGAGAACGGTGGTTGGTTGGTTTTGTTTAACGGCACATTAACATCTCTATGGGTTATTCAATGTCGAAATCTAAATATTTTGAACACAATTTTACGGCTTCAGCTAAATATATTTTGAATGTAATTATATGCCTTCAGCTATTCTATTCCGGAATAGAAATGTGGCACAAGGCTGAAGGCATGGGGCAACTAGGGAGGATCGAACTCACTACTCAGTCGTAAGTGTTCAAGCGAGACAAGCATGCTAACCATTACACCAAGAGCACAATGATTTTCTAAGCATAGGTTAGATGTGGCACAATGTCGAAAGTGTGGCGCAAGGAGCCGGAAGAGAGTTCCACAAGCGGGAAGTGCGAGTGAAGGAACTCCTCGAAACCACCTGATCAGGGCCCTTGCTGTTGGATGTATTTTATCGTCTTACCCAGGACGCGGATGTAGTTTATCGTCATACCCAGGACGGGAAAGTGACTGACGTCGAGATGCCAGGTCAGGACCGATAACTTTGCAGGTTCTTATTGGGATTTTATCAAGAATCTCTAAATAAATAGCAAAAGCATCAGGTCAGATATGGTTGCAATATTCAATAAATGGACGAATGGTAGACTTATGCGTAAGATGGATTCTGGCGAAAAGAAACTGATCTAGCACAACACAGTGAACCAACCTTCCTAGCAGACCTAGCAATTAATTCAATATAATCTTTCCACTTCATGTCAATGGAAAACGTTAACCTGAGAAGACGCAATTAATCGTTCTCCTGGAGACTAGCATCAGCCATGCTGGCTGAAAAAAAAGGTCCTCCAAAACGATTAAAAGTGAACAGTTTGGTTTGGGGCGCATTAAAATCAAGAAACCATTTCTTGCCCCAGTTAACAATAGACTGAAAGTAGTTATCTAGACCTGCTGCCAATTTGACCTTATCGAGCCTATCAGAATTACCATTAAGACAGGGAGAAATAGTTGTGTCATCATTTTAAAACGAAGATGTGAGATATTGAACAAATATACGTTCGAAAATTACCCGACTGAAACGTTTGTTTGTTTTGTTTAACGGCATATCAACCCCTCAATGGGTCATTTAATGCTGACAACTTTTTTTCCTGGTAATATTTTTGTTTCGTCAAAAATCTATTTCTGGTAATATTTTTTTCGTCAAAAATCTATTTCTGGTAATATTTTTTAAAAAAGTGTATAGCTGGTAATATTATTTTTAAAAATGTAGAGCTGGTAATATTATTTTTAAAAATGTAGAGCTGGTAATAGTTTTTTTTTTCAAAAATTTATTTCTGGTAATAATTTTTTTACAAAGTATTTCTGGTATTAAAACCTATTTTTACACATTCATAATGCTTTTTACCCCAGTTTCGGGGTTAACTATTTGCCCATAGCTGGGACCCTAACAGGTGCTACCACCCCCGGTCAGGGTGGACCTGGGAACACCAGTAATTAAGGTGGTTCCACGCTCCTCAAAGCCTCCTGATCAGAGGCCTTGCTGTTGGACGTAGTTTATCGTCTTACCAAGGACGCGGATGTAGCTTATCGTCATATCCAGGACGGCCCACTTTGGAGCTTGACTATTTGTCCATTGCCGCGACCACCACAGAGCAGGGTAGACTCCTCTATTTAAGAACATGACTAAGACATTGTTTCGTTGTAATCATTTTCATTGAGCCTATGAGTAACATTATATTGAAAGGAAAATTATCTGGAATAAAAAGAGTCAAGAAGTCAAAAGTTTTTTGTATACTAAGGAGGTTACTTTGTTAGACAACCAGATGAACAACCAACCAAAACACTCGTCATTTCATGTATGACAACCTAATATTTTAATCGATCAGATTGGTTGTTTTTGTTTAGCGGCATATCAACCCGTGTGGCTTATTTAAATCTAAGTATTAAATTCAAACTTTATAATTAATTCAAGAGAATGACATTATTAAATTATAATTACTTACCTTCAATTTTTTTTATCAAATAATTTTACAAAATCAAACGTGAAAATGGTGAGTGATGTTTAATGTCCATTTCAGGTAATGTTTGAAATCAGTTTATACAAGGGAATCCAAATCATGGCAAAGAAATGAAAAGATGGACAAGTGAAGACCTTAATTGATCAGCTCAATGATGACACCGGAATAGGAAAGAAAAAACTAGGTAAATTGGTTGATTTTGTTTAGCGGCATCTCGACATTATGGGTTATTTAATGCTGAAATTCAAATATTTTGGACACAATTTTATGTTTCCAACTACAGATTTTGAAAGCAATTTTATGTCTTTCAACTACATGGTTTGGTTTGTTTTACGGCATATCAACCTCAGTGGGTTATTTAATGCCGACAATTTTTATTGCTGGTAATTTGTTTTTTTTTCAAAAATGTATTTCTGGTAATATTTTTCTTCAAAAATGTATTGCTAGTAAAAAAATTTTTTACAAAGTATTTATGGTATTAAAACCTATTTTTTAACTTCGTGTTTTTTTACCCTAGTTTGGAGGGTTAACTATTTGCCCATAGCTAGGACCCTAACAGGTGCTACCACCACGAGTCATCGTGGAACTGGAAACACCAACAATTAAGAGGTGTTTCCATGCTCTTCAAAACCCCCTGATCAGAGGCCTTGCTGTTGGACGTAGTTTATCGTCTTACCCAGGACGCGGATGTAGTTTATCGTCATTTCCAGGACGGCTTCAACTACAGATATTTTGAAATAAATTTTATGCCTTCAACTACAGATATTTTGTATATAATTTTATACTTTCAGAGTAAACGAATGTTTTATGGATATATAGCTTGTAGATTATCTATTGTAGTTGTTTTGTTATAGACATTTCATTAAGGTAGCACATTATGTTGACGTTTCTGTATTTTCAAATAGGGTTCTCATATTGTTTTCCTTGTATTATTTATGTCTTACAGGGGCTAAGTTAGTACATTCACTTAAAATTGGGTTCAACATGAGTGCAGTGTGTCATGTTGTTCATGTTGGTTGATTTTCACTCTTCAGCAAGTATGGATAGGTGATTTTTTTGTGTTTGGTGGTTATTTAATGCCAAAATCTAAATATGAAAATTCAGAATTTAGAATTAATTAACGAGAATGACATTGTTTCAAGGTTAAATTTTACTTATTTAGCTGCATTTATTTACCAAATAATCTTACAAAATCAAACGAGGAGTAAACATGTGTTTCTCCTTACAAAAACTGAGATTAATCATAGGAATTTTTTTTTTTTGACAAATATATGCTATGGTTTCAATTTTACTATAAAATGTATTGGCATTTTGTTATATAAATATTTTTGCGAAATTTGCTATCAAATGTATTGTTGGTCATTTTATTATAAAATGTATTGCTAATAATTTCATTATAAAAACGTATCGATGGCAATTTTACTATAAAAATGTATTGCTGGTATTTTTACTATAAAATGCATTTTTATACTTTCATAGTATTTTGACCCGATTTGGTTTGGTTTACGGCATATCAACCTAAATGCGTTATTCCGTCAAAAAAATTATTTCTGGTAATATTTTTTTCATAAAATGTATAGCTTGTTATATTTTTTTCTCAAACATGTATTGGTGGTAAGATTTTTAAAAAAAAAGAAAGGAAAAAAGAAAAAGAATAATTGGTAATAATTTTTCTTCAAAAATTTATATCTTGTAATAATTTTTTTACAAAGTATTTCTGATATTAAAACCTATTTTTATACTTTCATAATGTTTTGACCCCAGTTTGGAGGTTAACTATTCGCCCATAGCTGGGACCCTAACAGGTGCTACCACTCCGGGTCAGGGTGGACCTGGGAACACCAGCAATTAAGAAGTGATTCCACGCTCCTCAAAACCTCCTGATCAGAGGCCTTGCTGTTGAACGTAGTTTATCCTCTTACCCAGGACGCGGATGTAGTTTATCGTCATACCCAGGACGGCCCACTTTGGGGCTTGACTATTTGTCCATTGCCGGGACCACCACAGAGTAGGGTAGACTCCTCTATTTAAGAACATGACTAGTTTCTAGGTTTATGTTTTGTAGCAACTTGATCTATTGCGCGAAACTAGACCTAATGCAGCTTATTTTATGTTGAATTTCCTTTTCTCTTACACTAAATGTCTTATAACTGATTCATACACCGAGGTATTTAGCATTTACTAATTCCCCATCCATTTTATGATGGATTCAGGGTAGGTGCCATGAATGTTTTCATTCCAATTCCAGATTTGGGAAAAGTTTATACGCAGTTCTATTTCTTGGTAGATTTCATGGCGTATTTTCCATCGGTGAAAGACGTAAGTGATGAAATTCAGATAAAATTGCGGTATTTCGAATATTGATTTTTCTCAGAAATTCACTTCGCTAAGTTTCTTTTATTTGTTTGAAATCAGGTTAAATAAACTTTAAATCAGCTAATATGTCTCAAATAAACTTTCAATAAAGTATAATTTATTTTTCTAAAAAGATTTTAATAAAGAGAATTACATTGTATAAAAGATAGCTAAAAAAAAGTGACGCTAAAATCAGCGATGTTTAGTGATTTCAAAACGAAAACTCCTTCCAGTTGATTTAAATTATTTTTGAAACAAGAAGTATTTTGCTTATTGGAAATATTAAATTTAATCTATTACAGTGTAACCCGGATATAAGAGACCCGGATATAAGAGAGTTTTTCTCTTGTCCCAAATTAGAGCCTTACTTGCCTAAACAAAATAGACCAAACCCGGATATAAGAGACTTCTTCTCCGGTCCCGGCAACTCTCTTATATCCGGTTTACACTATAGTTTGAAATTAAAACTAAAATAAAATCTTCAAGAAAGATTTTTCATTTTTAAAAATTAATTTTAAACGCGTTTCTGTAGAGGTACCTATTTTAAACTAAGCTGCATACGAAAAAATAGCCAAATATATGTACAGAAAGAAAACATTTTCAGTAAAAAGTAATGCAAATAAAAATTAGAATAATTTTGAAGCAAAAGAAAGAAATAAAGAAAGGAGAAGAAAATTTTATAAATGAGAAATGAAGTTCGTTGCCATGACATTAGAGACCTCCCTCTCTTGACGAATATGCAAATCTCACATGCCAGGTAGAAGTATAAGCAACAACTGAAAATGTTCAGGGGAATATATGTCGTATTAAAATGGAGTTTCACAAGGTAAACGAAACAAAATCGATATGATTCAACATTCACACCACGTCATTAAATAAAATGTTACGTTGTCAGCATTAGTAGTAACAGCCGGAAGACATGACGACAGCAGGCAACAGCTGGCGTATGATTGGCCACCTCTTTTGTTTTCCAACCCTATGGAAGAACAGACTTTAATTTCTGCTTTTGTAAATATAAGGATCCAAACTTAAAAGAAAGAAATTTAAGATTAACGGTCGATGCGGACACGGGAATATATAATAGTTTGTACATAAGTTTATATCCGAGAAACCTTCCGCTGACGTTTTATGAGCATAATTTAAATGCTAGCTTTATTTTTTTAAAATCAACTGTTGTGTCGTCCTAATTAATGCAGGACGTAATTTGCCTCTCATTCTAATCTTGAAAATGAAAGACTGAGTCTTTCGGATTTAAAGTTTGTAAGAAGAGTAACAAAAGTAGAAAATTTTAAACTCCACAGCCTTTTTGCTTTATTTTCTTTCTTTTTTTTTTTTCAGGGGTTATTAGTGATCCCCCCCCCCTTTTCTCACGAAATAATATTTTCATTGAGCCTCCTGATCTGCGATAATGGAATAAATTTTAAAAGTAATTTCAGAAATATAATGCTAAATGTTTCAGGAAATATTATCAGATTGAGAGGAATGTTTCATAGTTACCTTATTTTTAAGAAAAAAAAACTTTCTCTGCGCTGGTAGTGTAAGGGTTAACGGGTCAGTTTGGTTTGTTTTACGACATATCAACCTCAATGAGTTATTTAATGCCGACAAAATTTTTATTGCTGGTAATATATATATATTTTTTAAATGTATTGCTGGTAATATTTTTTTTCTTAAAAAATGTATCGCTAGTAATAATGTATTGCTGGTAATAATTTTTTTTTTTTTTTTTTTTGCAAAGAATTTCTGGTATTAAAACCTATTTTTACACTTTCATAGTATTTTGACCACAGCTTGGGGGTTAACTATTTGTCCATAGCTGGGACCCTAACAGGTTTTTTTGGTTGGTTTGTTTTACGGCATATCAACCTCAATGGACTATTTAATGCCGGAAACTTTTTTTCCTGGTAATATTTTGTTTTGTCAACCTTCAAAAATTTATTTCTGGTAATAATTTTTTTACAAAGTATTTCTGGTATTAAAACCTATTTTTACACTTTCATAATCCTTTTTACCACAATTTCGGGGTTAACTATTTGCCCATAGCTAGGTCCCTAACATATGCTACCACCCCGGGTCAGGGTGGACCTGGGAACATCAGCAATTAAGTGGTGGTTCCACGCTCTTCAAAACCTCCTGATCAGAGGCCTTGCTGTTGGACGTAGTTTATCGTCTTACCCAGGAACGGTTAACGAGTCAGAAAAAAGAAAATCAGTAAGCCGAGTTAGGTTTTTGGAAAAGGTAGTAGTTCATCTCATCTCTTCCCCACATCTATGGGTTTAATAGTAGGAAACAATGTGATCGCTATTCTTAGCTGGCAAGAAAGGATAACTCTGAATTCAAAATCAGCCGAAAGAGGCGATTGGCTTAGTCAATGGTTGATTTTATTTAGTGGCATATCAACATCTCTATGGGTTATTTATACTATTTACATTATTCGGACTGTTTTTCTCATCTTTGTTGCCATACTCACGATGATCCGGTCGTTGTACGCTCCGACCTTCTTCAGGTGATTGGCAGCGATGAACAAATCTTGGAGAATTGAGTTAAAGGGAGATAACTGAAACTTCCAGAAGAGGCATGGCACGTCGAACTAGGATAATCTACCCCGGTGGACGAAATAAAGGGTTTGTTTCGAAATTCCAATCACCTGAAGAATACCGGAGCGTATAATGACCGAAACCTCGTGAATAAGGCCACCAAGAGGATGACACATTTTTAACACAATATTATAATTTCGACTAAGTATATATTGAATGCAATTGTATGGCTCAACTACAGCTATTTTGTACATAATTTTATACATTCAGAGTAACTGTATGTTATATAGATATATGGTTTCGTTTGTTTTAATTCAATGGGTTATTTAATGCCGACAAGATTTTTTATTGCCAATATTTTTTTTTTTTTCAAAATTGTATTGATGGTAATATTTTTTCTTCAAAAATGTATGGTTGGTATTATAAACTATTTTTACACTTTCATAGTGTTTAAACCCCAGTTTGGGGGGTCAGCTATTTGCCCATAGATGGGACCCTAACAGGTGCTACAACCTCGGGTCAGGGCGGACCTGGTTTGTTTGTTTTACGGCATATCCACCTCAATGGGTTATTTAATGCCGACAAAATTTATATTGTTGGTAATATTTTTTTTTCAAAAATCTATTTCAAAAAATGTATAGCTGTTTGTATTGCAGGATTTTTTTTTTTAAAGTATTGCTGAAAATAATTTTTCCTTCAAAAATTATTGCTAGTAATAACTTTTTACAAAATATTTCTGGTATTAAAACCTATTTTCATAGTACTTTGACCCAAGTTTGGGTGTTAACTATTTGCCTATTGCCGGCACCCTAACAGCTGCTGTCCCACCTGGTTAGGGTAGACCTGGGAACACCAGCAATTAAGAGGTGGTTTCACGCTCCTCAAAACCTCCTGATCAGAGGCCTTGCTGTCGGAAGTAGTTTATCGTCTACCCCAGGTCGCAGTTACAGTTCATCGTCTTACCCAGGACGGATCATATATATATAGTTTGTATATGATCTGATGTATGTGTTATATGCTTTTGTATAATCTTATTTCTTTAATGTTGGCCATTATGTTGACGGTTACAAGTTGGTTGATTTTGTTTAGCGACATATCAACATCTCTATGGGTTATTTAATGCTGAAATCTAAATATTTGAACACAATTTTACGATTTGGTTTAGTTAATTTTGTTTAGCGGCTTATCAAACGCTCTATGGGTTATTTAACGCTGAAATCTAAATATTTTGAACGCAATTGTCTGTCTGGCTTCAACTACAGCTATTTGTGTACGTAATTCTATATTTTCGGAGTAAACGTATGTTATATGGTCTGTTGTATCTGTTTATTTGTTTGGGGTTTTATGGCATATCAACCACTATGGGTTATTTAATGCCAGATCCAGTATTTACTAGATATATCAAAAACGTATAGCTGGCAACATCATTGTTTAAGCCTAAGCCACCGCTTTCCATCACATTTTAGGAGTAAGGTGTTAGTATTGTTAGTGTAGGGTTTGGGTGGGAAAGTTAATTGTAAGTTGTAGTTGTTTTGGGATGGGTTAGATGTGATAAGGCATGACATGACCAGCCGATTGATCGGATCGACGGCCTTTTGGTTGAACGTAGTTTATCGTCATACCCAGGACGCGGACACACCTTGGGATTTCACTACTTTCCCATAGCTGGAACCCTAACAGGTGCTACCACCTCGGGTCTGGGTGGACCTGGGAACATCAGCAATTAAGAGGTGGTTCCATGCTCCTCAAAGCCTCCTGATCAGAGGCCTTGCTGTTGGATGTAGTTTATCGTCTTACCCAGGACTCGGATGCAGTTTAACGTCATACCCAGGACGATGGTCTGTTGTAGGTGTTATATATTTTAGTATAGACATATTTCTTTAAGGTAAGGCATTATGTTGACAGTTTCAGTATTTTCAAATAGTTTTCTCGTGTTGTTTTTATTGTAGCATTTAGTTACAGGTGCTAATTACATTCAGTTAAGATGCATAAGAAGAACTCTGGATTTGAAACCAGCCTAAAGATGGGTTGGCACAGTCAATGTTTCCTTGCTATAGAGCAGGTCATTGCTGCTACGGTTGCAAGTAGATGTGGTGATCCCAGCGACCCCGACGGGTTACAGGATTTGTACATGAAAATTATGCACGGCTGTTATTTAGTTTTTCATTGTCTGCAATGAAATCGTCTTGGAAACTATTCCACCAGAGGAAATTTAAGAGTTGCCTGAACAATTCTACCAAGTTGCCAGTCACTAGGATTCAAGAGTTTCCATAAAAGACTGTCTGTATTCAATTGTTTCTTGGCTTATGGACATATTCCAGGGAAACACCTGTTCTTGTAGCCGTTGAGATTTGTGCGAATTTATATCTGCTAGCTTCAGTTTCGTATCCGAAACGTAAACAATTATAAAAGTATTTTTACCCTACATCATTTCTTATTAGTATAAATTGTCGAAGGTACAATTTGTTAAATTTGTTTTAAGTAGGACTTCTCAATGTAGGTAGGTTGTTTTTAATTTTATTCTTTAACAAAATAAAATGAGGAGAGAAACTCAAACACGTGCATGCGCTAAAAATAACGCGATATATATATATATATATATATATTATATATATATATATATATATTATATATATATATATATATATTATATATATATATATTATATATATATATATATATATATATATATATATATATATATATATTATATATATATATATTATATATATTATATATATATATATATATATATATATATATATATATATATATATATATATAAAAGACTGCTGCTATTAAAGTTAAAAGCTCTTCGCTATGAACTGAGCACTCTGGAAGCAGGTAATGCTTATGCCGCGTATATAAGGTGTTAAATATCCCTTTTCTCCGCTAAGGGTGAGAGATTCCGACCGATGTCAATTCGGGCAGGTTTCGATCCCGACATGAAACAATAGCATATTTAGCCACATGTTGTTTATATTCTTTATTATGCTGTTCACTTCTTTATATTAGTGATGTGTCCATTATGTCTATCCTTGTTGCAGTATATGTATTATGGGTAAAGAAAAAATATATATATGTCTGTGTATATATGCATTTTTGACCAAGTTGGATGCTACGCGGTAATCAGGTTAAACGGGCCTCCTTTAAATTAATGTGGAATACGACTTCAGCTAAACGCAAACTTACTAAATATACACTAGGGAATTAACCCCGATCTAAATTTACCTTAGCCTAAGGTACATTCATATCCTGCTAAATCTTAAATACATTTAGGACATAAAAGTTCAGGACTCTGGGCATTTAACCTAAATAAATATGTTTCTCTGAATTTAATTAATAATCATTTCATTCAAATCTTTTAGCTTTTAATTTGTTTGGGGTTTTATGGCATATCAACCACTATTTAATGCCAGATCCAGTTTCCACATATTTACTAAATATATATATACTTTGCAAACGTAATTTAAGGATAACGTTAGCAACATCATTGTTTCAAAACTGGCAACATCATTGTTTCAAAAAAAGTATAGTTGGCAACATCATTGTTTCAATGTGCTGGAAAAGACCTGGAAGTTCACTATTTTCCCATAGCTGGGACCCCAACAGGTGCTACCACCCCGGGTCAGGATGGACCTGAGAACACCAGCAATTAAGAGGTGGTTCCACGCTTCCTCAAAACCTCCTGATCAGAGGCCTTGCTGTTGGATGCAGTTTAACGTCGTACCCAGGACGTTAGTTTTTAACTTAAATTTCTTGGTTGATTATACAAAAAGCTTATACTAATTTACCTTTAATTTTAGAAAAAAAATTTTCGCTAATTTCGAAAAACCTTTTAAAAATGTTCTGAACCAGACAATTTTTTAAATATTATTTACAGAATTTGCTGAATAAAGTACAGGGAATTAAGAACCCTGTTCTAACTTTTTAGTTTAAAGTACATTCATATACTGCTAAATATTAATAAATAAATCTAAGATACACTAGATATATATATATGTTTCTATTAATATAAGTATTTTAATTTAAATTTCTTTGTTAATTAACCAAGAAATTTAAATTAAAATACCTAAGAAAACTTTTTCACTAATTTCGAAATCTTTAAAAATCTTCTCTTAATATTATTTACAAATAATTTCTTGAATGAAATATATCAGAATTGAAAATTTAACCCGTTGACAAACACAGACGGGATTGTTTCAGATTCATACTTTATGATATACTGAGGTCATGTCAAAATAGGTCAGCACTCTTTTCACCACGCTTTCTAAAAAACAATATCTCTTGTTTTTAACCCGGAATATATTTCCATTTCATTTATGATTTGTTTGTAGGTCTTGAAGATTGCGAGCTACTATTTTTTTTGAGCTCTCAGGAAATCAAAATTATTACCTATGGGATTTTAAGTGTTTGATATTCTTTAATTAATAATAATTTTGCTCTGTCTTTTGACAGAGCTCTCCCTGGATCTATATCCTCCTGAAAATTCCACACGGATTACCATATTGTATCATTATATATATTATATATATGCGTGTGTATGTGTGCACGCTGAAATAATTTTTTGAAGGTGTGTTAAGTGTTTTCCTTTTAGATATATATATATATATATTATAATAATATTTTTAGTTTTTAAAAATATGATTCCTCCGCTACATAAGAGTTCTCATGTTTCAAAAGCGAGAGCCGAGACCCCTAACATAATTTTTTAAGTTATGAAGAGTTAAGGTGTCCGGACCCGCTTCCTTGTCAAGCGAGAATTTGAGAATAAGCTATCTTTTGGTTAGCTAGTGTTTATAAATACGGTATCGTTGGAACATTTGTTGCTATGGAAACGGCTAGTTTCGGCCGTTGAAGTTAGGTGTTTAAGGGGCTAAGAATTAAGAATTAATTTTTATCTACAGGCCAGTCCCTTTCCAAAAAAGCGTATCAAGTTACAATGGTGATTCTATGTCCAGAGTGGTTTTGGCTTATGCTAGTCAGACGGCGTCTTTTTTATTTATGGGTTTGCCTTGAGTCGTTGAGTGACTAGAAGGTTATGTTTCATTATTATCTATTTGATCTGTTTGTTTATTTGTTTATTTACATGGCTGTTTTTATCAAAGGGTTTTTCTCAATAATTATTGGGCTGAGTTTTTTAAGGCTTTTAAATTATGTACTTAATTTGTTTAAATCTATTTATTAATTATTTAATGCGAAAATCATTTGATGACGACAGAACACCGTTAACTCATGTCTATGGTTTAGTAACTTTTCACTATTTAGAAATCTAATGATATGCAGTTTTTCGTGTAGGCACAGAGGGCATGGGTCATCCCAGGTTTTACATGTTCTAGTTCTATTTATTATTTTCCATTTTACTTTCGGTGTTTTGTTCGTTTCCTTTAAATGCCAGTAGTATTGAGATAGAGATGTCTGACTTCTATTTTGGATGTTGTTGAAGGAGCTTTTGTGTTGTCTCCATCTAATTTTAAAATTATTCTTAGTTGACCCTATGTATAATTTTTCAGTGTTAGGATTCTCTGTAGATGAGATGGTACATTGGTATACCACGGATTTAGTAAGGCATCTATTTTCTAACGGGCAGTCATTAGGGTTTCTACAATCACATGATTTTTCATTTTTTCTGTCTAGTTGCAGTTTAGGAGTTTTATTGGCACTGTTTTGGCATGGGTGTTTTCCTAAGATTTTACTATTATGCCTTTTTATTATTCTTTCTAGGTTTTCAGTGCAGCTGTAACTTAACTTTAGGCTATTCTTATTAAAGATTTGGCTTAGTTTGCTATTTTTGGGGAAGTGTTTATCTATTAAAACTAGGAACTTATGGCCGAGTTTAGTGCTGACCATTTGGTTGAACGGAGGTGTATACCATATGACCTTTCTTTTCCTATTCTTCTTACTATTAGTGCTATTGTTTGTATAGCTTATGTCAGCGTTTCTGTATCCGCTATTTTTCAAGGCCGTGTTATAAAACTTACTATGTGCTTGGAATATTTCCTTATTTGCAGAGTTCATGCTTATTCTTTTCTCTACTGATGTGGGTATATGCGTAATTATAGATGGGGGGTGGTTTGACTTAGGGTGTACATACAGGGGGTTGGTATTAGGTTTTCTGTAGGGTGTGTAATTTTTGTTTACTAAATCTAGAGTTAAGTCGAGGAAGTTTACCCTTTTTAATTTGGTGTTTACTATAGTTTTTAGATCTATTTTTCCGAATTCACTATAAATTATCTTTCTAATCTTATCTGTTTTGAAATTTGTGGAGCTCCTCACTACCATGAGCCCGTCGTCTCGGTACAGCCCGATGTCTTCAATGTCTAATTCTCTGTGCGCTGTTAAGTTGTACAGCATAAACAGCCCGACAAGGTCCGAAGATTCTGCAGAGTCCAGAGATCCCATGCTGATGTCAAAATTTTCAGCAGTGTTTTTAATCCACTGCTCCTCATTGTGGATGAGGACGGATTTCTTAGCACTGAGGATTATGTTCGTTTCGACTCGGATTAAAACTCTGGATTAACACCAAAGAGGTCATCAACTGGTTTACCAACATCGACAACAAACCGGATTGCACCCTGATTCAGTTCGATATAGTGGATTACTACCAGTCTATATCGAAAGACCTCTTCACTACTGCCCTGGAGTTTGCTGCAGTATACTCAGACTTAACCAAGGAAGGGGGATAACTCTTTTTTGCTTAAAAGCACGTCGTTATATTATTAATGCCACATGGAATAAACTTAGTTCTCAGGATATTAACATAATTTCATGCATTTGGATTATAGCTTTATACTTATAAAGGTGAAATTACATATACACACGTCATAAATTAATAGAGTACGATCTATAATATGGAATTATATATGTGTATAGATATTTAAAAATGCTATTAATGATGGGTTCTATGAAGGTTAATAGGTGTTACATAACGGCCAGTGAGTATTTTGCACCTGAAGATTGCGTGCTATCGATCTAGGGTATTATATATATATATGTGTGTGTGTGTGTGTGAGAGAGAGAGAGAGATTGACAATTTGAAACGTCCATGAAATAGATTTGTTTAGAAATATTTTCCATAATCTATTTCGCCATTTAAGGTTGGTTTGTTTGTTTGTTTTACAGCATGTCAACCACATTGGGTTATTTACTGTCAACCATTTTTATTGCTGATATATATTTTTCCTACAAAAATAATGTATAGCTTGTAATATTTTGTACAAAGTATTTCTGGTATTAAAACCTATTTTTACATTTTCATTGTGTTTTGACCCCAGTTTGGGAGTTAACTATTTTCCCATAGCTAGGACCCTAAAAAGGTGCTACCACCCCGGGTCAGGGTGAACCTGGGAACACCTGCAATTAAGAGTTGGTTCCGGTAATAATGTATTTCTGGTATTAAAACCTATGTTTACACTTTCATAGTGTTTTAACCACAGTTTAAGTGTTGACTATTTGCCCATAGCTGGGACCCTAACAGGTGCTACCACCCGGATCAGGGTGAACCTGGGAACACCAGCAATTAAGGTGGTTCCACGCTCCTCAAAACCTTCTGATCAGAGGCCTTGCTGTTGGACGTAGTTTATCGTCTTACTCAGAACGCGGATGTAGTTTATCGTTATACCCAGGAGGCTATGCGAATTGTAATGCGTGAATGGGTCGTGACTCGGATTAGCTAGGTATAAGATAAAAAAAGACGACCAGCCTCAACCCATACCGCCTTTTCGGTCTTGTGCCATAATTGTATTTTATACAATAAATTTCAGTATGTCCTGAAACATATCCTGGAATGTGAGTGGGTGCCTTTTGTTTGTTTGTTGGTTGGTTTGGTTTATGGCATATCAACCACAATGGGTTATTTAATGCCGACAGTTTTTATTGCTGGTAATAATTTTTTACAATGTATTTCTGGCATTAAAACCTGTTTTTGCACTCTCATGGTGTTTTGACCCCAATTTGGCGTTTAACTATTTGCCCATGGTTGGGACCCTAACTGGTGCTACCACCCCGGGTCAGGGTGGATATGGGAACACCAGCAATTAAGAGGTGGTTCCACACTCCTCAAAACCTCCTATTCAGAGGCCTTACTGTTGGACGTAGTTTATTGCCTGACCCAGAACGTGGGGGAGGGCTCTGTATTTGTCAGGTTGACTGTTATTCGTTGTTGTCCTTCCTTGCGTTATTTTTGCGTATTGTATTTAGTTATAAAGCAATCCATAAATTGATATAGTTATAGACCTTGGGGCAGGTCATGGCCAGCTGATTGATCGGTTCGGGCCTCTCCGACCGCCCGTCTTGTCCAAGTAAGGGCCAAAGTGATGTGTTGGGAATCAGAAGTATCTAAACCTGACTCCTGAAGTCCTCAACCACCAGGATACAGTCCCCCAGACATTACGGGTCGCTGTTAGTTGCTCGAACTCCTTTTATTTTCCGTTAGAAAATCTGTAACGTTCAGTGGCATTTAAACAAAACGATGTAAATCTTTGGCTAATGATGAGAATGGAATTTGTAAAAAGTGTACCAACATTCAATAACTTTATACGGTAGATAGTTCAGTAATTTTTATTTAAAAACTTATATTTTCTGATTCATTGAAAAAATAACTTAGAGGGAGGAGAGATTATTCGGACAAAACAGAAATTAGTGGACAAAAATAGCAAAGGTATCGTTTTAGGGTCCTCGACAAAATCCAGAGACGAATATGCAATGTGGTTGGCCCTGATCTGGCATCTCGTCTACAGTCGCTCTCTCACAGACGTACCGTCGCTTCCCTCCGTCTTTTCTACAAATACTTTCACGGTAAGTGCTCCGACGAGCTATTTTCGCCGGTTCCCAAACTGCATGAATTTAAACGTCCCACTAGGCTGGCATCACGGTCCCACCTTTTCACTGTCGAAACGGTTAAATGTGATGGTCTCTTCTACTTCAACAGCTGCATGTCTCGCACTTCGCGTCTGTGAAACTCCCTTCCTCTTATTTGCTTCCCTGATAGCTATAATCTCCAACTATTCATATGCTATGTCAATCGACATCTCCAGCTGCCTTGATCTAATTCCACGCCCTTCTCTTCATCCTTTCCTCTATCACGCCTCGTTACTCTTGCTCCCACTCTCTGTAACCCCTTGCATGCTAATGGCACTTCTGCCTTGCTTGGGGTTAAAAAGTTAAATAAAATAAAATAAACGTATATTTTTGAAACTTTAAGAACTATAATACGTTATTATGGTTAAGGGGAGATAACTTAAAAGAGATGAAATTCATCTGTGTGTATTTATTTTATTAACTAGAATTTGTAAGAGATATTTGGGCTTTTTTTATTTCTATATTAAGTTTAATAAGATAATATTCATTAATGAGATAATATTAATAAGTTTAAATTATGCGTATATCAAGATAAAAGGTTTATTTTAATGATCTTGTGGTTACTCAGCGGGATCGTGAATGTAAGTTCTTTTCCGAGTTAAAAATAACTCGTGACAGGCATGAGTCATGGAACGCTAGTTTTTGTGTTTGTTTAAAAAAAAAAAAAAAAAAAAAAAAAATACACGAGCCGGCGATTGTAATTTTGTTTTCCTTTACTCAACTCGTGGCCTCATTAGAATGTGAAAATATATATTAGGTATTTTTAGTTTGTTTCAGCTTCATTCAAATTAATTCATGTATGTTGCAAATTGTTTTCAATACATTTTTAAACAAAGGTCTTACTTTAATTTTGCACTCCCTCCCACACACCGAGTTAAACAATTCGGACAACAGTTGATGAAATAAGTTATACAGGATGACCCGAAGGTTTGTTACACCCCGACCACTATTTTATATTTCAGATAGCTGACACGGATGCACAGTAATAATGGCACGAAAAGGTGTTAAATATACACCCAAAAATCCTGGCTAGGAGATCCAATGCATTGTGGGATCTCCTTCTTGCAACGGAAGAGCAAGCCAAAACTCTAGCGGGGAGCGTATTGTTTACAAAGTCAATACGACTCCAAACTGAGTATATGGGTACCCGTCGGACAAGAGTGACCATCCATGGGGTACCCGTAGACATTACGACAGACCGAATGGGGGCCTTTTTCACCAAATATGGTGAGGTGAATGAAGTAAAGGCCCTCAGTAGTAGAAGCGGCATAGAGACGGGCGACATGGAGGTGCAGATTACTTTGGATCAGTACAACTTTCGGGAGATCCCCAATACTCTGGTATGCCGCAGAAGGAAAATGCTGGTGGTAGTGGAGGAGAGAAAGCCATGTTGTTGGTTATGTGGGGTGGGGTGGGGGGCATATTGCCAAAGAATGCCCCTCCAAAAAAAGTACGCAGGCCCCTGCACGACCAGCATCAACAACAGCAAATGCTACTACAAATGTTATAGCTGTACAAGTGAAGGAGGGAAAGTCAAAAGAAGATGGAGAGTGGAAGGAGGTTTCCAGGAAAAGTAAGCCAGACTGCGACTCATCTCCATCTCAGAAAGGAAAACAGCAACCAAAAGAGGCGCAGTCCTCTAAAGAGCGGCAACAAGCCAAAGAGGGGCAGTCACCCCAAAAGGGGCCGCAACACAAACTGGTCCCTAAACAAGGAGAGAAGCAGCAGCAGCAACAACAACAGCAACCGAAGCACCAACAAAGGCAGCAGCAGCAACAAGAAGGGCAACAGCAGAAACGACAGCAGCATCTACGGGAACAACAGCAGCAGCAGCAGCAACACCTTCGACATGAACAGCAGTCGGATACACTAATGGAGGTGGACAAAATGCCCCCTCCTCGTGCTGCATCATTGAAAAGGAGCAGGGAGGAAGATTCCGAGGAAGTTGAACAAAGCCCCCCTGGCCGAAGCAGGGCGGAGCAAAGCATGGATAAAACCAGGCGGCGCTCCTTCCCGGCTTCACCAATAAGACAGAATTGCCCTACCAAAGTTTGGAGCTCCCCTTCCTCCCCCACCCGTGCTCCATCACCTTCTCCCTCCATTTCTTCCCTAAGTTCAGTGGCTACTCCTCCACACACATCCACTTCCTCCCCACCCCATCGTGCAAGGGAGAAAAAGAAGAAAAAAAAATGTTTGCGGTCCCGGAAGATATATGTAAAGTGGACAAGGACGAATATAGAAAGGGCCTGTCCAAACAGAGGAAGACATTACTGGGGGCATTGGTCAAAACGGAATTAATTGACGGGAAAAGTGTGGAGGATCCTCGTAATTTCCCGCAAGACCCTGGTGTAATTACTTGCATCAGGGATTCTGGAAAATATCTGGACGTATGGCCTCACTTATTTGAGGCCAGGGAAGCGTTCCCTAAGATAAGAATGTTGGAGCTAGAAAACCCCACCTTAAAAAAGCTGAGGTATTTCTGCTCTGGGAGGGTCCCTGTATTACTCCATCCCTCCTTATATAGGGCAGTAAAACTAAGGTACCCTACGGACGTCGGCGGGATTGTCCTAGAGGGTCGAATGACGACGGAGTTGGGCACAGGGAGCCTAGGACAATCCGTCGGGGTCCTGTCCAGCTCAGATTTCCGCCCCGTATGTGAGTAGGTTTTTGCCTTAACTCTTTTTTATATTTGCAGGCTTAGAAAATGGAAATGAAGATAGCCAGTCTGAATGTGAAGGGCTTGAGAGATCGGGGTAAGGCTGCCCGCCTGCGTCGGGATCTCTTGTCCTTCGGTGTAGATGTTGCCGCGATCGAAGAGACCCACTTTGTTTGCACTTCCGATGCGTGTGTGCTGGAGGATGACTTTGTCGTCTATTCAGCATATGGGAACCGGTTGGCCAGAAGAGTTTCTTTGTTAGTCAAACGTACTCTTGATGCGAAGGTGGACCTTGTGCATACCGATGCCGAGAGCAGGTTAATCGTGGCCGATATTGCCGTGAAAAGTGGTTCGTTTCGGGTCATTGCCGTTTATGCGCCCAACGACCGGGAGGAGCGGTGTTCTTTTTTTCGGCGGTTAGGGCCGTTCCTAGTCGATTCTTCGCGCCTAGTTCTAATGGGGGACTGGAATGCCATCCTGGACCCCAAGTTAGACAGGGCCGGGGCGCTAGCGGGAGAAAGGGCGATCGTAGCCTGGTCGATCTGTCGGCGATTATGGTCTCGTCGATAGATACCGGGTCGATCATGCCAGTGGGAAAATGTGGACGTGGGCGCTTAACTGG
Source organism: Acanthosepion esculentum (assembly GCA_964036315.1). NCBI lineage: Eukaryota > Metazoa > Mollusca > Cephalopoda > Sepiida > Sepiidae > Acanthosepion > Acanthosepion esculentum. The sequence continues at coordinate 34,588,579 of OZ038501.1, read as the reverse complement.
CCGTCTGACAAGGTAGTTAGCTACCTTGACAGAATGTTAGTTCGTAGAGCCGACATAGACTTGTTAGATTGTCCCACGTTCCACTGGGTAGGCTACACGGACCACAAACTCGTTTGTGCCCGTGTGGCGTTAGAACATTGGCTGGTTACTGGAAGTTCAATCTGTCTTTACTGGACAGGCGGGACTTCCAGGAGCAGCTAATTAAATTAGTGCAGCGGGAGCTAGTGGGGGCGGTTATCGGGAATAAGTGGTGGAAGCGACTTAAGGATAGAATTAGGTCTTTCACCACTGATTTCTGCAAACGGCTCGCTCTAGATAAAGCTGATAAGGTAAAGACACTTGAGGCTAATTTTTCCCTGGCGGAGGCTGGGGGGGATCCCCTAGAGATAGCCCTAGCTAGGGAGGCCCTGCAGCGTTCGAATAGCGAGCGCTACATGGGTCAGGTAATTAGGCATAAGTTAAGTAAGATGTCTAAAGAAGCTGTGAACCTGGGCGCAGATCTGCGTCGGGAAGAAGTCCGTCGAGGTGGTGATCGTTACATTCGTCAAGTCAAAACCCCGGAGGGGCGTACTCTGCGATCGACTGACGATATGTGCGAGGCGTTTCGGTGGCATTTCAAGAGCCGTTTTACCAAGGAGCCTGGTCTCCGTGAGGAGGAGTTTCGCAGCTATTTAGCTGACTTTCCTCGGCTTGAGCCGACTGAAGCAGCTAGCTGCGAGGGAGAGATCACGGAGGGCGAAGTCTACGAGGCATTGAAGAAGGTCGGCAGAGGCAAGTCGCCCGGTCTGGATGGTTTGCCTTATGAATTGTACTTGAGGCTGTCGCACATCTTTGTTCCGATTTTGGCAGCAGTGTTCAACAACTGGTTTCGGTCGAGGTCCATCCCCAATCGCATTTCCAGGGGTGTGATCACTCTGTTGAAAAAGGGAAAGGGTGTTGGGGGGGAAACTAGATGATTATAGGCCCATTGCTCAAGATGAAGACTGTTGAAAACTGTTGAAAACTGTTGGTTTCGACAGACTTTAGCGAAAGGTGGGTGAATGAGACGAGCTTGATTCATGTGAACGGGGCTAGCCTAATACAGGTCTGCCTAATACACATCGGATGGTTTCCTGAGGAGCCCTCCCCTGGTTAGGATAGACATGTTTTATGTACCGAGTTAATGTGAGTAAGTGTTGTTCCTAGCTTGCTCCCGGCTACATCTTTGGTTATGATCTAAGTTTAGGGTTGAACGGGTCCTAAACATCAGTTATCTTTATTTGGTTTGCTTCATTGTAAATCATCCATAGATTTTTATGTATAAATTTTTATAATCAAATTTTTATGTCATGGGGTGCGTTTTTTAGGCTCCCTAAAGTATGCGGCCTTATGGTGTATGGAAGATTGATTGGTGACGGATGAGTTCTTGTGGCGAATGTAATGAGTGAATTGGTCGTGAATCTGATTAGTGAAGACCGGCCTCAATTCATTCCCCTTTTTCGGCTTTGTGCCGTAATTGTATTTTATACAACATCAATATTTAAATTTAAAAAAAAAAAAGCTTGTTGGTAATTTTTTTTCCTTCAAAATGTACTGCTGATAATTTTTCCTCAAAAATTAATTGCTTGTATTAAAACCTATTTTTACACTTTCACAGTGCTTCGACTCCAGTTTCGGGGTTAATTGTTTGCCCATAGTTAGGACCCTAACAGGTGGTAACCACCCCGAGTCGGTATTTACTAGACCGCCTCCCACGAGGGTAGATGTGACACAAGACAGAGTTTTAAAAAATCCCCGTAGAACCCGCATCAACGGGATCGGGTCGGTCTACCTCCCCGAACGAGAGACTGCCCTTCAGCATAGTCTCGTCCGGGTTCCTCTCTGCCCGAAGGCAGAGAGTTCGACCGTATAGCTGAAAAGATTTCAGGTAGTAACCATGCAGAGTCAGGGTGGACCTGAGAACACCAGCAATTAAGTTGGTTCCACGCTCCTGAAAACCTCCTGATCAAAGGATTTGCTGCTGGACGTAGTTTATCGTCATACCCAGGACGTGCCAAGCCAGGATAGGAGAAAATGAAAAGTTTTACAAACCAGTAGAAAAAGTACACGTAGGTCCTGTGATTAAGAGTTTAAAATAATAGTACACGGAGGTTCCGGTTTCTTTCTCTGCATAGACAGAAAGTTGGCGTATTCTTTAATACCCCCCACCCAGGGCGAACGAAAAATCGAGAACAGTCTGAGGACGATAAGATTTTCGATGTGACTTCGGAATTCTAATTAAAAGTAAAGAGTGTGTATGCAGTTTTAGTAACGCTTTATTTTAAATCTTCACACTTGAAATAACTAACAACTTTTTCGGGATATAAGGGAATAATTTTAACGATGCTGCGATTTAAAACTTAAATTAACAGCATCTTTTTGATAATATTACAAAGAGTTTCAATACCGAGGCAGACAAAACAGAAAAGTTTATTCGTAACAAGACTTACTCATTAGGTGAAACGATGAATTGCTTTCAATATACTTGAAGTCATTCGCGATGTAGGTTTCAGTTTCATTATACACAGTTCAGTAACCTTACTTTCTTTACGGCATATAAAGAATGTAAAAACGAATTAATATACGAATGTTTAAATCATTGTAGCGTGCAATGTCCTTTGCTTAACCCGTTCGATGTTTTTAAGTCTTGTCTATAGTGTTTGATTTGTTTTACGGCGTATCAATGAGTTATTTAATGCCGACTTTTTATTGCTGGTAATATTTTTTTTCAAATATGAAACTGGTAAATTTTTTGTCCAAAAATGTACTACTGGGATTTTTTTTCAAAAATCTATTGCTGGTAATAATGTTTTCCAAAAATTTATTTATTGATATTAAAACATTTTTACACTTAATGTTTTCACCCCAGTTTAGGGGGTTAACTATTTGCCCATAGATAGGACCCTAACAGGTGCTACCACCTCGGATCAGAGTGGACCTGGGAATACCAGCAATTAAGAGGTGGTTTCACGTTCCTCAAAGCCTCCTGATCAGAGGCCTTGCTGTTGGATGTAGTTTATCGTCTTACCCAGGACGCTATAGAGTTTGAATTCTTTTTGGTTGGTTTCGTCTGGTTAAAATTATATCGCCCCGTCTAGAATAATTAATTCCGAAACCTGATTCACTTGCAAATAATCGATTACAATAACTATTCATAATTTCCACTAAATTTATTTTTTTTATAAATCACACTGAGTGTAAGATAACGATTGGTCTCCTCGCCGGACATGCGATCTCTGAGAGAATTAGAAGTCCTACTATGATTCATTGTTTATCGTCACAATGTTAAGATATGCAGATGATAGTACTGATAGCAGACACAAATTAAAGTAAAAAAAAATCCTACAGAAGGTTTGGTTTGTTTTACGGCATATTAACCTCAATGGGTTATTTAAGGCCGACAATAATTTTAATGCTGGTAAAAAAAATTTTCAAAAAAAAAAAAAAAAAAAAAAATGTATTGCTGGTAATTTTTTTTCCTCAAAATCTATTGCTGGTAATAATTTTTCCTTCAAAAATCTATTATTAAAATCTATTTTTACATTTTCATAGTATTTTAACCCAAGTTTGGTTTTTAACTATTTGACCATAGCTGGGACCCTGACGGGTGCTACCACCCAGGGTCAGGGTGGACCTGGGAACACCTGCAATTCAGAGGTGGTTTTACGCTCCTCAAAACCTCCTGATCAGAGGCCTTGCTGTCGGACGTAATTTATCGTCTTACCCAGGATGCGGATGTAGTTTATCGTCATACCTAGGACGGGTAAAGCATATGAAATTGTTGGAGAAAATCGTTTGTCTTCAGTCAGAAGCAGTTATAAAGATGGCTATACAAAATGATATTTTGGTCTTACGTAAGCTTTCTAAAAAATAGAAAAATGTCGAGTGAACTGAACAATCTAGCACAACCTGCACATGCATGAGTGTTGTCGAACGTTCCCCCGTTAGATATTGGTTTGTTTAACGTCATAACCCCTTATGGATTATTTAGTGATGGAACATGGATTCACTCGCAAAAGCTTGATTACAATCGTAACTTTATATTTTCTGTGTTCTTAGTTGGTACTCCATTATTGTAGCCTTGTACCAGACTAACTTAAATGTTTGAACACTAGACTACTTCAAAACTAGTATTCAGACAAAAAAAAAACACATAAAATCCACTAGAGTTGGGCTTAAAACGGTTCGAGAAGACTCAAACAATAGGGGTCAAATAAACTACTATCATCTGGAAGACCTCACCTCGGTAACTATGTTAACTACTTTCATATAAAGCCTTAGTAAAAAGGAGTTGTTTTTTTTCCTATCCTTGCTTGGCCCGTCCTGGGTATGACGATAAACTACGTCCAACAGCAAGGTCTCTGATCAGGTTTTGAGGATCGTGAAACCACCTCTTAATTGCTGGTGTTCGCAGGTCCGCTCCGACTCGGAGGGGTAGCACCTAACAGATTACTCTCAGCAGCCACGGGGGCAACTTTACGAAAATATCTCGCTAAACAATGCTGCGTAGACCAAAAGACATCCGCAATAGTTTAGAGAGTCTTCTTCCACAAAAAAGTCAGGTGGAGGTTGTTAATTTTGCTTGCTTGTTCATTGGGCGGCATATCAATTTATGGGTTATTTAATGGTGAAATTTAATTTTCTTGGGGTGGGGGCATTAGCATTTTTTTCAAATAAATGCATTGCTGGTAACTTTTTACAATAAAAATGCATTTTTATACTTTTATAGTGTTTTCACCCCTGTTTGAGGGTTAATTATTTGCCCATCGTTGGGACCCTAATAAATGCTACCACCCCGGGCCAGGCTGGACCTGGGAACAACAATTAAGAGATGGTTCCACGCTCCCCAAAATCTTCCGATCAGAGTCCTTGCTGCAGAATGTAGTTTATCGTTGTACTCAGGACGCTGGTTAATTTTATGAATTTTTAAAACAAAGATTTGATGGACTTCATTTGTTACAAGTAACTTGCAATTTTTGTAAGTATTAAAGTGCGTTAGATTGGTCTTTTATGACTTTTCAATGCCGAGATTAAACAAAATTTTTTTGTAACTGTTAAATTACCAATTGTTTCGTAGGTGGTGGCATTAATGCGTTAAAAAAAAAAAAAACACACACACACACACACACTTAATAGCTATGTTTGAGATTAGTGATTCTAACTTGGTTGGCGAGAAAACCGGATGTTCCTTAGTGAAACTAGTTATTCTTACAAATTTCAATCATATCCGACACGACACTCCTAACAAAGGTCAGCAACATAGATTTTTAGCTCTTAAATTCCAGGCCAATGGTCTTTTGTGTATGCATTCATATACATCCAGAAACAAACAGCCGAGCATTCGACACAAGTAGTATGAACAACAGACAACCGAAAGTAGGGACAGTGGTCGTATTTTAAGAGCTACATTCAGCTTGGACAAAGTTGGCGTGAAATGAAATCTTATTCAGAAGTAGGTTTTTGTAATGTCCGGCAAGAGTTTGTTTAGGTTGGGAGGGAGAAACACCTTGCTCTCAGCAACTACGGGGGTAATAGGGGAAAAAAAACAACACACACTACCTCGGCAGATAGGGCCTTATCTAGACATTTCAAGTTATCCCGCTACTATCGGGGAAAACATGTCCACACGCAATTCGAGCCCTCTTGCGTCTGTACTTACGCGCGTTAGCCACAGATGTGTTGTGGATTTGTTAATGAACCGTCTCCTCATGGCTCAATTTTTTTAGCTGAATTGCCATAATTTGTTGAGAAAGAAGGTTTCCCCCGTTAGAATCTTCACGCTTTTGACGTCCTGGGTACGACGTTAAACTGCATCCAACAGCAAGGCCTCTGATCAAGAGGTTTTGAGGAAGCGTGGAACCACTTAATTGCTGGTGTTCCCAGGTCCACCCTGACCCGGGGTGGTAGCACCTTTTGGGGTCCCAGCTATGGGAAAATAGTGAACTTCCAGGTCTTTTCCATCACATTGAAACAATGATGTTGCCAGCTATACGTTTTTGATATATTTAGTAAATGCTGGATCTGGCATTAAATAAAACCATAGTGTTTGATATGCCATAAAACCCCAAACAAACAAACACGCTTTTGAATTCAGAGTAATCCTGAGACTGGTTAGCACGAGACTCCACTCTCCTGCTGATGGATTCATGCCTTTTCCGAGGTTACTAAACGAAAGTGAACGTAACGGCCTAAGGTGAAACTTGAACTCCATTCATGGATTCTCACTTTCGCCATCAACATACGTTCTGAGTAGAACCGTTGATCACCGACTTTTCAAATGTCCCAGTTTGGTTGATTTTGTTTAGCGGCATATCAACATCTCCATGAGATATTTAAAGCTGAAATCTAAATATTTTGAACAGTTTTATGCCTTCAGCGAGATATTTCGTACATATTTTATACTTTCTGGGTAAACGTATTTTTTCCAGAGATATGTTTTCTACAGACCTATTTCTTTAAAGTAGGACACGTTGACGGTTGCAGTAATTTTAGTTCTCACGTTGGTTTCCTTTTATGGTTTGAATTATTTTTTTTTTACGACATATCAACACCTCAATGGGTTATTTAATGCCGGCAACATTTTTTATTGCTGGTAATATTTTTTTCTGAAAAATGTATTGCTGGTAGGGTTTTGACCCCAGTTTGCAGATTAACTATTTATCCATAGCTGGGACCCTAACAGGTGCTACCACCCCGGATCAGGGTGGACCTCTAACACCAGAGGTGGTTTCACGCTCCTCAAAACCTCCTGACCAGGGACGTAGTTTATCGTCATACTCAGGACGGTTTTAGGATAGGTTTTATGAATAGAATATGTATTTGTAAGTAATCAGCGTAGATCGAGTTTCATTGGCGTATTTTTGTAATTAGGATTTTTGTCGATAAAATGCATTGTTTGTTTTTGTTTTTTTTTTAATATAGAAGTGTAGACCATGACAGGTGCTACCACTCCGGGTTAGTGTTGGCCTGGGAACAACAGCAATTAAGAGGTGGTTGCACGATACTGGAAACACTCCTGATCAGAGCCCTGCTGTTGGCTGTAGTTTATCGTCATGCCCAGGACGCTCCTTACAAGTACATTCAGTTAGAATGTTTCACATGTGTGAGCGAGGCTTGGCATGTTGTTCATGTTGGCTGACCATTCTTAAGTATGAATTATAAGATATATATATATATATATATATATATACAAACACACACACACGTGTGTGTGAACTGGGTTCCATTTCTACACACCTGCCAACATTCTCTGAGGGCAGAGGTTATTGTACAAAAGTTATTTTCGTTGTTGGTTCATCACTTCTGTTTAATGAAACGGTCTATCTTTTTTCAGGTCCGCATAAATTATCAAGGGCTTAATTTCGTGCAGACTTTACAGACATGTTTGCCTGAACATTGACTTTAATCTTTATGTGGTTTGGGATCCGGCATAGCTCTATTTCTTTACTGCTGGATAACTAATCCAGCGTACCTAGTTGGTTCACAGTTTGGAGAACTTTAGCAGCGTAAATGTTAGTAGCCAAATTATTATCTAAAAGTTTGATTTTTTTTTTCAAGAACATTTAATGCATCCAGAAAATGGACACCCGTTAGAGAATACTAGATAAGCAAAGTTGATCAAATTTGGCGGCAATATGATCATTAATATAGGTTTGTTGTTGTTGTTTTTAGAGCCCATGACTCTGCAGAGTGTGACACAAGGACGAATTTCAGAGTTGGTTTGACGGAAATACCGTACAAAAATTGACCAAGCTCCCTCGATACTTCCCCTTTTTTTTGGAGGGGGGACGCTTCAGGTGCCACACAATTACTTCTCGAAGTAAGAGGTACTGCCTGGGGCTTGGGCTTAATATATTTAAAAAATATGAATCCTAGCCAAAGGCCGGGATCACATATATGATTTTCTAAGCGTAGCTTTCTGTTGAGCACTCAGTGAGGATCGAACTCACTAATCAATCGTAATTGATCTAGCAAGACAAGCTGGCTAATCATTAACCCCGTCCTCGGCGTAGACGTGTATATACGTTTTTACCGAAAACGTCAGACAAGGACGAATAAATACGTCCAAAGCATACCGTTAAAATAAGAAAAAAAGAAATTACTACAGATCTATTTATATGTTGATCTTGATTGGTTTTTTTATACCCTTCTGCGCTTGAAAGGAGTCTAATTGTCCACCAATGTCTGGTAGAGGTGTTAGCCACCGCTCGGGTACTTCAAGGTGTCTCAGTTACTATATAACAAATGAAAAAAGAAAATTAGTTTCTCCCAGAATAATTAGCAGTTAATATTCTTATTAGCTTCTCTTATGCCATGCTGACCGGCATGCCCAGAACGTGGTAATTTGCATAATGTAGTTAATGGCGAACGTCGGCATTTATTTTTAGGCAGTAAAGTCAGTTTAGAGATTTCATTGTCTTAAGTTAAAAACTGAATCTTTGAGGTTAGTGGGGTTGGGTTTTTTTTTAACAATAGCGCCAGCGATTAACTAGTGTTACATAGGAAACGAACCCAGACAGCAGGCGAAGGCAATATACTTATCAAATGAGACTGTCTGGAAGTGATAAATTCAGATTTGCACTTCCGAGGACTTTTCTTAAAGGTGGCTGACTCTTGCCAACCACGAGTGGCATATTATACTGACTGGTTGAAGGACTTGTCCTTTCGAGAAAACATGCCCGGCCAAGCCAGTTAGGTTAGAGTGGCAGCTTTCTGCTTTTTTGTGAAAATTGGTTAACTTCGCTAGGGCGTGAATAGGTCATTGACCCCCCACCCTTTGTACTTGTTTTGTTTTCAGTCGCTCGCATATCCCTCCCATTTTAAGTGACAGAAGGCATAGTTCTGTGGATGTGGAGAACATTTCGTTTTGTGCTCTTTTTTTCCTCCTACACGTTCAGATGAAGATACTTGAGGCAAGGGAAATGTGGTTCTACAGAAGGATGCTGAGAATATCATCGACAGCGTATCTGAGCAACGACGAATTTGTTTTTAGAGAAAAGCGAAACGAAAAAGCCTCAGAAAGAGTTGAATTTTGTAAGGTACATGAGGAAAGAGTGTTTGGCAAATCTAACAGACATGTTGAAGGTTTTGGTTTGCTTTGTGTTTTACGACATAACAGCCTCAACAGGTTATTTAATACCGACAAATTTTTTCTTCAAAAATCTATTTCTGAGACTATTTTTCCTTCAAGAAATCTAAAGTTGGTAATGTGTTTTTTTTTTTTTAAGTATTGCTGAATTTTTCCTTCGAAAATTGCTGTTTTTTTTTTTTTAAGTATTTCTGGTATTAAACCTATTTTTACACAAGTTTGGGGGTTAACTATTTACCCATAGTTGGGACCTTAACAGGTGCTACCACCCCGGGTCAGGGTGGACTTGGGAACATCAGCAATTAAGAGGTGGTTCAACTCTCCTCAAAACCTCCTGATCAGAGACCTTGCTGTCGGACGTAGTTTATCGTCATACCCAGGACAACATGAAGAATGAGCGTTTGACAAAATCTGACAGACATGTTGAAGGCAAGAGGGACAGAGGAAAGCAGCGCACCACCTACCTGACGAGGACGTGTAAATGGTTGGCAGAACAGAGATTAGAAAAGATTGCAAAAAGACGAATTTTACTAAGGAGCTACAAAGGACAAGAAGTTGTGGAGAGCCTTGATCGCCCACGCCCTGAAGAATCACAGCAACAATACAAAACTATTTCAGGAGTAATATATTGTTAATACTAAAAGTTTTAGCCCATAGAATGTGAATTCGGCCTCCAGGGTTCCGATTAGATAATCCCGTAACATTAAAGATTAATAACGTTTTCAAATGTGTATAGAGGCCATGGTAATATGTGAGGAGGTGCAACGAAAAATCAGTAATTTGAAGACTTGTAAGTATATCGTTTGGGTTGCCTTAAAATCGAAGATACCAGAGTCTGACATTATGTTCATAGAATCTTAAACGAGTAGTATGGTGTTACGCGATGCCAATATTAAAAATCTGACAACACGAAAGGCCTAAAATGAATTGCTTTGTATATTTACATATAAAATTTTGAAACGATTTTCCAAATCCAGCTGCACGGGGCCCTTTCCAGGCTTCATTTTGGAAGTTATCATTGGGGAAACGACTGTATTCTAGATGTATCACAGGTTGAGAAAAATAAGTGGGTTGAAAAGATGGGAAAAGCGGCCTAGTAAGGATCAGATTATAATCAGGATTGTTCCTGGTTTAACATATAATATATATCCCGTCGATGCTTCAGAAATAATGGGAGAATCCATTTAATCATGTGGAAAGACATAGGTTTAACGTCTGCTTCCGCGAAATGGAGTTACTTGTCAGTTTCGAATCTTTCCATTTGTAACCTCTTTAAATAAGGTTTGTTTTGGTTGACGGCATATCAACCTCAATGGGTTATTTAATGCCGACAACATTTTCATTGCTGGTAATATTGTTTTGTCAAATCTATTTCCGTTTTTTTTTCTTCTTCTTTTCCAAATGTGTTGCTGGTAATAATTTTTTTCAAAAAACTATTGCTGGTAATATTTTTTCCCTCAAAAATTTATAGCTGGTAATTTTTTTTCTGCAAAAAATTATTACTGGAAATTTTTTCAAAGTATTTCTGGTATTAAAACCTGTTTTTACACTTTTCATAATGTTTTTTTACTCCAATTTCGAGGTAAACTATTTGCCATAGCTGGGACCCTAACAGGTGCTACTACACCGGGTCAGGGCGGACCTGGGAACACAAGCAATTAAGAGGGGGTTCCACGCTCCTCAAAACCTCCTGATCAGCGGCCTTGCTGTTGGACGTAGTTTATCGTCATACCCAGGACGATTTTAACAAAGGACCTTCATTCACACTTGCTGCAATATTTAGTTAGTTAAGTTCAAATATTTAACAATGCAACAGGGGAATTTCAATGGGTATTTTGTAGTCTTGGAAATATGAACTTATTACGATACATCAGAAAAAGCGTATTTTTTTTTTTACTCGGTTGAAGAGAAGCTACAACACCAATAATCCAGCAAGATTAAAAGTAGCTATGCAATTTTGCTAGAGACCATGAAATCTCTAGCTATAGATTCCAAAAAGACGTAAATGCCAACAGACAGCCCTGAAAGATATCACTATGAATGGGTTTAATCGTAGAGTCAGTTCGCAGTGAGTACCTGATCAAGAGCTCCCTCCACGTATATCGATTACATGTCAATATCTGGGTCTTTCAGGATCTTCCAGTAAAAAGATCAGCCGGCAACCGGTTCATCATGAGAGTCAGAAAGGTATCCATTCGTACCTGGCGTGTCTTGGGCAAGCAGACATGGGAGAAACGATATTGAAAAATAGCGTCAGATTATTTATTCGCAATATTCTTAGAAGTGTTTGGTGTGTAATCGAGATAATGTCTGATTGGCTTCTAATCCAAATTGGCCAAAAAGAAAAAAAATGGGAGGAGGTGGAGTAAGGACCAACAAATTAATTTACTGGACGAGTATGAAACTTAACGAAAAGCAGGGAACGATTCTGTTTTCGTAATGGAAGGTTATTTATCGACAACGAAGCGAATATGACACAAGGCCGATTTTAAAGTCGGTGGTATCATGCATACCACAGACCAAAAATATTCCCTATTTGGGAATACCTCAGGAGCCAGGAATTAATCCTAGCTCTCTTGGGAGAAACTGCCTGTAGAGACTGGTCCCTTGGATCTGGACTTAATTTTTATGCTTTAAAAACAAAAAGGACGAGAAAATATAGGATTTGGTTGCTAAATAAAACCTATGTGAACACTGTAACGAATGTATCACGAAACCGAATTTTTAGTTGATGGTGGGCCAAGTAGAACCAGGGTTCAAAAATAGTTGAGTTCACTTTAGTTTTCTTTTGGTGGGGACACACCAAGCTCCAGGTAATGACCATAGCATGCTCTATAAGAAAAGTACTGCCTAGGGAAACGGAGCTATTCTAAGAATGAACTCAAAGATCTAATAAGTGCCTCTCAATCCAAAAGGCCGAAAAGTAATAAAATCTGTTTCGTAAATCAAATTTCGACTAAATTTAATATACGTATAAAATTAGCATAAACTTCATGAAACGTCATAAATGTGTACATACGGGTACAGTGTGACCCGGATATAAGAGGTTTTCTCAGGTTCCAAATTAGAGCCTGTGTTAATGTATATATAATAGACCAAACCCGGATATAAGATACTTCTTCTCCGGTCTGGACAACTCTCTTATATCCGGGTTACACTGTATATTAAATAGTTTATCTCGTAATTGGAAATACGTTATGTACACTTTAAATTCATCCATAATGTATTCATGATTCAGAAGAAAAAAAACAGCATCTCCTAGTCTTCCTACTCCTTTTTTCTTCTTATTATTATAAGAAGTCCTATATTTTATCGACTTTTTTTTTTTTGCTTTAAAGTATAAGGACTTTGCAATACATACAGACAGAACTATCAAAGCTAAGAGCTCTGACATCCCGCCTGGGGTATGACGATAAACTACGTCCAACTGCAAGGCCTCTGATCAGGAGAATTTGAGGAGCTGGAACCACCTCTTAATTGCTGGTGTTCCTAGATTCACCCTGATCCGGGATGGTAGCACCATGAACAAATAGTTAACGCCCAAACTGGGCACTATGAAAGTGTAAAATGAAGTTTTAATACCAGCAATAAATTTTTTGAAGGAAAAATTATTACCAGCAATAAATTTTTGAGAAAAAATATTATCAGCAATAAAAAAATTTGTCAGGATTAGATAACTAATTGATACGCCGTAAAACAAAATAAACCAAACCAAACCATCGCCCTGGCATCGTGATTAGAGACCACAAAGACAAAATGTGCCTCCCTATTGACATGTCTCTCCTTGCAATGTATCTTTGAAGATCTTCAAAAAAACTATCAAAATACAAAGTCCTAGAAATCGAAATCTCATAAATGTGGTACATGAACGACATTAACAATTCCAGTTGTAGTTGGTGCCCTCGGATTGATTGGAAAAGATTCTCTGGTGGCCCATGCCTTAAAGTAAAAATCACAAGTACAGCCCACATCTTACGAAGGGCTTTATCTATGTAAAATATGCGTGATTTTTTTTTTAAGACTTCTCAGTGGAAAATGTCATGATGCCATTTCTGAACTTAGGTCTCTGCTCTGGACCCGAAAATAAAACAATAATAATATTAATATCGTCACCATCTTCCTCTAGCAAGAAATAGGATACAAGGTAAACATCTCTAAAACAGAAGCTATGATCTGGAATTGTAATGAAAGCAATGATGGCATGTAACCTGAAGCCATCATAAACATTCAGGATGCGGAATTAGTTAGTACTAAACACTTATAAGCATGTATAACACATTTACTATAGGATGTTAGTTGTTTTGTTTTATGGCATATCAACCTCAGTGGGTCATTTAATGCCAACAAAATTTTGAAATAGATTCATAGCGATAGTTTGGTTTTTAAAAAAAAGTGTGTATGTATACATATATATTTGAACCATTTTTCAATTACTCATATTTTTTAGTACAATCCAACTTCTTTTAGGAAATTTACTATCTTGGATGGTTTTATTTTCGTAAAAAGCTTTTTTTTAAATTACTCACTTGGTAATATTTCGTTCGAACCAGATCAAAATCTACACACCCTAACAGTATGTGTTTCACTGTAAATTTCTCTTGGCATATAGTTCATATTTGGTTTGGTTTGTTTTACGGCATATCAACTTGAATGAGTTATTTAATGTCGACAAAATTTTTATTGCTGGTAATATTTTGTTTTGTCAATTTATTTCTGGCATTAATTTTTTCTTCAAAAATGTATTGCTGGTAATATTTTTTTCCAAAAATATGTATTGTTGTTAATATTTTTTTTCAAAAACGTAAGTTTTTTTCTTCAAAAATTTATTGCTGATAATATTTTTTACAAAGTATTTCTGGTATTAAAATGCCGACAAAATTTTTATTTCTGGTAATTTTTTTTTTTTTCAAAAAATGTATTGCTGGTAATATTTTTTTACAAAATTTTATTGCTTTTAATAATGTATTGCTGGTAATAATTTTTCTTCAAAGATTTATTGCTGATAATAATTTTTTACAAAGTATTTCTGGTATTAAAACCTATTTTTACACTTTCATAGTGTTTTACCCCAGTTTCGGGGTTAAGTATTTTCCCATAGATAGGACCCCTAACAGGTGCTACCACCCTGGGTTAGGGTGGACCTGGGAACACCAGCAATTAAGAGGTGGTTCCACGATCCTCAAAATCTCCTGATCAGAGGCCTCGCTGTTGGACGTAGTTTATCGTCATACCCAGGACGCGGATGTAGTTTATCGTCTTACCCAGGACGCGGATGTAGTTTATCGTCATACCCAGGACGCGGATGTAGTTTATCGTCTTACCCAGGACGCGGATGTAGTTTATCGTCTTACCCAGGACGCGGATGTAGTTTATCGTCTTACCCAGGACGCGGATGTAGTTTATCGTCATACCCAGGACGCGGATGTAGTTTATCGTCTTACCCAGGACGCGGATGTAGTTTATCGTCTTACCCAGGACGCGGACGTAGTTTATCGTCTTACCCAGGACGCGGACGTAGTTTATCGTCTTACCCAGGACGCGGACGTAGTTTATCGTCTTACCCAGGACGCGGACGTAGTTTATCGCCATACCTGGGACGGCATTTAGTAGAAAAGGGAAATGGACATAGAGTAGGCTGCGTTAAAACTAGTTTAACCCCTCATTGCAAATTACTACAAAGCCAAAACATTGACCTAAAAAACTGAAGTCACGTTCTTAACACTGCATTAGTCACCTCGAATTTCCGAAATTTGATAGTCCCCTGACGTCTGCAGCCGCACCACACCCCGTGCTACACACCTTCACTGAGTCAGGACGAGTAGTGGGAGGGGGCAAAAGAAACAAGTTGCTAACTAGGAATTACGAGTTTAATGCGGACTCCACGATAAATTAACCAAATAAAGATATTGACCTAAAAAAGAAAAGAGAGCCATCTGTTGGCCATGTGTAGCGCCATGACGCCTGAGGTGAGGACCGTCCTGGGTATGACGATAAACTACGTCCAGCAGCAAGGCCTCTGATCAGGTTTTGAGGAGTGTGGAACCACTTCTTAATTGCTGGTGTTCCCATGTCGAAAGCGTTCGATAAAGTACGCCACAGGGATCTGCTGAAACTGCTCAGCAACTTTCATATATTCAGGAAAGATATTAGAATAATCAAGAACCTATACTGGCAGCAAACGGCATGCATGCACATTAAGAATGAGTTCAGCTAATATACAAAAATGGAAAGGGTTGTAAGGCAAGGATGTGTCTTCTCGCCGGACTTATTCAACCTATACAGCGCGGCAATTCTGAGAGAATTGGAGATCCTACCGGAATTCATCATTGGCGGACACAATCTTACCAACATAAGATACGCAGATGACACAGTACTGATAGAAGACATGGAAAAGAAACTACAAAATCTCCTACAGAAGGTAGCGAGGGAGAGCGAGAAGAATGGACTAAGAAGACAATGGATGGTCATCAGTAAAAGGATGAGCCCAAAATGCGATTTGCAGGTCGGGGACACTAAAATCAAGCAGGTGCGGAAGTTTAAATATCTGGAAAGTGTTTTGACGGAGGACGGTAGGTGCAACACTGAGATCCGAAGATGGATTGGGATGGCCAAGGATGAATTCCAAAAGTTGGGAAAAAGTACTGAGAGACAGGAGGATTTCTTTTATGACAAAGAAAAGAGTACTGAGCTGCTACGTGATATCTGTCCTCCTATACGACAGCGAATGTTGGGCGGTCTCCTCGAAGATGAATAGACTCTAGGCGACGTAGATGTACATTAACAATTTTCTTTGTGTATTCCATTTATTTCTAGGTAAAGAAACTCCTAAACTTTCGTTATTCTTTTTAAAAATAAATGTTATCTTTTATTACAAACCAATCGGTCTCTGTTATTTTGTGCATGTACCTTTTCACCACCATTATTGCGTGTAAAATTTTCTCGTTGCGATCTTATACATTAATTATAGAAGTAGCCAACACACTAAATTTTCAACACCTAAATGTCTCAACTTCGTTACAGTGTTTCACGAGGCCTGAGATAGATTGATGAATTCGTTTTTTACGGTTTATCAACCCTTTGCAGGTTATTTAAAGCCAGAAAAGAATTGTTTCTAGATAATAATGGCTTAATGATATGCCTTACTATTTAACCCATAGCTGGGGGGAAGAGATAGATTCACATTTTGCCAACGGTGTTTACGCGTAAGGGAATATAACGAACCCGACTGAAATTGGAACTAAATACTGACCAGGCACGACATTGCTTAACTTCGGTGATCGTACAGGAACCGATGTTTCAACGTGATGACTTACCTGGCGTTGAGTAAAAGGTATAGACCAATTCTCTTACAAGATAATGGCAGATTCCATACCTCACGAAATAAAGAACCCCTACAGAACCTGTTTCATAAGTTCATATAAGTGCTTGTGCCTGATTTCGCCTGGTACATTGACAAATCGATTGAGGAAGATTGTGATGCGCCAATCACCCACTTTCATGCGGTCATCCACTTGACCGAAAAAAAAAGAGGAAAAGAATAAATTAAACTTTTGAGAATAAAACCATACATTGAGGATTTCCGGTTCTTCCTTATGTGCAGTGTCTCCTCAGTACGTAGGCGATCATGGCTCTCCCCAATTTCCTGTTCTTTGTAGCTCTTAATAAATTTAGTCATTTTGTTATTTCTCCTAGACCCTGTTCCGCCATCCATTTACTCATTAAGTACGTTATGTGTTGTTTTCCTAACAATTACATTTTCAGTCTGAGTGTGAGACAACTAGAGATACTGGGGAAAAAAAAACACTCTGGGAGATTCACATAAAATAAAAGTGGGTGGTGTGAGAGTTTATCTTGGCCTTAAGTGTTTCGTGTTTTATGACCAGCAATAAAGTATGTGAGATATGGTTTTCAAAGCGATAACCCACTGGTAATAAAAGAATAATGAAAAAATTTGGGGAACAAGTGACAATAAAACCGGATACTGAGGATTACGATCACAGACTTATATTAACAGTTACAGTTGAAACTGAGTTCTGGACAACCGTTGATGGGGGACAGACTGTCCCGCAAAGTAGTGCTGGGCTGCTTGTTACCGGGTGAAGGCGGGGTAAAACTGATGCTGCCCATTTGAGTTGCCAGCCTCACGCTGTGATGTTGAAATGGTCAGAGAGTCGATACATGAACTTGAAGTGAAAAGCTGATCTGTTAGGTTGACATAGCAGAAACCATCCCAAGCGTCACCTACCTACCTATCCACCCACCGAGATGGTGCACGTGAAGTGGCCTGAATGAAACCACTAAATACTGGTTTGACCAAAAAGTTTGTTCGGTGTAAGTATATCTTCTGTTGAAGAAAACAAACTTTCTAGCCAACTCAGTATATTGGAAATATGATTTGAGTCCTTATTTCTCGCTACAGTGTTTATTTTAACATTTCATTTGCATGTGAGCTTGCAACGGGCCTCACTGTTTATTGTGCACACTGGCACAAACGAAGCGGAGTTGTTCTATCAGTGAAAAACCGGCAGGGGGGGGGGGCATCATTGTATGTTTATATAATATGGCAATTCTACATTAACTGATTCACAGTACTAAAGAATTATTCTACTTCTGTAAATATACGACAGGTCACTCAACCAGCTTACCACAAACCGGGCAATAAATACCGCACGTTACATCTCTATTCTCACAGGGAAATTAAAAATGAAAACAAACACCATGCTGAGAAATGATTATTCAAACTATCTCTAATATATTTAGGCATTTTGCTCAGAGCTTCTCGGTGTGGATGGGTTGGTCGGTGACACTTGAGAAAACCTGGCATGTCGGACTAACGGCTCCTACCGACTCTGCCCATCTTGGTAAATGGCTGTCAACATGAACGGTTGGTAACCGAACAACCTGAGGAACAATGGCGGACCTGAATTCTCTTCCTTGATCCCAACTGTGACTTAATATAATCTAGCAACTGGAAATTCTCTATGTGTGAATCTGTGGTCTCTTGACATTGACCGTCCTATCGGCTGGGACTTCAGAATACGCCGACTGCACATCTGCAGAAGGGTACCCCCCCTCCAATGGGGCCACCTGTTTTCCGTGGGTGGCAACCCGTGATGGCTGAGGACGGTATCCTGGTGGTTGAGGGTTTCAGTGGTCAGGATTAGGTAGTTCCTATTCCCAAAACACCACTTTGGCCCTTACTTGGACTAGACGGGCGGTCGGAGAGGCCCGATCCGATCAATCGGCTGGTCAGGTCAAGCACTTACGTCTATAATTATACCAAATTGATTACTTTAGGGAAACTTTACTCAAATGAACTATTGGATGAATAACAACCGACCTAATGTATAGGCGTTAAAAGGCGCCGGTTGAGGGTCAGTCGTTTCATAGAGACATTTAGGTTTGGACATGGCTATTAACCCTTCAATTTCTTCACTGAAAATTTGCGTAGTGCAACAAAATGTGGTGACAGGTGCTCCGGGTCTCTCACGAATACGTAGCCCTGACCTGTCAAGGCGATTGGGTTTCCCCCTTGACATGTCCCAACGTTGGACTTCGAGGTGAGTGGGGAGCACAGGTAGGGAAATTTAATTCATATAAATTATGAATCAAAATAAAAAAAATTAAAAAAAACCTAAAGCGATACCTTTCGGACTCAGATTCTGATAAAGAAACTAATACGGACTTTCCGAGATTTTTTTTTGCTCGAGTTTTTTGAACGAAACTCCTTTGTCGAGACTGTCTTCTTTCTTGATTGAGAAAGTCTTGTCCAGTCGGATTAATCCAAAATCAGTTAGAAAGATGAGAGACGGCAATTCCATGATGGGGGTTAAAACCAGAAAACACGGGGGAATCTATAATGAAAATGAAGACTTTTCACAATGTAAACTTTTCGAGCTCTTTAAACATTGTCTGTAATGTTTCTGGGGAATGAGAGTTGGCAATCAAAACTTCTTCAGGATCAATCTCTTATTCTTTGACAGTTTTCTTCCAATCAATACTTAAGACTTTATCTAAGTTTTTGTCATAAACATTTACCCAGTCAGCATAATTGCCTATTGCTTTACCTGCCCGGGAAATTATGGCATATTCATAATTTATCGTTCTTGCTAGAACGTATTGGTTGCTTTTAGGTATTTGGCATCCTGGGTAGAAGGTGTCACTCGAGACTTGTGCCTAATCATGGTCCATCGAGTTTTGAATTACTTCATGTTGATTAGAAACACTAATTTCATTGGTCTCTCAGGATTCATCAAGTATACCCACATTACTGGTTGTTTCTAGAAGCTCTTGAAAATGTTTCGTCCTTGCTTGGTAAGTTCTTCTTATTTGCATTGGTGTTGGTTTCAAATTCCGCATTCTCCTGCATTAAACGGCTTGGATGAACCCTTACGTATATGGCGGTGTAGCCAGGGCACGGCCTGCTGTTTTTTTGTCAGGATCGATCCTGGTATCGAAGAACAAGCCGTCAGCCCACACTCGTTGGTCGTTGATGGCGTTTGACACAGCAGCTGGTCTTTAAGTTGATGTCTTCAACTATGACCTCCCTTACCCACGTTGTGTTTTTTTTATCTTAAGAGGGTCAAGCCGAACTATCACTGGAGTATCTCAACCAAGCTAAACGAAGGAGTTGAAGACGCGCACACAAAATTGAAAAATAAAATGGACGACGCCTGAATAAGTCACTATATGATGCTTATATCAAAATAAAAAAAATTATTTACACTTCATTTTTTCCTAACCCGTTCTATATGGCGACGGAACGAAAATTTCGAGTAACTTCTTTAAGGGTGGCCAGACTTGACAACTGGATTTATCTTTAAGTAGTTTGTCGAGGAGAACAGATGGAAAAATAGCGATGGCATTATAGCGATCATTTATCCCATTGCTCCAGGAAGATTCAACTGCTGTATTTACTATCCGTGTATTCAGTTTCTCTCCCATCTCTCGAAAATCGTCATTGGAAATTATTTTTCCATTCTCAATGGGTATCCTATTAGATGCACCAAAAAGTGAGACTCACACGCGTAATACTGCTGAAACGACAATCTCGCTTCTTTTTGATAGGATAACGCATGCTGAACTGAATCGGATGTCATGGTCAATTATATGCAGGACCAAGTTTCCATTCAAATCCATAGCAATTGATTCATTAAATTCTTTAGACAGAGCAACACATACAATTGGTTTGGTGGGTAGGTTTCTTATATTTTATACATATTTGGCAATTTTCATGAATTGTTTTAATTGTTTCCTACATTGTTTTGTCATCAATGCCAGCATCCATTTGAAGTTTCTTCAGTCTACTCTCATAATTGAACTGGTTATGAATCTTTATACATAACTTCTTTCTGTCTGCATCATTTTATGAAGTTTAAAGAAATACACATGCACTGGTTTATTTTCATTATCCTGATATGCTGCTCTGGAGTTTCCTCTTGATTGGTACTGCATAATATTCTGATGACATGAATCCGAGATTATTTCTTTCCTGAACATAATAAAAGTCTTTCTGGAAATTAATTGTGCTCTTTGCTTTTTTCATTGCATCATTACTAACAAGCAAAAAATATCATTACTGATAACATAAGTTTCAATTGTTCTCTCTTTAGTACCTATATCGGCTGGAATCTTCACACAAGTTAGCCGTCCTGGGTATGACGTTAAACTGCATCCGAGTCCTGGGTAAGACGATAAACTACGTCCAACAGCAAGGCCTCTAATCAGGAGGTTTTGAGGAGCGTGGAACCACCTCTTAATTGCTGGTGTTCCCAGGTCCACCCTGACCCGGGGTGGTAGCACCTGTTAGGGTCCCAGCTATGGGAAAATAGGGAAATATATATCTAGTAAATACTGGATCTGGCATTAAATAACCCATAGTGGTTGATATGCCATAAAACCCCAAACAAACAAACAAACAAAATAAACACAAGTTAGTGAAAGGTACATTTCCTGTCACTGTTTTGGTAAATTTTTCTTGCTCCTTTCATCCAGTGAATCAATATAACATTACAACCAATTTTCAGAGCATACATTCCTAGTGCATCCATTATCCAACACAGTACATCCAAATGTTTCTCTAAGCAACCTTCCATGATGTGTTAGGTCTAGACTTTTCATAGTGTTCACTTCCTCATCAAAGTGCTCCATTTGCAGGAGATGGAAGAGGACAATTCTTTGCCCAGTGAAGGACGGATTTACAAATAAAACATTTTGTCATTCTTCCAGCTTGGTCAAATGGGTTTCTCCTGCCAATGCTACTTTTGGAGGCTGCATAATCTCTTCTGTTGCTCCCTTGAATTCCAACTGCCCCTACCCTCTGCCACAAAATCTATTCTTTAGTATGTAGAGAATATCAGCTGCTTCCTCTTTGATGCTTTCAGTTAAGCTACAGTTCTTTTCTACTTTTGATACAGCAATCTAATTTTCCTAGTTGAGAGTTCATTTCCTTCTATCCCAATTTAGAAATTGGGACTCTTATGAGCTCTGTTTTACTTGTTTCTATGTTAGCATTTTTCGAGTTTTCTTGAAAGCCTTAATTTTGTTGTAGAGTTTTTCAAAGTCATTAATAAAGGTTTCAATGGACATATCAGCTGACCTCTGGTATTCTTCAAATTCAGCATATGCTGTGTACGTCCTCTGATGCTCATCTTTTAGAAAGCGGCCATCCAGTTTAGCAAAAGTTTACCAAAACCATCCTCTGCATTTGGGTCTTCGATTGGCAATTCCAATGCTGCCTCTCTGGCTCTGCCCTCCGAAGTTCTTTTTTCTCAATTTTGGAAAAAAAATTACTCACAATTTCAATTCCTTCACCTATGTTTCATATGCTTGGGTGTTTACGAGATTTGGTGGGTTTTTGAAACTGCCCATTTTTTGGGGGGGGGAGTGGGGGGAGGCGTTGGATAACGATGTCTTTAATTTGGATTGAATTGATTTCTTGATAACTGTGAAAACTTTACCTTATTCAACTAACAAAAAAATACTTATGCATATCGTCAAGATCGTGGAAATGCGTTTTGGTAATCTGTTTCTTTTTCTTTGTCTCAAGCACAAATTTCTAGCCAATGTCAACCAATATGGGGGCTACTTATACGCAACAATAAGGATTTACTGATACAAGTCCTACTAATTAACCCATAGCTGGGAGAATATGTGGATTCGTGTCTTTCCCAAGGGTATTTACACGTAACGAACCTCACAGGAATTGGAACTCGACTCTCCGATTTCGAATTGTTAGCCATTACACCACCCGCATATCCAAGCTTACAGCATCTAGTATTCCCAAGCGGTTACCCACTAGGTACTGAACAGGCTCAATGTTGCTTAACTTCAGTGATCGTACAAGAACCGATATTCTTAAGGGTTTTATCATGAATTTAATAATAATGAAATTAACCCATTACTGCATAAAATTACCTTAAAATTTTAGCTCTTTTTTGCCTCATCTACTTTGCTGGCTAATGCTAATCTTACGGCTGGCGGATTTTAAATTTTCGTTAAACCCTTTTCTAAAAAAAAATTATGCCATTCACTAATAGGTTAAATAGATTCAAAATCCTAGATTAGTATGGGTACTAGTACGTAGTGTAATGGTTAGCAAACTTATCTTGCTAGATCAATTATGACTGAATAAATCGATCCTCATTGGGTGCTCCTCACTTTCGGCCTTGTGCCACATCTAAGCTATGCTTAGAAAATCATTGGGCACTTGGATGGTGTAATGGTTAGCAAACTTGTCTCGCTAGATCAATTACGAACTGAGTAGTGGAGTTTGATCCTCACTGGGTATTCCATACTTTCGGCCTTGTGCCACATGTAAGCTATGCTTAGAAAATCATTTTATGAATCAAGTTATGCTTATTAAAATCGCCTAGCTTAGTAGGAGTTAAAGCAGAGAAGGTGGTATGAAACTATTAAAACTCGAGCGTGGCCTCTTGTGCAAGTTGCTTACATAAAGACCTATCCATGAAAGGACAAAGCTAGATTAATGTAAGCTCAAGTTTTTCTTATGTCAATATCGACTACTCTTGTTCTCTCTTCATTACAGTTATGAATGATACAAGGTTCAGACTACAGTTAAGCATTAAAATTGGAAGATTGAGTTGTTATTTTGGTATTTTTTTTTTTTTTTGGCTTAACCCTTTGTGGGTTATTTAAAGTGAAAACATTTTATTAGAGTGTAAAAATAATTATTTTATTTATTTATTTTAGGCTTATATGTCCAAAAATGAATCCACTAACACCCTCAAGGACACATGGCCCAGTGGATAAATGCGTTTGTTGAATCCGGTATCTTAACCCAAAGAGATGTGCGTTCAATACCTGGCTACGATTCAGAATTGAATTAAAGGGAAATAACTGATACCGAGACATTTGGAAAAAAGCATTGCCTGTGGAACTAGAACAATCTACCCAAATAAAGGGTTCAGTTTGAAATTCCAGTCACTTGAAGTATGCCGGAACCTGAAAATGTAATGAATATGGGAATGAAGAAGAGGACCAATGTAATATATATTTTTTTTTACGCAAATGAATATTGCATTAGCAGCGTTTTGGGAGCTAACAATTTTCCTGGTACAAGTCCTACTATTTAAACCATAGCTGGGGGAGGAGATGGATTCTTGCTTTTCTCCAAAGTGCATAAGTGAATATAACAAACCTAAATGGAATTTAAATTCAGCTTTCCAATTAGGGGAAAGAAGACACTAGTTTGCAACAACTATGAACTCCATAGCTAGAATAAATTAAATATTACTATCTTGCTCAAGATGTTCTGATCTTTGTCTTTGCTCCTTCTGAACTCCGGTCAATCTTGGGAATTGGTCAATTGTAGTTTTTACACGACACCTGGTTCGGGCAGATTTTCAACATTTCATCTCTGAGCTTTGAACATCTTCAGCTCTCCTAAACAGGAGTGGAGGAGTCTGCTATTCTAAATGCTACCAAGCTAGAGAATTGAACAAGGGTCTGTACTCCAATAAAATATTACAATTGGCAGTGTAACTAAGGATCCTGATCTTGAGGTTACCACGTCCTGGGTAAGATGATGAAATTCCGTCCAACAGTAAGGCCTCAGATCAGGAGGTTTTGATGAGCATGGAATTGCTGGTGTTCCCAGGTCCACCCTTCCCTGGGTGGTAGCACCTGTTAGGGTCCCAGCTATGAGCAAATAGTTAAACCCCCAAACTGGGGTCCAAGTATTATGAAAGTGTAAAAATAGGTTTTAATACCAGCAATACGTTTTTGGAAAAAATATTACCAGCAATAAAAAAAAACTTGTCGGCATTAAATAACCTATTGAAGTTGATGTGCCGTAAAACAAAAACCAAACCAAACCAAACTTGGTTACCCTAGATTGTCCCAACTGTAGTGTTATGCATATTTTTCAATATGCTATTGTCATGTTTTGGCCAACATATTTTAGCCTTCTTTAGGAGAAGACTATAAACAAAGGTCATTATGGCACTTTATACTATTTTCCTGTTTTGTTAATTAGAACACATGGCTGACAGTGTTCGTAGAATCAATATTGTGAGGAAAAGAACAAAACAAAAATAAAACAAGGATGGGCATGCTATTATCATTAACAGTTCTCATAAGAAAGATTTGTCAAAAGTTAATTCCTTCCTAATAGGCAAACTTCTCCCCATCTTAATCTACAGTTCCCTTGCCCATTCTAGTTATAAATGAGTGATTCAATATCAAACCTCCATGTAATGCTGTCAAGCATTCAAACTAAGGAAAAGAAAACATGAGTTTGAAACACCTGTGTACTCAACAACGAGAATAAAGTGATTATTATTAATCTCTTGTTAAAAGTCTTGGTCTTTGTCACCTTGGGAATATGTCATCTTTAGCTTTTACATGACATGTGGCTGGGTTAGGCTTGCAACGTTCCGATTGAGCTTCAGATCTAAACACAATATGAATGAGTCTCCAGTGCCAAATGTCACTAAAAAATGGAACACAAGCCTGGTCATCATCTATAGTGTTACATTTGGCAGTGAAACCAAGGGTCTTGAAATTATCATGGATTATCCTAGCCATAGTATTCCACTTCTATGTGGTCTATCCCTTCCGGACATGAGCAATCATGGCTCTCCACAATTTCCTGTCCTTTGTAGCTCTTAGCAAATGTATTTTCACTATCACTCAATTCCTGTTCTGCCAACCATTTACACAAACTCTCTCGGTAGGTTATGTGCTGCTTTCCTGTCCCTCTTGCCTTCAATATATCCTGTGAGTGTCAAATTTTCTAAGCCCTCTTTCCTGATTATGTGCCCTAGAAATTTCAACTTCATTTTCTCATTGCTCACATGTTCAGCCCATGGTATTCTCAGCATTAGTTATGGAACAACTGCCCCACCACCATTGGACAACTGCTCTCAGACAATGGAAAGGAGAATTTTTTTAATTGTTATTGAAGTAAAAACAAAACTAAAATTTATAAAAGCCATCTTGAAATTTATGGGATTATCCTGACCCGAGTTTTATTGGATAATTCTTCTTACTGGATAAAACACTAATTTTTTATTAGTAATTATCCTGACCTGATCCAAATACAAATATTGTACAAGACTTTGGGAACTGCCTTGTGTTAAACTTTTTGAGATGTATTGCTCATAATTTGCAAATTTAGTTGTATAAGTCTAGTGACACAAAAATATAAATCTTATTGGATAACAGATAAAAAAAACAAAACAAACCCTAATTAGTTTCATTAGTATTTATTCCCCCATCCCAAGTTATGCTTTCTCTTAATGGGGGCAGTTGTCCTAGGTGCAGTTCTCCTGCTACACTTAGTATCTGTAAAACCCCATTTCTGTTGTTTCAAGTTTTCTTTTTTGTCTATGATCTCACATTCACTTCCATATAGCAGGACCGATAACAGTTCAGTAACCTTTTCTTTGTTCCTAATGAGATTTTCCAGTTTTTTTTAATACTTTCCTTAGCTTTTGGAAGGCATCTTTTACTATCCCAATGTACCTTTGAACTTTGGTGTCATATTTTCCGTCCCCACTATCTTCATTGTTTTTACACATCATGATTTGATCAATATATACACCGGCCTTCAACAAGGGAATGTCGTATACACTGTTCATTAACGCACTGTATATATCCCCCCCCACCACCTCTTATCAATTAGGATACTCTTTGCTGTTATTGTTCTTAGAGGCAAAACTGAAAAGAAAAGTAAATCCCAACGATGGAGATTAACATTTCCCATAAGAAGGCCGAGTCAGATCTTAACACTTTGATAATCTAACAAAAACAAGAATCTCTCCACAAATGCATACATTTTTGCAGAATTGATGACAGTAAAGTTAGAGGGAGAGGATACAAGGAAAGGCTGAAAACAAAGAAAAAGAGAAAACATGATTTGTATATAAAAAAGGGGTGAAAGAAAATAAACTCTTAGACTCAGGGTGCTAAAACGCAATATTTACTCAAGATGTCTGACCATTTCTTTTTCTTCTTGTTTTTTTTTTTACAAAATAAATGTCAACAAGTTTATCTTGTCCCTTTCGTAAGAGAGGGGTTCTTACACCAAACAGACTCATGATGTGAGGACAGGGGACAAAAAAAAAAAAACAATCACACATAAAATTTATCAAACCATACAAACCACCAAGTTTGTCTACATGAAAAGGTGGTAGTATCAGTTCAAAAATGAAAGTATAGAAAATCTAACCCCTTCAAACCCCATCTCAACTGGTGGGGATATTAATTTGAATCTATGATAGTTTTAATGCTTTTTTTTTTTTTTTCCTCTCTTAAGAAGGAACATTAGAGTTGGGGTCAGTTTATTGATGAAATATTAGAAAACATCCAGCACTCTGTGGGATGTTTAAAAAATAAATTAATAAAACATTTAAATAAAAAGTTCAAATAATAAAGTCCCTTTTTTTTAAGCACCTTTTCTAGAGCCATGTTAAGTGACCTCAGTTGACAGAAGAAAAAAAAAAAATCTCATGGCTCTGATTCTCATATCAACATCAGAACAGCCGCAAATCCTGTAGGTCAACACTCTTAATCTGATGAAAATTTGATGAAGACATTTTATTCACATTTACTATTTGTGTTGCAATCAAGCCATGGTAGGTGTACAATAAGTGGGTTTTACTAGAGGACTTGGAGCTGTATTCTGAGTATGGTTTTCTAACCTTTTTAAGGTATAGGTCCATTTAGAAACCAGATGAAGACTACTGATCTTCCATTTCACACAGGTACAAACAAATAAAAAATAAAAATCAGAGGCATTGTTAATTACTAGAGTGAAATCTGCTTTGTTTGCTTACATGTAACATTGTTAAAAGTCTTTTAAAAGTAAATACTTTAATTTGTTTTGCTTCTTTTTTTTTTTTTTTTTAAATATATTATCCTAGATATGAACTTCTGTAACTATTAACCAAAAATTGAACTGAGGAACTTTGGCTCCCAAAGTGTTCTGGAGACTACAAGAGAGATAACAAGTGGCCAAAAACTAAAAACCCCAATTAGCAAAACAAAAAAAATGTTAGTTGTAAGTGAAGTCAATTAACCCAAGTGTATAGAAAGACTGTCAATAGGACTTTCACATGTGTTTCTGACACCCTCTTTTATAATAACAAAGATGACAATATGGTTCCCCCACCTGATGATCAACCTTTTCTTTTGTTGTTTTTTTTTTTTTTTTTCTTCTACTCAGGAGAGAAAGAGCGGAAAATAGAGAAACAAAATGAAAACTTGAGTCTTTATATTTACATAGAAAAAAAAAAAAAGACAGCAAAAATGTCATTTGTCTATTTCTTTTAAGTTGATTTTCTTGGTGTTTTTTTAGTTTTTTTTTAGTTTTTTTTTGTTTTTTTAACCATGTTTCTTTCATATTGCTGTTAGATGTTCATAAGTCTCATTGAGATATTTTATTTTAACACTTATAAAAAAAAAAAAAAAAAAAAATCTTTATTTGCTGTTGGTTTCTTAAAATCTCGCCAAGACTAAATGCAACAAAATGTATCTTCTCCAATATGAACATGGTTATTTTTATTTAAAAATAAAAAAAAATAAATAAAACTTGCATTTTTTTTCCCTCCTCTCTTCCAATTATTGAACTATATAAAGGAGGGCTGCTTCTTTTGTGCTGATCTCTTTCCTTACTGTCATAAGAGAATCTGGTCTTCACAAATTATATTTTGACCGTGAGAAAATCTCCTGTCCTTGGCAATATTCATTATAGATCAACTTGAAGAGGAAGAGATGGAAAACAATGACCAGGAACGCAATAGACACCCAAAAGAGAGTGGGTAGGCCTCCAAATTTGTGACCGTGCTTGTGCAAAGCTATCACATGATGTTCATGAGCAGGTGCTGGCAAGATAAAAAAAACAAAAACAAAGGAGAAACATTTTTACTAAGTAAATAAATACACATACTTAAAGAAAAATGTGGGTGGGGCTGAAAAGGTAAAAACCAGTTTTTTTTTGTATTTTTTTTTTTTTTTTTAACTGGAAATGGGTAAGAAAATATTAATTTGTTGTTTGATCAGGTTCAAAATAATTAACATGATCAAATGACATTTGTATTCAAACATTACAAACAAAATCTTGTAGAATTTTTTTTTTTTATTGGTGACAAACACAAAACATCCCCAAAATGTTTGATTATAAATAAATCCATTAACTCTTTCAAAATTACACTGTAAAAATATACTCACATCATTACAAATGGGTGCTGAAAAGTTATCAGCCTGACCAAAACTCATATAATAAATTCTGATGTGGTGTCTCTTGGTCAGATTTTGAGAAAAAGGTGGAGCCAATAACTTTGCAGCACCCCCTCATTAGTATTTTAAGAAAGAAAGCAAGAAAAAATAAAAATGTTAACAGATTGTGACATCTATCAAAGATGATATTTAAATTTTTATTATTGCATTATTCCAAAATTTTAACACATCAGCAGATAGCTATTAACATCAACAACTGAGCACAAATAGTTATTAATTAAAAAACATTTAAATCTTAATGTATAACATTATCCATAACTACATGTAAAAGAATGTCAGTTTTGATAAAAGTTAAAAAAAATAACCATAAATACATAAAAAATGTGTACATTGTGGAAAATTCCTTTTTCCACAAAATAGCTACTTGTGCTATGCTATAATGCTTATTACCTAAACAATAATACTGAATAAATTTTTTTTAAATATTAAAGTATATTTAATAACATCTCCCTAATAACAACATTTAAGCCATTCTGTTCTCTATCGTTCTACAGATGTCTGTCGAACCAAGTAACTTTCAGGGCATCTTGAAATGAACCTTTTAATCTACAGGTGTCCACAGTTCTCTTTCACTGTCCATGTCTAGGGATTTCTCTTCTCATTTGTTTTTGTACCACTCACTTGCTCACCCATTTTCCACTAAATCGATGTTTGTATAACACTACCCATCCCTGGGCTTGAACTCACATGCGAGTGAAAACAGGATGAGCAATAACTGAGCAGTACTAAAAGGAGAACAAGATATTCCTTGAAAGGAAGGAGAATAATCTACCCAGTAGATTAAATAAAGGATTCATTTCTTCAGTTCGTTAAAGGTTACCTGGACTGATAGATAGAAAAAAAGGTGGCAGGCATGATTGCTGAAACACTGTGATAGCAAAAACAAGGATGAGGATATTAGTCTGAATGGGAATAATGTTTACATCTCATTTCAAAAATCCATATATAAAGAAAAATTTAGCAAGCAAAATATTTTAACAATTTTTTTTAACAATCCAAACTGACTACCTGAACATTTCTTCAAATATGAAATTTAACAAAGAACAATCCAAAAATTTTCTAATTCTGAAATGGAAAGTTTTATGGGTTATTAAGAAAAAGGTCATTAAATCAAATGGAATAGATTTGAATTGAAAGCTCACGTCTGAAAGCGTCCAGACTTTGACATCACGTCTGAAAGCGTCCAGACTTTGACATCATGTCTGAAAGCGTCCAGACTTTGACATCACGTCTGAAAGCGTCCAGACTTTGACATCACGTCTGAAAGCGTCCAGACTTTGACATCACGTCTGAAAACTTAACATTTTCTTATTCGTAATTGGCTGTTTCATATGAAATTACCTAATTTTATGGCAAGAACACCAAAATTGTTTATTTTATGAACTGAGAGGAAATTCAGTCAACTTGATTTCCAATTATTTCTGTAATTGATGTTATTCTATCTTCTTTATAGCACGTTTCAAATTATAACGACACACACCACAACTTTACAGAAGTAGAATACATCTCTTAGTTTTGTCATACTCTGCTTCAAAATAAACCTCTTTTCTGATTTACCTGTTCGCTGGGTGTGAACGCTAAGAAAGCAAACCTAAAAATAAAAGTCACCCTCTGTGCAGGGGCTCTGAGAATCACATCCACCTCACAAAAAAGAGCTAATCACAAACGCTGCTGCTAAAGCGAAAACATAAAAAAATATGGTCTCATGATTCACCCAATCTGCTTTTAAGAACAATGCTCAAGACACTGTAAAGCAGTTGCAACAAAGCTGTCAACATCACCACCAGTGACCTCAGTCAACTGACTCTTCATCCAAGTCACTTCCCTTGCCCACAAAGTGACATTCTGCCTTGATTCTCTGTATCAGCAATACAAAGATTTTTATCTTAACAAGTCTTGTCTATTCACCTCACTAGCAGTACATGTTGTTTCATTTATTCTTTTGTGCTATTATACGCACATTTATAACAGTGTTCAATTACAAAACTTCAAATACAGAAGCTTAAGGTAGGACATTCCACACTTGGAAGACTGGTGCAATCTTTATCCTTCACTTGGCCTTCTTCTGGACTAAGGTAAGCTTAGTAGATATCTGAGACATATGCCACATAAGATTTCAGATAATCTTTCACTTAAGCGGCATAAAATAAATTGCTATTCTCTGAACGGCATAAAATCAATAAGACCAAGGTATATATGTTTGTTACAATTAAACATTATTGCAACAGGTAATGGTGGACTATGCAGCAAATAAATACTGAGGACACAGTCTTATTCTTGTACTGCAGGGTCCACAAAATGTTGCTTATGAATAACAACATCATGAGATGGTTGATTTCCTTGATTCCAGCATAAGCAGTCCAGCTATCTGGCTTCCAGGCTGAATACACCACACAATTGCCTTTTCAGAGTCTCTGCTTGCTGGCATTTCAACTAAGAAACACTATCCCAAACCCCACTCAATACAACCAAATACCCAATGGCCAGGACACCATTTAGCACAATAATATTTATGATGAAAAAACATTTAAAGTAGGCGCCACTGTGAGATTGCTGGAAAATGAACATAACATAATAAAAACGGCCTTAAACTTGATGAAAACAAAATTTTATCATCAAAATGTATACATTACTATTAAGAGGAAAGAACAAAGTAATTTTTAATAATTTTTAAAATTTTTTCTCTCTTTTTTAGAACATTCTAACTTTTGATTAAAAAACCTCATTTCTCTTCATCAGCAGATGTCCTAGTAAATAAGAGAAAATTTTAGTGCGTTTTTTTTTTAATGACAGACATTATTTATGAAAATCTTACAAAAATAAAAATTGTCGGATTAATGAAACTTTCAGAAACTATTAACAAATGAAAATTATCGTAAATATGTATATTTTTTTTAAAGTCATGGTAAAATTTTTTTTTATATTTATTACCCCCCCCCCATAATGAAAACTCTAGAAATTCAAAAGCGTACATTTTTAGTGATTAATTAGTTAAAAGCACAAGGCTTTGAGGAAAGTAAATCATGTTTTGTTTTTTTTTTAGTTGGACTCCCTCTACCTTAAAATCAACTCTGAATTGTAACATAAAACTGAATAAAACAAAGATATTATTTAATTTCAAAAGCTTTTAGTTGCTTTTAGTTGTTTTTATGAATATGGATAACATCTGAAAGCAAAAAAATTTTTTCAATGAAAAATAAATTTTTACAACAATTATTTGTTATTTCTTAAATCATTTATTATTTTTAAATTAAAGTTGTTAAATATTCTAAAATTAATGAAAATGGTTTACAGTTTTGTTGATGGTGTTATTAAGTAGATTTATCTGTACAGATTATAAATTGTAAAGCTGGTTACAAACAGCAGACTCCAACTAGATAAAAAATCTAATATAACATGGTTTTATGTGTCCATAAAATGGCTGCAATTCAAATCTACAGAAGACTGGAAACACAATAAAAACAAACTGTCACATGGTTTGTGTTGGCATATAAACATTGTTCCCCGCTGTTTTCAATACTGTCATATAACTTAAGATTAAAAAAATTGGGGGAAAAAATTAACAAAAGAGAAAAAAAAATGTGTAATATTTCAACTGATAAGGGTACCTACAAAGTATTATGTACCTATCTTATGAAATTTATATGATCTTCTCAGTTATGACATTTTTCCATAAATGAAATATCAAAATTAATAAAATGAGCAGAAATACAAATAATACTGTAAAGTGTAATAAATGTATATAAAATTTCATAAGAAAGGTACCTAATTAATTAGATACCTTTCTTATGAAATTTTATTTCACTCTCAACATTCTTATTTTAAAAATTTTTTATAGTATATTTTTTCATAAAGCATCGTAAATGTAAATGTGGAGAGCTAACTACCAAAAGACAAAAAGAAAAAAAGCTGAAACTTTTCCTTAAAAATAACAAGGTAAATAAGTTGGTTCACTTAAAGCTAATTCATGTCACTTCTGTCCTTCTGTACAATAACTTTTCCTCACGTAAGCTGTCAATATGTAATGAAATAATCACTTATCACACATGTCAATTGTCACTGCTGTTAAGACCTGCTATCTCTTATTTTAAACTATGTTTTTTGGCATGGAAAGTAATGTTTGTTTTAAAATATATTAAATAAACTTTATAATTTCTAATTTTCTGAAAATAAATTTAAAAAACAGTAAAATTGATTTTTGGTAGAATTTTAAACAGAAAAAAATCACTTTCGTTTACAAAATTGAAAAAAGAAAATGGCTGACGATCAATTTTGTGTCAATTTTCCTGAATGAAAAAAAAATGATTTTATCAAAAATATTGCACATACTAGGAATGATTGAAAAATGTAAAAACATAATCAAAAAATACTTTGATCTTTCCTCTTGATAATAACAAACATTTAGACAATAAAAAATTATTTTCATCAAGTTTAAGGACGTTTTTTTATCATGCTATGCTCATTTTTCCAGCAATTTCATGATGGTCCCTAATTTAAAGATATAAAATGATAGATTATTTTATGCCGCTTATGTGAAGGATTACCAGATTTTAATTTATCAGTTTATTAGGAAATTTATTTTTGGTATCATTGTCAAACCTTTAACTTTAATCTATAAAAAGTACAGAAATGGAAAGCTAATGACTTTAGATAAAATTGCTTGAAAATGATAGAGCCAAATTAAAATCTCCCTCTAATCTGTTGTGAACCTGAAGGGAAAGAAATGACTGCTTACCTTCAGCAATTTCCCTGACATGAATTGCATGTTTCAATTCCTCCATGTGTTGTTTGTCAGCAGTGATGTACAAAATTGATGTTATAGGCTCTGTTAGTTTCACAGGGAACTGAGCCCAACGTTTACTGAACAAAAACAAAATAAAATAAAGACACAAATAATTAAAATAAAGTTTAATCCTTTTTTTAAATTATTTTTAACTGATTTTTTTTTCATAATTTTCTAACATCTATACTTTTTTAATTTTTCTTTCCTAATATTCTTAGAGTTATAAAAACACTTTGTATAATTTTATTTTTACTTCTCTTTAAAGTTTAAAAAATTATGTTCAGAATATGAAACCAGTAAAATATAAGATACTAGAGATTTCACAGTTGGGAATTAAAAGATTATTGTGTTTTTAATTACAACTAATCTATTTACATCATAGTAGCAGAGCTATTGCCCCTAGGATTTGAAGAATCCTAAAAAAGCAATCTTTCTCCATAACCGTAGAAAATACTATATCAAGATGACTGGCAATAAGACAGAACACATGAAAGGTTGCATTCATGACTTTTTCGAAACTAACACCAGTTGAGTCATAACTCGAAGACAAGTAGGCTTTTTATTGAATAACCTTTTATCTAAGTTGAGCATGTATACAAATTTTAAGAAAATATAACATTTTTTTTCTATTGAACATTGTTTTTCTTTATAATGTTCTCAATTACCTGATGTGCCCTGTATATAAATAATAACACACAATTTAAAGATCTCCTTTTAACCTTTAAATAGTAGGAAATTTTGAACAAAAAGACATGACAAATCAGTATTTAAGAAAAAAAAGAAAAAAGAGAAAATTGGTTTTTTTTTTTTATAAAAGTAGTTTTTATGCATATTTTCACTTTAATTATATAAAAAAACTTGAAAGATGATATGTTAACTCTTTCAGATTAGGAAAATAAAGAAAAAAGGTGCAGTGATATGTAAATGACTACCCAATAGCATAGCCTATATACATTCCCAAGCAATAAGGTCAGGGCGGCTATCAGATTATTGAACTGATAAAATAAAAAGGAAAATACCCTTCATAACAAAAGGAAAATAAAACAAATGTTAAGTTCCTACATTTTGGAACAGTATGATACTCCTTGAAACATGTCATGGGAGCTGCACATTCTTTGTATAAAGTTGTCACTATTTCTCACCATTTTTTTCTTCAAAAAATATATATGCTGATAAAACACTGTCTTTGGTTTGTTCTTCCAGATTTATTTGCAGGAAATAATGTAACTTATTGAATCCAAGAGTCAACAATTATTCATTTAGATTCAAATCATCATTGAATAATGCCCGTACAATTCAAAAAAAGGTCACAGAGACTAATTTCTGCCTTCCATCAGCATGGCTGATGCTAACCTCCTAAAGAGCAATTTATTGTGCCTTTTTGGTCTCACATTTTCCACTGATATGAATTGGAGTGATTATATTAAATCAATTGCTAGGTCTGCTGCTAGGTAAGTTGATTCACCATTTTAAGCCAGACAATTTTTCTTGACAGAATCCATTTTGCACATTATTTAAAAAACTATGATTCATCCATGCATTGAATATTCCTGCCATATTTGGGCTGGTGCTCCTTCTACATATCTCATAAAATCCAAAGAAGCATCTGTAATATGATTGGTCTTGACCTGGCTTTTCAACATTAGCCACTTTCCCACCACTGTAACTTCTCGCTATCTTTTCTATAAATATTTTTATAGCAATTGTTCTAATGATCTCTCCTCCTTGGTATCTTGACCACATCAATTTAAGCGTACAACTAGATTGACAATTAGGTCTCATCATTTTACTGTTGAAATAGCTAGTTGTAACTATGTTCTATTCTAATAGTTTCTTGTCTCAAACTTCTTGCTTTTTCTGGTTTCTTTCTTCTCTGTCACTTACAGTCTTCAAAAATTCAAATGCAATGTCAATCGCCCCATCATTTGCTTTCTTGAATCCTGTTCTTTTATTGTCCTTTCTCCTCACTAAAGTCTTCTTGTTCTCTTCCACGCAGTAACCCCCGACGTCTTAGTGACATTATTGCTAGGCTTGGGATGAATGTGGTGAAATGATTAATAAGAAATTATCAATTGATCTCCGATAAAAAAATAACAACGATTAATGATGCCTGCCATTCAAAGGTTAAAGTGTGGCGAATGCATGTCAGTACAGATGCAAAAGAGGTCTCGGAATCGCCTGCAGATATGTTTTTCAGCACGAGTTACATCTGGGTTTTTGCCATTAGCAGCAGAACAGTTTGGCATGTCTAGATACTGGCCTCTCTGCAACTGGTCAAGATTTGGGTCTTTGTAAGATGCCTCATGCAAATAAAAACAGGTGGAAAACCAGCAGTCAGCAGTTGGCAAGAATCAGTGTGTTGTGATGGCGGTCCCGTGGGCATTTTTGTTCCTCAAGTTGCTGCGGTTTCCGAGGCAGTGTTATTTTTGTTACCTCCCATCTCCTTTCCCTCTCTGCCTATTACCCCCATAGTTTCTGGGAGTGTAATCGGTTAGGTGTTCCCCCCACCCCCAACAGACTTGCCATACTTTATAACAAAGGTTTTGAGAAAATCAAATTTTATCACTCGTCTCATTTATCAATCATTTGATATGTAAAAGTGAAATTACCTTAATGACACAGGTGGGTCTATACAGCCAGCATCACAGGCATAGTAAGGTCGGTCATTTCTATCCAAAGAGACATACAAATTAGCTTTGTTATCTTGTCCCACAATCACAGAGATATTCAGATGTGTGTTGTTACCATAATTGATGCGACGGAAGAAAAAATCTCTGTGAAGATCTTTGGGTTGCATAGTAAATTCTAAATGGTGGTTGGTAAAATGCAGTCCTCCAATGCTGAGGACCATTGCTTGTAAAACCCCTTCAGCACCTGCACAAGATAAATGTGGAATTGGGTGAAAATGAAAAATACCAAAACTTTAAATCCAGAACAGAAGCAAAAAATGGGAAGGTTGATAAGTAGATAAAAACTGAGCAAGACATTTACATAAAAAATACTCAATTAAAAAAATGTTTTATTGAACCACCAAGTAATATGTTTAATGATAAAATAAAAATCAAACATTTATTTCCAAAAACAAAAAAGTAGTGCAATAAGCTGTGTAACAGAAGCAGATGTAACAAATATATGCATTGGTTTATTGGAAATGCGATTTTCAAGGGTTGGGATTAGTTTTATTAATATTTAGTAAATTTTCTACAATTACTAAATATTAATAAATTTACCAGATGTCACCAAGACCTTTAACCCTTGTAAATTCTATTTCCAGCAAACCAACAAATTTCCATTACGTCTATTTCAAGTGAAAGTAATTTCAGGATTTGTGTGTAGTATAGTAGCTTTTGGCATAGAAAGTGGAATCACATGCCAAGTACAAATTCTGTCCAAATTCATTGCATTCACTTTGCACAAATACCCTTGGGAAAGGTATGAATTCTTCTCTTCCCCGAGCTATGGAAATTGAGATCTCTAAAATTATTGGTTGGAAATTAATCTAGGAAAAGGACAACTCTGAATGCAAAACCTGTTAAGCATGAAGCTGGGAACTTCACCTCATAAAACGTACTTGCTATAGGAAACAACAGTAACACCTACTGTGAAGCTGTGGCCCCTATGCTCCAGAGGAGAGTTTAATGGGCCGCCTATTTCTATTAAATTTCTACTTCTACTAATAGTGAGACATTCAAATAACCTCTTGCAATATTTGAAAGGGAAAACGTTTAAGTTTAAAAAATTTTTACTGTCAAGTTTTTAAAACAGCTGACAAGGGGCACATAACTCCATTTTTTTTTTAGTTTTCTTGTTCAATTATCTCCCCTGCCATACTTTTAAAAAGAGACACATTAATTACATTTTCTCTCGACACTGTTTTGGCCATAAAAGATGAATAAGTGATAAAACTAAGATCCTCTTTGGAGTTTCTAAGACTAAATAAATTATTCTATAGATTTTTCAGATTATGGCTCTTCATCTTTCTAATTATGACCAATATATTTTTCATCCTTCCTGAAGTGTGTATTGTACCTGATAGACTTTAAAAGTTACCTAATACTTTTTTTTTTAAAAATTACTTCAAGGCATTCATCAGAATCAGAGGGCTAAGTGTTTGTCATGTTGATGCGAGGACATGTTTTATTGGAAGAGCTCTTACCTCAATGATGCAAGTGGGTCTATACAGCCAGCATCACAGGCATAGTAAGGTTGGTCATTTCTATCCAAGGAGACATAGAAGTTAGCTTTGTTATCATGTCCCACAATCACTGAGATATTCAGAAGAAAAAATCTTTTTATCTCTTATTTGTTGAACATTTTGGGTAGGTACTGAGAATGGCCGATGAGTATATTAATTGAAATGTTATGACAAAAAACAAAAACTTGGGAAATAATGATAATCTATGATACTATAGCTGTATGTGAAGTTTAAAATATGACCAATTGATTAGTTGGTTAATTATAGGAGCTAACAAGTCAGGTTAAAAAAAAATCATTTGATCATATGATAGGTAGTGTAGATTTTACTAGTATATAAAATATACACTGGTTAAAAAAAATAAGCTAGTATCATTTGAAAAATAAATAAATGCTAATGTAACTAAAATTTGGAGTTGAAAACTAATGTGGATTGTTGTTAAGAGGTGTCAATCAAAAAGCTAGTCAACAAATATAAGCACACTGACTGCTGGAAGTTGTGTTAGCAAAGGGCCATTTAAGTGCTTCACGTGTCATTGAGATTAAATGACAGCATTAAGAAAAAAAAAAAAAAAAAAAAAAAGAGAAAAAAATTTTTTCGATTATAAAATGGTTAAAAATAGGAGTTTGAAATTACCAAAAATCATCGTTAAAGGAAAGTCCACTCAGATCCCTGACCCAAGATACAAATTTAAGATCCAGCTGCAATACCAATTGAAGACATTGCGCTAAGTCCAGAGTTAAAGAAAGAACTGCTAATTGTCAAGACAACCCTCAATTATGCCTACTGCATGAGTACTCTGACTTTAGACAATGACCCAACCAAAAATGTAAAACGAAGAAAAACTTTTACTTTTTCAACTCTCAATCAAGTGTTTTTTTTCCTTTACTGAGATTGCCAACATGGTTGGTGATTGATTTGTGCCTGGAGCAAGCTTTCAACCAACTTCAACAACGTCTCTTCTACAGATCTATGGGCACAGGCATTTAATTATTTCTTCCTACAACTTATTTAATGAATGAACGTCATCCAAAGTGATGCCTTAGTCGGGTGATGGACAAAAACAAAAAAAACAAAAAAAACTCACATAGTAATTGTTAAATTTTTCTCTAATTTTTTTTCTCTAATAATGCATTGTTTTCAGAAGAGAGAAAACCTATGATGTCTTTCTCTACCTACCAGATTTCACCATGAGAGAACATCCCTGTTTCTCAAGTGTGATCATCCAAGTAGTCACAATTCTAGCAATGGCATCTTCGTCTTCAGCATCAAGCCACAGTGTTGATGAGAATCTACAAATACAATAAAAGAAGGTTAGCAAAATGTATTTAATATCAAATTAGCCAAGTGGTTTTAAGGTCAAGATTTGCATGGCTGTTAGGAACTAATACAAAGTTTGGCTATTTTAGCAAGGTTTGTCCCCTATTTATCATGCAAGGAGTTGAGATCACATTGAAGAGTGTAACATAACAGAAAGCAGTTTTCTTTCATAAGTGTAATGGTTGGGTGAGGTCTGTGTCTATCCTCTTTGACAATAGATCTATGATTTTGCAGTTGTTTTCATTAAACAAGTCTTGTTTTGTGCATGAGGAGAATCCCAGGACTCGTCCAATGATTACTAAGATGGTTGGCTTCATATGATTCCAGAGGAAATCCAGGAAAGCATCTGGATAACAGAGGGCCTCCAATCAGAATTCCATCTTGGAAATCTTCTGGACAACTGACAGCCTTGAATCAAGATTTCTCTTGGAAATCCATCCTAGCATCAATTTTGGAAGCTGTAGACCCTGTTCGTCTTTCTGCTTGCTACACTCCTTAATTTTAGTTTGAAAGGAAATCTGCATTTGTGGCTATCATTTGCAATTTGTTCTATTGCAATGGGACAGATTGGTGTTCTGCCCTATCTTTACTCTTTCTATCTCATATTGTTCTCATGTTCCAGTTGGGAAGATTGAAAGGTCATTTCTGTTTGGTCTTTGTTGAAAGATGCCTGTTGGTTGTTGTAAACCATATGGGATGAGTAAGAGAGACTTTCTTTATGCTTCTATTTCTAGCTTCCTCTCCATGTAGAGCAAGTGATACTGTCTCCAAAACGGGTTATTTGGTCGTTCAGTGGTGCCAAATTGTGTAGTTGCCTTCCAGGTCTGCACCAAGCAACCACTTTTCCTTGGTGAACCCATATGCAAGATTGAAACTGCATCATCCAATAGCAACTTGTACATGCTGGCTTTGTCCTTCATCTGTTGCTGCAAAGCAGTGTAGTAAGTCAATGCAGGACTCTTGTGCCTGCATAGCGAAACTCTTACATGAAGTGCAGCTTGTATATGACCAATCAAACCCTTTAAACCGTGAGTTTACCTGCTGGAGCTTAGCAAGGTGGAACAATGACATCAAAATACCAGAGTCAGCAGTTTTCTGTCTGAGGTTCTCTCTCTTTGGCAGACAGCTAAGAAAGGACTTCCATCCCATGTAATGTCTGATCATGGCAACTGTAGTCATAGAATAGAATAATAACAAGATCCGAGTTTTGACCTGCTGCAGATTCAAACTCTCTGTGAAAGCTAACTAATTGCAATGCAAGTAAAGTTTTAACTTAATATTTATTTTTAATATTTTCATCCCAAGCAAAGCAATAAAGCCCTTAAGATGCAAGGTGGGGTTGCTGAGTGTGAAAGAATGAGAAAAAGAAAAACATTAAGGAAAGAGAACAATAGAAGGACAGTAATTAAGACAGAAGATAATGATTGACATTGCATTTAAATTTTTGAAGATCAAATAAGAAACCAGAAGAGAGTTCCACAAGTGAGAACTGTGAGAGAAGCTGTAAGCATAAAAATTATGGTTCCATCTAGCAATTCTTTTTAACTGTAAAATGATGAGATCTAGCTGCCAATCTATCTTTTGATTGGTTATAGAAGTAGAAGGGTTTACCTATCATCCTGTTCACACTATACTCCAGTCTTTTGAACAGGAGAAAAGGTTTATCCTTTGTTTCCTATTTAGGATTGGGTTTCCAGTTCCTTCTAAAATCTTTTCCTTCTCTTTCATTTCCAATAGCCTCTTGCCTCTTAGTGGCATTAACATCTTGCTTGGGATGAACTGATTTAAAAAAAAAAAAAATCTATTTTTGGCTTTCCAAATTGTTGGAAGTCCTTCTCTGTAGTTCCTGTCTTTAAGAACTCTGAAGAACCATCTGACCCCTCAAATTATCACCATATTAGTCACTTAACTCTTTTTGGCAAAGTATTAGAGGCTCTAATCAATGCCGAATTGGTTACAATTCATTACTTCCTAACAGATTATTAATCCTCAATAAATTACCTTTTGTAAGAATGAGTATGAACAATAAAGCAGCAGGGTAATTTGAGGTCAAGGCTAGGAAGAAAAAAAAAACATTGCCTAATAAAGAGTCACACAGCTTGTTGGAAATATATTGTACTAGCAGCATGGCCCGGCATTGCCCGTGCTTGATTCAAAAATTGTACGACTCATACAGCAATCGCTATCACTTGACTTAAAATATTTTTGCCCTTCTTTGCCTTTAAAAGAGTGCCCTTTGCCGTGCTGATGTTGCTACATGCCTTACTTCTTGCCTATCTCACACTGCAAACTTTTTCTAAGCTCTATACTAAACATTAAATCTGTTACGAAAAAAGAACTAAACAAAATGAACACAAAATGATCAGCTTTAAAAAAGGACTCGTAACTGGAAAAACCAAATGAAAAAAAGAATGTTAACAACAAATACTTTTTCACACCCAACCCAGTTCTGCAGAATCAGAATCAACGTTGAGTTTAAGCAAGCAAATGAGCCAATTGGAGTAAAGTGCTATGCAGATCTAAATTTTTCCCCACTTGTGACGAATGCAGCTATCGATTTTTTTTGCATGCTAGCATGCTAGTTAACATTCATGTCAGTCAGCTGTTGGCTCTCACACTGGCCAATAGAATCTTCCTGCCTATTCATGGCAGCCAGCTATAGGCTCTCACTCTGGCCAGTAGAAAATGGCCACAAACTACATGAAAACTGCCGTAGAAGCATGAAAAAAATCGATTATTTCCACTATCAATGGGAGTTGGGAAATGCAAAGTCGGTCTTGACCTTCCCACTAACTTGGAGCATGTGCATGTAAATTTTGGTGCAAATCTGTCAAAAATTGCGGCCGTGTATTCGTTACACACACACACACTCCTAAATTTGCCTTTATAGAACCAGAGTTTGAGATGGTGTATTCTTGAAAAGTCTTTGAGAAAATCTGCTTTGAGTGGTTTGGCTTAAGGCTCAGATACTCACAGAGTGGAATGGCCACTGTAGCATTGATCTGGATGATGAAGAATTCCCATGATGTCATTTCTGACTAATTCTGTGGAGCTTAAATCATGCATTGGAGACATGACATTG
The DNA here is from genome assembly GCA_964036315.1 of Acanthosepion esculentum. Lineage (NCBI taxonomy): Eukaryota > Metazoa > Mollusca > Cephalopoda > Sepiida > Sepiidae > Acanthosepion > Acanthosepion esculentum. The sequence goes on along the minus strand of OZ038501.1, from coordinate 34,546,332 downwards.
CTCAGTACATAATATGTAGTGGTGTTGATTTTGTGTCCGTTCAACGCATGGGCTGCTTTCGAATGGCTAATACTGAAACCACTTGACCACAACTAGAAAAATAAAAAAATTGTATTATTTTAGAAAACATGAAATTCATGATGAATTTTACAATCTAAATTTACATATATATGCAATTGATAGCATGCATGAATGCAAAGTTTTATGGCAAATCAAGGGCACTAAAAATGTAGATTCTAAACAAAAAAGTATCACTTTTTAGTTGTTTCTAATGTGTAAGATTTTGAGAATAATGCAAATGCAGCTGCCAATAAAAAAGGAAAATAATTCAGTTATTTTCATGAAATCAATGGATTTGAAAGACAACAGAAAAGTTTTGTGGACAAAATTTAATTTTGGAGAATAATATTTTCTTTGCTAAACTTTATTTCAAAAATATATTTAAATTTGATCTTTAATATTTAAAACAATCATTAATTATATAGACAGGCACATTTGGAAATATTACTATTACTTACTAATTAAATATATTAATTAAATTAAATATAATTAAATATATTAATGGCTAAAGACATTGAATTTGATGAGGCTTTTGTTATGATTTATCATTTCTAAAATCTTGAAGATATGATAGCACATACAGTTGAAAATCTGATTGCATAAGACAAACACACAAGATATGTTCATAAATATTACCAGTAAATTTCAAACTTTCACAATATTGACCCAGAGTTGCTCTGGCTCACAGAAATTTCAAACAGATATTGTTTTAAGACATCTGACCAGTGATAAGATCAGGGACATAACATTTAAAATAAGTTTGGTTAAGTTTAATAAGCAACAATACAAATTATATAAAGTCCATTACAGAAATTCAGTAATAATCCTAAATGCTGGAGGGATTTATTTTTATAGAAAAAGGATGAAAGTGTGAGTGAAAGAAGAGAAAAGAAAATCCATAGGAATTCCTTGTTGAATTTTTAGAATTTGGAAATAAAACAAATTTTAATAATACACATACTAAAAAAAAAATTTTAGTTTTAAAAACTGATTGCTTCATTCATAAATTCATCAATATTTTAATGAAAAAAAAATTATCTATATACATATATTTTTAATAATATTTTTATTAAAAAAAAAAAAACACGTGAATAAAACTAAACATATACGCACACAAATGTAAGAATGACACAGGGAACAGATGAAGAAAATGAGGAAAAGAAAAATGAAGGAAAACAAAAAAGGGGGAAAAAGGAGAAAAAGAAAATTCAAAATTTAAAGATAAAAAAAAGAACAAATGGCTAAAAACGTAAAAAGGAAATTACAACCAAATCAAGTGTGTACAAGTAAAAACAAAATATAAACAATCATACATCTGTACCGATATAAAAATAAGCAAACTCAGCAATATTTAAGCAAACATAAAACAACACAAAATACTCATCAAAAATTACATACAAGAACAAATATATAGATAAAAAGGTTTTATTTTATCAAATAAAGGTAAAAATCCCAAAATAACATGAAAAATGCATAAGTAGTTGAAAGACAGATATCAGGTTATAAACAAACTAAATAAAGAAAGAAAAGAAAGGAAATGTATACACACACACACACACACACATAGACAGCCACATAAATACATATGTAAAAAAAAAAAAAAAAAAAAAAAAAAAAAAAAATTACAAATACATATAAATATAAACACCCACATTTAGACATACATACAGAGATAAAAACTAATACTTAGTCACACATGCATGCAAATACATGCACCGAGGAAAATACACCGATATAAAACAGATGTAGAAAACAAATATACTAACATACAAACACACATTCCTACCAAGATAAGCCTAATAAATTAAGAGTTCATGCAGGATTAAGGCATTAACGATCCCATCTATTCAATATCAACTGAATTATGTTCGGTTAAATCAATAGCAAATAAGAATAGATAATAATTAATGACAATAATCACGTATTGTTTCTTTTCGATAATGTAAGCCCCTCAAAAAATGTTTTTAAAAGGTCAAGTTAAAATCGCTACTTCATTTTTTTTTTTTTTTTTAAATGTCCTATTTTTATCAAATTATATGGCTGAATTTATATCATTTAATAAAATGTAGTAAGTCTGATGAGGCAGATTTTTACATATATATATATATATATATATATATATATATATATATATATATATATATATATATATAAGCAAATATGTGGATGTAGATCCGATGGTATGATGAAAAATATGGAAAAGACAAAACAAAATCCGAATATGCAAGTTTACTGTTAACATTAAAACAGTAAACTTGCATATTCGGATTTTGTTTTGTCTTTTCCATATTTTTCATCATTATATATATATATTATATATATATATATATATATATATATATATATATAGACACACCTGTTGAAATAAATTTATAACCACTGATCATATGATGACGAATTAAGTCTTTTCCCTATTATTTATTTATTTATATTGCTCTGTATATAAATTTATTCATTGAGCTCTCATCATGGCGTTAACTTTAATATTTTTTATATTAAAAGATATTATTGGAATAATCCCTACCAAACTACAGATTTGGTATTATTTATTTACACACACATATATATATATGCGAACACGCGGGCAAATATCTTGAATTTAAGAAATGTTTCCCTATTGTCTTTTTACAGATATACTTTAAGTTATATCTGAATTGTTACACACATACAGACACAAATATATACATATCCTGTTTTTATGTAATATGATGAACTCTTACTTTCGTTTTTCTATTTTGTGATTCTTTAATTAAAAAAGAATAATCAATCATCCATAGATAGTAAGGTGGCTTGTGATAGTAAAGTCAATTTGTCTTGAGGTAGTGTAAGAAGTATTAGACACACTGTAGGTAGGCAGGTAGCCACAGATGAGCATATTCTGAAAATGGTTCTTACCTTGCTCCACACTTTAGTGTGTTCTTGTCGTAATTGCTTCTCATCAATCAGCAGAACTTCTTGCATTTCCTAAAAGGAAAATCTGAAGAGCATTAAATGAAGAACAATCCAAAAGAACTTAACTTCAAAATAGCAGGATTCTGTAGATAAAAAATATTTGATCAGCAAATAAAATGTGGAGGATTTTGGTAATTCGATGTTTATTCACAACATCATCAGATACAACATTAACAACAGAATACAAATTGAGAGAAATGATGAGAAATAAACATGAGAGAGAAAACGAGGATAGAAATGAAAAGCAGAATCATGTTTATTAATGAAGGCAGGAAAGAATATTGTCCAACCAAAATATTGACCCAAGTTTCCAGATATGAAACTGGTAGTTCTTTCCTAATCTGATAATGACATGCTGAAATTAATGAGACAGATGCCTCATATCATGTGTGATTCCCTCGAGCCTGACAAAGTGCAGCAACTCAATGTGACATGATTCTACAGGTGATTGAAAGACCTCTGTAGGGATACTGAAACAGGGTGTATCTATAACTGTTCATATCCCCACTGCTATTTTTCTTTTTTTAAATTGGTATCACCTATTCAAGGCAGTAAAGCCTCTAAGGCACAAGGGGTTACAGGATGTAGAAGAATTAGGAACAGAAACAATAATGATGAGCAGAAAGAGAAGAGAATTATCAGGAGGACAGTAGATAGCGATTGACATTGCATTTAAATTCTAGCAGATTAAAGTTGGCTGGAAAGCATGGAGCCAGAAGGGAGTTCCACAAGTCAGAAGTGTGAGATAAAAAACTGTTAGCATAGAACTTACAGCTACATCTAGTCAGCTCAACTGTACATTGATGAGATCTCAATGCCAGTCTAGTACTGCATTTAAATTCAAAAACTTTAGGTACCATAGCAAAGAGCTCATCCAAACAATTACCATGAAAGTATTTATAAAAAAGACAGACAGGCAACCTTATGACAGTGGGAAAGTGACTGGACCTGAGCTGCCAGATCAGGACCAATAATATTGCCGATTCTTCTTTGGATCTCATCAAAGATCTCACATTAACTAGCAGGGGAACTGGACCATATGTGGCAGCAATATTCTAAGCATGGACGAATGGTAGACTTATAGATTCTGGAGTGAAAAATTGTCTTGCATGACATGGTGAACCAACGTTCTTAGCAGGTGACCTAACAATGGATTCAATATAGTCTTTCCATTTCATATCAGCAGAGAACATGAGCCTGAGGAGGCTCAATGAGTCACTTTCCTGGAGATTAGCATCGGCCATGCTGATGGAAGGTCTCTCAGATGGTTAATGGAGAGAAGTTTAGTTTTGGAGGCATTAAAATTAACAAGCCATCTTTTGCCCCAGTTAGCGACAGACATGAGGTCATTTTGGATATCGGCTGCCATTTTGACCTTGAGCAATAAAGTCAAAAGAGACGAGTAACAGAGTTTAGTAACAAAAGACGGAAACACAAGGAGTAGTCCAGGTCCTCAAGAGACAATTCCCTGGCCAATGGAAGATTATCCCAGATGTAAACACCAAGGCCATGCATGTGAATGCTGGAATCTTTTCAGCAAAGGGTAAGATACCCTGGAACCAAGAATTTATTGGTAGCAATGGAAGAATTTAAGTTAGTTTCACAGAGGGCAAAGATATCTGGTGACCGTTCCAAGAGGAAAGATTCTACACTGCAAAGGTTAGAATGGATACCACAAATATTCTTGAAAGAAAGGCTGAAGGGTGGGGAGGTAGGTGGCTTTTTTTACTAGTTTAGTTGTATTTATTTTTGTTGCGTTTTCCATGAGATTCGTTTTGAGGAGAGAGAGAAAGAGAGAAAAGACCACTGTAATTGTCACTATCTATTATCAATGGTAATACAAACCAGCCAGAGCGTGGCTGAGAGCAGAGCATAGTGTGGCCTCGGGGTTGACCACCATAAATACATGCAGCGACACCTACCCATGTACGACATGGCACTACAAATACCCCAATATTGTGTGACTGTTGATCAGAGCAGCCTCTCTAAGTGCTACCAAAGAGTTCAGGCTCTTAATGACCAGCTGAAATCAGGAGCCAGCAAACTGCCAATCCGATACCCTCACAATGGAAAGTCACAGCTACTGGTTAGTCTGATCACCAAAAAGTTAAGTTAAATAATTGTGACCCTGACAGAAGAAAGAAAGAGAACTGGTAAATTATATCCTGAACAGGAAACAAGGGATGGACATTTACTCCTGTTCAACAGACATGAAAGGAGTTTGGTCTGGACGATAAGTGAGCATATGTATCTTGCATGTAAATAGACCACTCAACCACACCACAGAAATGCTATTTTGAACTCTTACCAGGTTAATGTGGTGGCCACACCAATTTTCGGAAACTATCAGAATGCTTCTTAAACTAATTGTCAGAAACCTGGATCCAATGGTGCTTGAATAACCCAACCCCAACTATTCTCTTACTTCCATTTCACTGTCCAAAAGACCAACTTATCACAACTTTATTTGTATTATCTTCATGGTAGATAGTTCAACTAAATTTTGCTGTCAAGCTACTTTGTACTTTGCTTGTTTTTCTTCCTTTTTCAAGGGAAACTTTTCTCTACTTTAAAATCGTCTAAAAATAGAACAGCAAAACCACAGTGAACATATACTTTTAAAATCATCAACCTTCACTAGAGAACAGGCACAACTAGAGAATGAATCAAAATTGAGATCTTACCAACTAAGCAGAAGTGCCAACATCCAAACATATGATGGACATGAATATAACAGAACAACTAAAAACAATGGACTTATTGGTCACTGTTACACGAGACACAGAGTAGGGTCTGCATGGCTTGCTAGCCTACTACCCCCACACAAAAGAAAAAAAAAATTCTATATATTTAAAATATTTCATCCTTCAACATAAAAGAAAATGCTCACCTGGTAAAAGAAAAATCAATTTATCCATAATTTCGTCCTAACAAGTACAAAGGTGAAAGTGTTAACGATTGATTCATTTGTTTATTTAACGGCATATCAACTCCTTATGGGTCATTTAATGCTGAAATTTAATTTTCTTGGGAACTTTGAAATAATATGATATGTTATTCTACTTTCAAAATGGAATACATGGTAGATGATACTCTGCTTTTGTGTGTATACATGTTTATTTGGACATAATTACTAGAGGCAGTGATATGTGTTTTTTATGCTGTGGTTTTGTTGAAGTTATACTTTGGAAGAAAGTTTCATTTCTTTAAGAAATTGTAACATATTATATGGCTTAATGCCATGAAGTTTTCATGTTGGGTAGCATTTTAAATGGATTTTGGTGAAGTCACTACAATTTGTTAGTATGCGCGTATTGTTGGTAATTTATACAAAAATGTATTGCTGGTATTTTTCACTATAAAAATGTATTTTATACTTTCATAGTATTTTGTTTACTCAGATTTTGTGCATATACATGTTTGTGTGGACATAATTACAAGAGGTGGTGTGTTTTATGTTGTAGTCTTGTTGTATAATGGTAAGCTACCTGGTCTTGCTAAATCAATTACAACTGATAAGTGAATTCAATCCACACTGGGAGCCCCCATAATTGCAACCTTGTGCCACATTTAAGCTATGTTTAGTAAATCATTATAAAATAGCAGAGGAAATAGCTGTTAGTATTTTTTCCTCTTTTTTTCTACAACAAAAACTGAGGCAGGGCACTATCCTACCAGTGTCTAAGCAACAATGCCACATGAAAGGTTTACATCAGTACCATTCACACACACACACACACACAAAGGGAGAGGGAGAGAGAGAGGTTCATGATATCAATATGAAGCAACCTTGATAATTAATAATGAAAGCTCAAAAGTAAATACTCACAGCAAGCACCTTAGGTGCAAGATCTTGCTTCAACTTCTGTGCATACTGCTGCTCCAGTGGCTGTGAATAATGCACCACCGTTACTACATGCAGCTTTAGAGTGCTGAAGCAAAATAATAAAAAAAAAAAAATACAGAAAAAGGAAATTTATATGAATAATTATATACACATATTAAATAGAACTAGGAACATTATAAGAGAGTAAAAAACAAAAAAAAAAAACAAATAGAAAAGGTTAAAACAGGTAAGAGAAAAAAGATGGGAATCAGACATCATTTTTCCTTTTGTTTTTTTTTAAAACAATGATATTCACCTTGCACAAGGCTCAGGAGCCACTCAAAGTAGACTTACAGTGTAAGAAGCTCATTTTATGTGGATATAAGAGGAAGTTAACCCTAGACATGTGCAGGCTAGGATTGTAGTGATCGGGGGAAGCTGCTGCTTCCAATTCTGAGCTGTTGTCCATTATACAGCCCCACACATCCAAGCTCACAGTACATGGTATTCCCAAGCAGTCACCCATATAGATATTAACCAAGATCAGCATTACCTAACTTTGATGATTTGTACAAGAACTGAGGTTTCAACATGATATGGCTATAAGCCACAACATCACTTGAAGACTTCCAACAGCAGTAACAACAAAAATAGGTAGAATGTAATTAGAAGGGAAAATAATGACATAATCAAGTCGACTTTCTATACAACCTAACTGCACACGAAATATTTAGAGTTTGGCATTAAATAAACCATATAGGTTTATATGCCACTAAACTAAAACAACCAAATCAATCTACACAACCTCAAACAAAAGGTTAGGAAAGAAACTCCCATTAATACTAGAGTGATCAAAGTTAGTGAACTCTAGTATATATTTCCTGAAAAACTATTTCAAGAGAAAGATTTTACAAATTTTAATCTGCAGTAATGCTCACTGTTCAGCCAATGAATGCCAAATGTTTCCTGTATGACAAATATACCCCGTATTCTTACCTCAATGCTTTGACAAGCACATTTTGTGGTATGCTGACCACTGCTATGGAGACAACAACCACAAGGTCCGAGTTGGGTATGCTGACCACACGTTCTGCTTGATGAAACTGGACACCATCGGAGGACGAACTGCTTCTGCAGTACAAAAGCAAAATTTTATGATGTTTATGTAGATCTGTGTCACCCAGAGTCACCTCTAACCCTCATCAGTATTTAGTGTATTTAGTTGTTTATTTTTAACATTGTTACCATTCAATATGATGGAATTCAAATTATAGAATGCATTTTTTATTGATAATTTATATAAAATAAAACATAATATCAGTGTTTCTCGACCTTTTTAAGCAACAGCACGACTAAGAGCAAATGAAAAGTAAAATTTTTAAAGTGTATGCATTTAAAAATGTTGTGAAATAAAACCATATATTTTTTAAAAATACACACACAAATGTGAACTTATTTTATTTCAATGTTTCTATTCAATTTGTGCAGCTTATTTAGTGTGAAACCTGTGCCTGGTGGTTTTTCGCAATTTCTTCAATGTTTGGTCGAATGTGCAACTAATTCATAATAATTTTGTAAAAATTTTGAATTAAACAAAGAATGTTGAATGCAGCTATATGAAAAAAAAAGGTTAATATTCATTTATTCCAATAAGGAAAATTTTTTAAAATTACATCAAAAAAATAAAAATACTTTTTAAAAAAATGAATATTAAAACAAAGTATTTAAAATAACAATCGAAGAATAGTGAAAAGAATTATTTGAAAAAAGTTTAATACTTATTCATTTATTCAAATACTAATGCTGTACCATTACTACTTACACACACACATATGTATATATGTATGCCGTGACAATATTTTGTGGCACACTAGTGTGCTACTAGATTATATGAATTACAGAATTGAAAAAATATTTCAACACACTACCATTCCAGCTGTTTTGATCTTATTTCACTGAACATGAACACATTAACACACACACATTATATATATATATATATATATATATATATATATATTATATATATATATATATATATATATACGCACATATACATATGATGTACCAACAAACAAAAATGAACATTTAGGGAGTGCAAAATTCTTGTTTTATTCATATCAATACTAATTATTACCTACCTGGAATGGCTCCTTTTTTTTCAAAGCTTCTCTTATAAGAAATCAGTATATAAGACCCAATTCTATTAAGTCATTTACAGGTCAGCAAAAAGTTTTTCAACAAGAAACCTTCATCTATTCTTTACCTAAGCAGCCCAAATAATTTACATCCAGCATTCTGACACTCAAAATCCAATCAAGAGAAGAAACCAGGTACATTTAACATGAAATGTCTAAGAATTAGTCCCATTTTAAGAGACTAAATATAAGGAGTCAGGTGGAATAATTTTGTAACAAAATGACAAAGTTATGAAAGCAAGCTGATCTATGTCTCATTCCAAAGGCAATCTTCATTATGCAACAAGGTCCCTATCTTCAAGGCTCACATCACAAGTACTCTGAACGATTCCTAATGGAAAACTGAAATGAGGCCAGCTAAAAAACAATTGGAATGAACATATATAGGAAGACCTCAGGTTAATGACCAATCAAAATGGAGAGCATTGATTGCTTCAACTGTCAGCTAATGTGAAAATGTTGATTGACAGATTGACTAAAATGTGTCAAATAAAAGAATAACAAGAAGAAAAAAAACAGATTAAACCAGAAAAAATGTCATATTTGTTTTTTTCTACAATGAAATGTGGGTGAAAAATTATCTACAAAAAGCTATGCTATTTCCCTATTAAAAGAGAATATCAAATACTTCAGTGTATATATATATATATATATATATATATATATATATATATATATATATATATATATTACCAATTTGTGACTGGTAGGGATAATTCCAAGGAGGATATTAATCCAGGGAGAGCTCAATGTAAATTACAGAGCATTATAATAATAATAATAAAGAAAACTTTAAAGATTCATTTCAGTTATAACTTATTTCATGAATATCTATATATTCATCTCTTCAATCTGAAATCTTTTAGCAACATTTATTATTGACCACAATCTTCCTTGTCAATGCACTTAATACAACTAAATAATTATTCAGTAAATGTTTAAAATAAAAATTCACCTAATAATTTTCATGCACTGTGTGTTTGTGTATACATTTAAAGAAATATTAACAGGTAATAAATTTATAATTTTGAGAGTTATTAATAAGCACATTTATAAAAATGAACACAAAAGAAATCTGTCTTGTTCAATCAAATATGCAAAAAATATCAAATATGCAAAAACAAAACTAGATGTGAATGTACAACACACACACTGCTTTTATTCCTTACCCAACATATTCCTGGAGTGACCACGTCCATTCAGGGGCCTTAAACCTGTGCAATTCCACCACAACAGGGATGGACTGAGAAAAAAAAATGAAGATTGTAAGCAATTTTCCATGCCACACTCAGTTCAATCTATTTACATGAAAATATTTACAAATAAACTAAGTTCAATTTATAAAACACCAAAACTTTCAATTTTAGTAAATGAATCAATGTTATTGTTGGTAAAAACATTTTTCATGACATATTTTATAATTACTTAATGTTCTCAAATGACACTGAAAGTTATGTTAAAATATCAAAATATCTTTATTATTTGGCTTCACTTATGAGATAATGCAAGCATGTCTACACACCCTATATATAACACCAACGGCTGGTGCAAGTGACTTGTGCCACCACCCCCTAATCTATGATAAGGCAGCACCTCCCCCCCACACACACACTCTACTACATCTCAATTTTCATATGGTAGTATTCATATAAAATACAGATTTTATTATAACCTAATTATGCACAATAATGGATCATATGCAATATAGACAAACAATTCCACCAGAAAAAATGAAAATAAATGCAATGCATCTAAATATATATTAGTGACATGTCATAATAGATTATTCCATCTAAATAAATCAACGACGTTTTGCAGCAATTTTTAACATCAACTTGAAATTTTTCTTGTTAAAAAGTTGAAGAATTTTAACACTTTCAACATTATGAATAGAAAAAGAGTGATTTTTTTTATAGTGTTTTTTGAGACAGCATGAACAAAACAAATTCATGTTTAAAAAAACAAAAAACAACCCAGAATGACGTCAAAATCCAAAAAAAGTTTTCATCCTTCAATAGTCAGTTGTGCTTAGTTTAATTTGTAACATATATAAATGTAGGTAGAAAAAAGCAAATGATAAGATAGCAAGGGTCACAAAGCACTGCTCGGGGCTTCCAATCAGGCTTGACCTCCCCACCCCACCAGGTTAGATTTGAGGGTAGTACCGTGAACTCATATATATATATACACACTGGTAGTACACACTGGCTAGCTATATATTTATAGGGAGGGGTGAGCAGGTAAAATACTAAAAGGTTAATAATGTTTTTGTTTTTATTTTTCATATTCTCTCACACTCAGCAACCTTTTGTATCTTAGTGTCTTTATTGCCTTGTTTGGAAGTGAAATGATTTTTTTAAAAGAAAATATATAGGCTTTGAAAAGCACCAATGAGAGATGCACATTTTTTAAAAAGGTTAATTGAATCTTGCTTTGCTGTGAGGTCTCTTGTGGCTGAACAGTTAAGCATGGCTAGCTAAAAGATAGTTTCCCAGGATAAAGGGATTGCAGTTTCAATCCCTACTGAGAGGTACGTTTCATTTAATAAGACTTTTTATTGGCCAGCCTGATAGACATCAATTTAATTGTTTATAAAAAAAAACAAAAAACAAAACAAAAAAACAGAGATGTCTACTGAAACACATGTACCAAATGTTTACAGTAATAAGAAATATACTTACAGAAGGATTATGGATCCGTATATCCTGGATAAGTAGAGAAGGCCGTGACCGGTGAGCATAAAGCTGAGAGCCTACCGATACACAATCAGTATCCTACAATGACAAAACACAAAGGTTTGTTAGAAAAACAATTATTAAATCAATTGGTTATCAACAATGCGATAAGTTGTGGTTGGCAGTTTTTATTATGATACTGACCACGAGCTATCTCGTTATTTTGTGGTCTTGCCATCAAGGTTACAACTGAGTTTATTTGTGGTTTTTAATGCAAATACCTGGTACCCGGCATTTAAAGCAGTAATGAAAAAAAATCACACTGGCAACTAAGAACAAACATTTTATGGGAAATATTTATTGAACACATAAATGAAGTATTTGAAAAAATATTGGAAAAAGTATTTGAAAAATATATTGTATTGCTTAAGATGGTTATTATAAAGTTGGTGTTTGAAGTTAGATTTCATAATGGACTTCTGGCAGTCAATGTTTTAAACCACTTGGTTGTCAGATATAAAGGAACATAAAACTACACACAATCAATAAGCAACTGTGGCCGTAGTAGCATCGGTATGTCTAGAGCAAGACGGCCCGACAAAATCCATTCTTCTTCAGACTGGTTTTGAATTCAGAGTCTCTCTTAAATTGGTTGCCCACTCAAGGCAAGAGAGCCCAGTATGCCCTGCTATTTAAACTATAGCTGGAGGAAAATGGATTCATGCCTTTTCCAAAAGTATTAGCACAGAGTGAACAAAAACTAAGTAAGAATTTGAAACCTGCTTGACAAATTCACTTTTTGCACCAATAATTTTACACTATGCACATATCCATGACTACAAGTTGATATAGGAGGTACAAAAGTAGATATACAGTAAAGAAGAAAAAACATGCACACAATACTCATTGTATTGGTGACTTTCTAAAGCCGAAAATGTGGAAAATCCAGTGTGGACTGAACTCACTACTCGGTCACAATTGTTCTCGCGAGACAAGATTGCTAACCATTACACCATGTTGAAGTGCCCCACAATACATATTGTATTGACTGTACAAACATATCAATAATAAATAGGTACCTCTACTTTTTCACCAAAAAACAGCATAGCATGATGAAGAGAGGCTCCAAACAATTAAATCAAAGTTTTATCATCAAAATGTTTATGTTATTATCAAGAGGAAAGACCAAAGTATTTTTTAACTATTTTTTAAAAATTTTTTAATCATTTCTAACACATTCAAAATTTTGGTTAAAAATCTTGTTTTTTATGTGTCAATGGTGTAACAGAGATATGAAAATTTTAACACCTTCTTTCCCGGTAAAATAACACATTGGTATGGACATTTTTGCAAAAATCAAATAATTGTCTGAATTTATTGAAACTTTCAGAACTTATTTACAAATGAATGAATTTATTTTTGAAATTATTATTTTTAGAAAATCTTGGTAAAAATATTTTTTTTACATCTGTTACCTGGTCTAAAAAATTCCATCCTCCAAATTTATTTTATTAGTTAAATACAGGACTCAATTTTTTTTCAGTTACTCAATTCCCAAAAATCTGCTCAAAATTGTAATATAAAAACTGCAATAAAACTGATATTGTTTCATTAGATAAACTTAATTACTTTTATATATAATATATATTAAGGACATTATAGTTTGAACAAAAAAATTTTTTTTGACAAATAATGAATTTTTACAAGAATTGTTTTCATTTATTTTTTTAATTATAATAATTTATAAAGTTTCAAAACTCTTTTAGAAATTCTTTAAAACTTTCACCTTGTTAGGTTATTATGCGAAGACTATATTTACAAAGCAAAAATTGAACCATCACGCACCAAGATATTTGAAATAATTTTTAATTATGTGTATATATGTGCCCGTTTTGAAAATATGGGTGACCATACACAATATTATAAGAAAATAAGATCAATGATAGTTAATTTAAAGTCAACATTCCTAAAATTAGATTATGGAGAATATTCAACATTTTTAAGATCACCGAGTACTTAAAAATTATATTAAAAAGCGTTCACCCAGTAATTTTCTTAAATAATGTTTGAGATAAGTCTCCATAGAACAACAATAAATCTGTCAATACCTTCAGAAGGACTTGTTAAGTGATTTATGAGTGTTTGTTTTAAAAGTCCAATTCTCTAATTTCCAACTTAAAGTAAATAATATTGCTTTCAAATCAGATTAATTATACTTTAAATCGGCTAATATTCCTCAAAGTTTCAGAAAAGTATATTTTATTTTGAAAGATTTTTTTAATAGAGAATTAAATTGTGATGAAAGACAACTAAAAAAAGAGCGCTAATCAGCTATTTTAGCAAAAAGAAAAAAAAGTAAAAAAAGAAAGATTACAATCAATATAATTCCTATTTGAAATACACTACAGAGTAATTTTCTTACTGGGAAATAGTAAATTTAATCCTCTCAATTAAAATTAAGCTTTTTCTTTTATAAAAATTAATTTTATTTTTAAATATTAGGTATCGAAAGTTAGTGGAGGTACCTAGTAACAAACATATCAATTCTTCAAATGTTCAAGCTGTTTGCCCTGTCATTCAAACTCTCCTCTTTACCTGCAAAATATTTATTATTATTTATTAAAAATATAAATCATAATAAATGTATTATAATAAAGATTATGAAAATTAAAATATCAAAAATGGTTTGAATGAATTACATAAATTCTAGATGAATCCTTGAACCACTATTGTAATACTAGTATAATACATACTATATATCTACTTTTGTAGCCACACATCACGTTACTACATATATCAGTTACTTTTAGTGAAAACATTTTACTTATTAATTGTACAGCCGAATTACAGTATTTATAGATTTGTAGTTCTCATTGCAAAATGTATCATTTATCAAAAATTTGGCTGATTCACAGAAGGGGGTCCCATCTGCTTTTTCAGCTACAAATCAAATTTCATCTTAAACCAAGCAACACTTCAATAATAAAAAAATAAAAAAATAATCTACTGTTTCATCATTTGATAAAATTAAGGAAATGGGTCAGCTTACGAACTTTTCAGCACTCCCTCATACAATCTACATATTGTGATTGTTGTTGAAGAGATCAAAAGAACTTTTTACTTTTGAAATTGACATGTGAATAAAATTTCTTCAATTGTTCAAATTTTTAAAAAAACAACTTAAATTTTTAAAGATTCTACTAAAATGTATTTTATTACTGTAAAATAATTTATTTTCCTTTCAACTACAAATGAGTGTTAATTTATCTTTGACATTATGTTTACTTGTCTCCGATGCCTTTGCCTTATTTCTTGTCGAGTGATTTTCTTTCTCGTCACCTAAACAAGAAAAAACAGAAGTTCATGAAGTTATTCTAATCAAACAAACAAACCACCATTAGCAATAATTGCCAAATATTACTGATGACTAAAAAAACATCTTCCTTAAAGAACAATTTTAGTTTGCAAAAAATTCCAATTTCTGGGATTTGGCATTTTGACTTTCATGAATTGAGATAAGGCCCTGACAATTTCCATGATTTTTTAGGTTTTCCAGTACGTATACAAACCCAGTTACACACAAAAACTGTATACCTAGTAACAAACAAGAGCCTAAAAGAGCAAAGAAAGTGATGACATTGAAATAGAAAGTAATGATTCTAGATAAGTCAAAGACAGGCTGAGAGGATACTAGGATATTCATTCGAGTTTCTGCCATGAGTAAATAAAAAATAATTACATTTTAAAAACATTTAAACACTGTTCCATTACTAATTGGGCAAATCTATAGACAGATGTAAGAAACATCTGGGATTACTGTAAACAGAGAAGAGATTTTACACTTTTGCAGCAGCCATTAAAATCTAACTCCAGCTAATACCTGACCGCATTCAATTTTGAACGATTTTAGCTCATTTTGCTTTTGTAAAGATTTAAGTAAGTGATGTCAAATATAAATACTTCTCTATGTTCATTCAAAACTAAGTTGAACAGTTTAAAATTCTATTAATGCTTATGGGGGGGGGGACAAAAAACAAAAAAAAAAAAACCACTGAAATTGACATTTTGCGAAAAAATAATTTTTAACATATGTCCAGTTCTAAATAACACAATAAAATGTAAACAATATTTTCTCAAAGTATTAAGTGAACATTTCTTTAAAATGATAGAACTTCTGTAAGTTTCAATATGGAACTTGTTTTTAATGCAAAGGTTAAATTTTTTTTTAGCAAATGCAGTTCTACTGACAAATGTTGAGAATACCATGGACAGAACATGTGAGCACCAATGATGACCTAAAGGGAACTAGAAAGACACTGACATTTAATTGATACTTACTCATATTTCTGGGGCACATTATGAAGAAAGACAGCTTTTAAAAATTTATACTCACAGGAGGGATAGAAAGAAGTTGCAAGCAAATTAAATAATTTGTGTGAATGAATAGCAGAGTGGGAACAAAAACAAATGGTAAAGAGTCAAAGGTTGCTTAGAGCTACACGGACAGGAAGTTGGGGAGAATCATAACCGCCCACATCCTGACCTGGTATCTAAACTTCAGTCACTGTACCTTAACTATAAATATTTTCATGGTAATTGTCTTGATGAACTTTCCTCATTGGTGCCTTGACTGCATGGATTTAAGCATGCTGCAAGATTGGTAACCATGTCTAACCATTTTACTGTTGAAACTATGCAACTTCTGGCCTGTGGAACTTCTAACACTTTCGCCACAGCCTCTCAACCTCCAGCGTCTTATTCTCAGGGTTGAGGTGTCTACTCGGTCTTAACCGAACTTAACGGAGTGACCGTAGATGCCCTGAGCATCCGTAGATCATTCGACTGGTCCACTGTTTTAATCCTGCTTCCTGCCCACATTGTGTTTGGTTTGATCCAGAAGTGATGTTCATCCATTCACGGTCAACTGAAGATGTAGACACGGCTGGAGAGTCTGTGCTAAGAAATTTAGAATGCACCAAAATAAAATATATATCTGCAGAAAGCCAGACAAACAACTATTCAATGTTTGAATTGTTAATGTCTTTTATATAGCAGAAAAGAATAGTATAGAAAAGAAACGAGTTACAGAAAAGAAAAGTAATTGACATAAAATCTCATACACTGGATTCTAGACAGAGAGAGAGTGGGTTGTGATTAACTTGTTAAATTGTCTCAAAACGATATACGACTCTTGCGATGTAGAGATAAAGATTTCTGTTTCAAGTTTATAGTTGCATTCCACCTTGGCAGTAGTAACAGTAGTATTAATCTTTGTGGTAGCAGAAGCAGCGGTACTTATATCAACAGTACATGTTAGCAGACGCTTCATTCCAAATCTCCGACGTCACTTCCTCTCCCCCTCAAGTCTCCAATTCGACACTCCACTGTCTCTCTTCCATCTGCCTCTTCCATCTGCAAGGAGATGGAGAGAATAATTCGTCTTGCTCGGGCCAAATTCTCTCTTCTCTCTTCAAGAATTATCTCCAGTTTCTCATATATGAACGATCAACAAAACAAAAGAAAATACTTCATATTATTTCGTTAAAAGAAAGGGGTGGCTTGTTCAACGTTTCCGTTCCCAGTAGTAGTAATAATAGTAGCAGTAGTAGTCCTAGATGTTGGAGGAGTAATTCGCTTCTTCGTTCTTATATCAACAGCACATGTTAGCGGGCGTTTTGTTCCAATCTCTGATGTCACTTTCGTACTTCTTCGAGCCTTCAATTCAACTCTGCTCACTTTCAATCTCCGACATCTCTCAACCCAGCTCGACTGCACTCAAAGACAGACAAGCCAAAAAACTACCACTTTTTTCAGCATAACTACACGTTTATATAGATAAACATGGTTGGTCATAATCGACCCTTGGCCCTACTACTTCGCACATGATTATCACAGGTTTCTGGCTACTTTCAACCAAAATCATGTGAATTCCAAAGTTCCTCATAGCTTACTAAGTTCTATTTATAATTTTAACCGATAAAAATTATTTCGACCATTTCTATTGTCTTTCTAATGACCCAATTCCAGATGGGTACAACTCCTGCCATGTTATAAAACAGCTTCTTCTTGCGAACCACTGCTCTGTGGAACAGACTCCCAAGAGGATGTTTCCCTGATCACTGTAATCTTAACCTGTTCAAGTTTAGAGTTAACCATTATCTTTCCCTCCTATCTATATAAACTATCTCTTAATGCAGTAGTTCCCAAACGGTATGGCTTGCATCACAGGTGTAGTAGAAGAGGAGAGCAGGTAAGGTGGAATGATTGAAAAACAGAAATTTAGGAACAGTTTTAAAAAATTCATATGCCAAAAATAAATATAATTTCAAAATTTAAAATATTATTATGGATTATTTGTAATTGCATGCATAAGTCCCAGTATAATTAGTTATAAATAATTATTGACCAATTTTATCATTGTGATATTTTTGCATTATATCAAGTATTAAGAATATAGTAACTTGGGTCCACAAATTGGAGGAGAGAGTTATTAATGATAATGTTATCAACCTTTAACCCTCTGTTTCTTTTTTTAAATGTGCTTTTTGCCACATAGAATTTGGTGAGGTGAGGCATGAGCAAACTTTCATTCTGAAAATGTGTCCCAGAGAAAAAATAATTTTTTGAATCACTGCCTCAACATTACCCTCTACCTCGAGTAACCTCCAGGCCTTGTATTGGGTGAAACTTACTGTAAAAAAAAAAAAAAAAAAAAAAAAATTACAAATATTAATTAAGTGCATCAACTTACCTTCTTGAAAGCTTGTATCTGGTAAGCAAGACCTGCCCGAATATCAAGCACATGAGCCTCTGTAGAGTGAAAAAAAAATGTCTGTACTTCTTTATTCTAGAATTGATTAAACAAAAATTTAAAAAAAAAAAAAAAAAAAAAAAAAAAGGAGTGAGGAAAATCTTTGACTTTAGACTCAAAAGAAATTTAGTGTAACATTTGTGAAAATCAATGACCTGTGTTCACAGAGTGCAACCAACAATCACCTGATCAACTATGAACAAATAAAATGAAGGTCATGAGCAAACAAACCTTGAAGAAATATTAAAGACAACTGCACTAGATGCTTAGTAAACATCTGATTAAATAAGGACTGTGGTGAAGCTATCAATCAAGAGAGGGAGGTTGGTACTACTGGCCCTTACTTTACATAGAGTGAAGACAGATATGGTGGCAAATAAGACAATGCTGTTGACAAACTTCACTATGTCTACATTTTGTACAACTGAAAACTAAATTCTCAAAGTCTTATGAAAGGTTTTGACAATAAAACAAAGTGCAGGTGGCCCAATGGTTAACAGTACAGAAAATGGAATTGGCTGGCTAAGTTCAAATTCCAACCAACGCAGTTTATGTTCACTTCCAACTAATGTCATTTGGAAAGAGCATAGATCTCTTTTGGAGATTGTTTAAATAGCAAGGTAGATTAGGCTCCTTAGCTTTGGTTGGTAGCCAGTCTAGGAGAAGGACCATGCTGAATTCAAAACTATGAACATGGCAATGCAAAAGTGCTCCATTATTTTTCCCCAAGATTCAGAAGAATGCATAAAAATTGTGGAGAGCCTTGACTCTGAAGGTATTTGAGAAAAAGAAAAAATGGCAATGACAATAACTTTTTAAAAGCTATGTTTAAATAGAACAAAATACAAAAATGTAGTAAAATATGCCTGCTTAAAATATGTGTACTGCCTTCAAACCAGCACCCAACAAATACTGTGTTATATATAACCTTACCATTGCCGCCAAAATGTATCCATTTTTTTTTTAGTACCATTCAGTACCAAGAAACAAAATTCAAAACTAGATTTACAACAGCATTGGAATATATTTGACCAAGCCAGTATTTAGCCATAGACAACAATGTGCTGCATTTTCCAGAGATAAAACATTGTAAAATCCAAAAAAGCTAAACAAGATCTAACCTAAAAGCAGAATAGGAGGAATAATTCACAAAGGATTTTTACAATTTCTTGTTCTTTCAGAATTTATAAATGGATAAGCTACAATTTTAAAATATCAATAAGTTTCTGTCTGAATTGCTGGAGTGAGAAGTTATCATTATTTACTCTATTTACATGCAGATTGTTGTCCTCATCTTTGTTGTTATCACAACATTTTGGCTGTTGTTCTCTCTGGCCTTCATCAGGTGTATGTAACCTACAGAAAATACTGAACTGACCCCTTTATTTAATTTATGGGCGAGTAGAGTTCTAACACTTTCGCCCCAGCCCCATTCATACACTGGATTAGAGAAAGAGGGAGAGAGAGAGGGGGGAGAGGAGGAGAGGGGGAGGAGGAGAGAGAGGGGGAGGAGGAGAGAGAGGGGGAGGGGGTTATGATTAGCTTGTTGTGAAATCGTCTCAGAACGATATATGAATCTTGCGATGGAGAGATAAAGATTTCTGTGCGTGGCTTAAAGTTTATAGTTGCGTTCCTCCTCAGTAGTAGTAATCTTCGTGATAGCAGAAGCATCGGTACTTATATTAACAGTACATGTTAGTGGGAGTTTTGTTCCAATCCTGACGTCACTTTCATACTTCTTCGAGCCTTTAATTCAACTCTGCTCACTTTCAATCCCCAATATCTCTTCACCCAGCTCGACTGCACTCGACGACGGACAAGCCAAAAGCAACCTCTCTGCCTCTCCCATCTGCCTCTTCTGTCTGCCTTTCTCGTCTGTCTTGTAGCGCCACGACCCTTTAACGGTCGACGCGGGTGCTCATGCATATGATGGCACGCAGGCGACGACGACGCGCCGACCGATTGCGGCCTCTCCAGTCTCTTCGAGAATTCTCTCCTGACTGCTTCTTTTTCAGCATAACTACGCGTTTATATATAAAAAAAAATGGCTGATCTTAAATCGACCCTTCGTCCGCACGCAATTATCACGAGTGCTGCCGTCAACCCAAAACCACGTGAGTTTCTAAGTTCCTCATAGCTTTAGTAAGCTCTATTTCAAATTTTAACCGATAAAAATTATTCCGATCATTTTCATTGTCTTTGTAATGACCAAATTCCAATGGGTGAGATCAGATTTCCTATCCGTAAACAAATTTCTCTGATCTAGTTTTGCTACCTAGATTCACTCCAATTTCAATAAAAAAATACATATATATGTGTGTGTGTGTGTGTGTGTGTTTCCCAACTCTCTGTTACAGAGTGTTCCACTGCCCATGTCTAGGGATATCTCATCTAGTTTTTATTTTTAGTACTGCTCTGTTATTATTGCTCATCTGTTTCCACGGATATATATATATATATATATATATATATATATATATATATATATATATACTGTCTGTCCCAGGGATTGAACTCATAATTACTATGTCACCAAATTCACAAAATGCTTTAATCTACTAGGATATTATCCCAGAACACCCAGATCAATATACACCTGATGAAGGCTGAAGAGTACAACAGCTGAAATGCTGTGATAACAACAAAGATAAGGACAATAGTCTAAATAAACAGAATAAATGATTAATAATAAGCTATGAATGACTTCTATTCCTAAACAATACAAATAAATAGCTTCGGTAATGAACCTACTCTAATCATAAGACAACAGGTATTTCTTAGGAATTGCTCCATGTGCAAAACATGACAAAGTTCAATTTTACTATATTCTTTGGCAAAAGATAACAGGGTAATATTGCTGCAAATAACAGAGTGTGATTTTGATCTTAGTTTAAAGTGGTACTGCTGTTTGACGGACAGATCCCCATTTTTCAAGATAGTTATTTTGAATTTTTTTAAGATACCCAAAAATCTAGAACGGCTGTCGAGCAGCAAGAAGGTATTTTCTTTATAAAGACAGATGACCAACAGATTTTCATGGCTTATCCTGGCTAGATGACATTTGGCACATGAGTCACCAATCAGAATGGACTCAAGCTTTGCCTTAAGTAAAATAATTTCTTTCCAAATATTCTGGAGTTAATTACATATATCCATCTTTCTCCTCTACCTTTTGATTCATGTCCTCGGACGTTGGTTTCTACAACTGGGTAGAAGTGGACAGGCAATGACAGAGCCCGGTTGGTACGGATATACAGACCCTTCTGGCTATGGAATGCTGCTGCTAGCTTGCCATTACCTGAGAGGGGGAAAAAAAAAGCAAAGTTAGTGTGCTATTGAAAATTTAAAAATTCAGTGTTCTCTACAACAAAGGTGAGATTGTCTTTCACTACAGAGACATTTTATCAGCAGTTTAATTGCACATGTTAAGATACCAAACTTGTTCTCTATTTGTTTTACAAAAACAGATTTCTAAAATCTTTTAAAAAAAAAAAAAAAAAAAAAAAAAAAAATTCAAAATACAAATCAATAAATTCAACAATTTCATTTTTAGTTATTACAATTTATCATAATTCTGATATCAATTTGTTACTTCAGTAAATCTTTTCATTGATCAAAGGTTAGAAAGAATGCTGTCATATTTTAAGCTGTCTAAGAATTAAACAGTTTCACTATTCCAGACATTTTTTATTAATATCTTTTACCAGATTAGTGTTTTCCCATTACCATCTTTATTTATCAATTTTGGGCTTCTAGTTAAATTGCAAGGATCAAAAACAGTTTGGAGCAAGTCTTGAACACACACAGACACACACCATACCCTTCATATGATGTGCAGCAATTCCTCAGGACTGGCTGCTACTAAGTCATCAACAAAGTAGAATAAGTTAGGTTAGGGTTGGACAGACTGCGGCTCATAAGCCCCATGTGACTCTATAACCTTTAATATGTGGCTTGTGGAAATATGTTGGCTGAACTCTTTTTATCACAATTAATAAAAAAAGGTAAATAAGAAAAATTTAAATTTTGTTCATGTCTTGTGGCTCTCAGACATCTGAAATTTATTGTATGTGGCTCTTACATTAAGCAAACTTGGCCACCCCTGAGTTAGATGATAGGTAGTAACAATAGTATCAAAAGAGAAGAACAATGACTATCAGCAGCTTTATTAGTCAAGGTGATTGAGGCAAAATAAACTCTTTTAGTATGAGAAAAGAGGTCAAGTTTTGCACAAAATGACTTTTGTTTCAAATTTGATCCAAAAAAATAGATACATCAAAAACATTGTGGAAAAAAAAAATAAAAAAATAAGATATCAGTACAATTTTTTTTGAAGGGCAAAATGTACAAGCCTCCAGCTATGTGTTAAGTAGTAGAGCAGAATGGGCTCTTCAGCCTTGGTTGGCAACCAGTCTTAGAGAAAGAAAACTTCAAATTCCTAAACCAAGGTCGATGGAAAACACAGGTCATCTAAGGGAATGAAAAACCACCCTTCCTCAAAGTACAGAGGTTGTACATAGGACCAATCACCCTTTTCCCATAGAACAATTTGATTACAGAAACCTCATCAAAAGGCCTTGTGTGCCACAATATGCCATAGCAGAATATACAAGAGGTGAATATCAGTTTTCAGGTCATCAAGAGGCTACACAAGGTGAAAGAGATGGAAAAATTTTTTAGAAGGAACTGGAAACCCAATGATAGTATAAATTTCAGAGTTTAGGCAGAGACGTTAGAAGTATAGAGTTGAAGTAGAATTTAGAAGGATCCGGAAACCCAATCCTAAACAGGAAACAAGGGATAAATCACTACTCCTGTTCAAAATATGGGGAGGTGTGTGAACCAGACAATAGGTTCACCTATCTACTCCTATCTAAAATAATTGCTGACTATTTTCCTTACTTTGAATATGAAGTTAACTCACCCACATAAGGCAAATATACGCTCTCTGTACTGTCTGGTTGCTGCGCTGGGATAACCACAGCATCATCAGTTTCTATTGAGTGAAGGAAAATGGAAAGTTTTTCTTCAATGCATCGGGATGTTGAGCCTGAAAAGACAAACACCAATTTCTGAACAAAGTGAAAGAAATATTTTCATTGGTCAACCTGAAAGCAAAATATAAAACTTTTTCTGTCTATATTTCTGAGATATTGTAACTATTTATATTGTTGTCTGCATCTTTATTGCTACATTCACAATGTTTTGGTCATTGCATTCTCCTGCCTTCTGCAGGTGATACTTCTTGGAATCTCAAACCGAACCATTTATTTAGTTCACAAAGAAATTAAAACAATCTACCACAATGGACTAAATAAAGAGCTTGGTTCAAAATTCAAAGAAATATCACCTGAAGATGGTCGGAGTGTACAATAGCCAAAATATTGCAAATATGGCAATAGAGATGAAGACAACAGTCCAAACAATGTAAATAGTGTAAATAAAATTATTTTGCATTTATGCTAGTTTCAGAAAGTTCACTTTCTTTTAAACACTGAAGAATTATTTTTCTTTCTGGAGATGTTTGCATAAATCTTATCTGAATAGTCATTATTTTTCCACAAGATGAGTACATTTAGAATTTTTTTTTTTAGCTAATATTGGTATTGCCAGTGATTTTATAACGTGCTATCTTCTTTCGAAACATTTGATTATGGCCCGCCACAGATTCCTGTCTTTAGTGGCTTTCAGCAATATTTGCTCATTGCTGTTGTGGCACTAATACACTTTTTTTTACTGAGAATATTAGCATCTGTTGCTTTAGTTAGCATATTGGGTTTGTTTTGGTTTTTTTTCCAGTTTGTAAAACAATGAAGCCCATGATTTGGAACCATTTATTATTCAAAACTTCTACAGGATAATTTATAGACTTCAGGAAGGCTGAAGAATGTTTGGGTCAAAACATAAATGATAAAAGGAATAAGAATATTAAACTGAATAACTTGTGGATAATGACTCACTTAAGAATTTTAAATGACAAAAGAATACATCAGCCAAAACAAAGATGAGGATATTAGTTTCACTGGATTCTAGAATAACATGAGCCTTTTTGTACAATAGAACACTCAATAGCAATATATCATTTTCTTGTGTATTATGACCCGGTGTTTTTTAAGCTAAAAACAGAATAAATTACATCCTTGAGTATAATATGACCACGTAGTAGACATACCTATGTAAATCTTTTGGAAAAGTTGTAGCATATAATCCATTAAAATTTCTATGTCATACATATATTTCACTAAAATATTTAATTTTTCTTGATATTAATAAATAGAAATGAACTGAATTGTTAGCCTTTTTTTTTTTTTTCTAATTTCTGTTACAAAACTTATTTTTTGAATTTTGGGGTAAAGGTGCTTTGTTATAACATTAATGTTATCAAAACATGATAAATGTTTATTAGATTTTTAATCAATTTTGTTGAATTTGTCTTTTAGACAAAAAAAAAATTCAATTATGCTGATTCACAAAGGACAAATATCGCTAACATATCAAATATGTTTTGTAAACAATTGTTATCAACACCTGCCTGCTTTGTGTTTTATCGATTTTGCTGAGTGTATGTGCAACCTGTTTCAAATCAGGGTTCTTTTTAAGCTGAGGAAAATTTCTGAAGATGTGTACTCATGTATAATATGACTCCACTTTTTAGTCTTTAATTTTCACTCAAAATTTCTCATATTATGCACAAGAAAATATGTTGTTATCAAGCTCAGAGATATAGATTTACTCATGGTATAGAGTATGGGCTTTGAAATTAGCTCTCGTTGTTTTTGGTATATAAAGATTTTGGCATTTTGCAAACAAGTGTTTTACTAACATGTTACAATTGAACTGAGTGGATTCACAGAGCCTGTCAAATTGTTTCTTGCCCTCAGTCATTGCAATGACCCACGAAGTCAAGAGGAGGGTGACAGGTAAGAAATATACAGTCCCCTTTGCTTCAAGTTTCTCAGAAATACTCACTGGTAGAATGTGTTTTCTTGCGGAAATTCAATGGAGCAAAATAAGCAATAATGATCAGGAGGATGATGAGAAGGAGAACCGTCCGCTTTGATCTGAAAAAAAAAAAAGAAAAATAATTATTGATCAATTTGTTTCAACCAGTTTACTCTTAAAAATGGATGGAGATAGGAAGAGGAGCGAGCAGATTTATTTATCTTCCTTTTTTCTATTAAAAAAAAAAAAAAAAAAAAAAGAAAAGAGAGAAAAAAAAGAAAAGAGAGAAAAAAAAGAAAAAAGAGAAAAGAGAAAAAAAAGAAAAGAGAGAAAAAAAGAAAAAAGAGAGAGAAAAAAGAGAAAAGAGAAAAAAAGAGAAAAGAGAAAGAAAGAGAAAAGAGAGAGAAAGAGAAAAGAGAGAGAAAGAGAAAAGAGAGAGAAAAAGAAAAGAGAGAGAAAAAGAAAAGAGAGAGAAAAAGAAAAGAGAGAGAAAAAGAAAAGAGAGAGAAAAAGAAAAGAGAGAGAAAAAGAAAAGAGAGAGAAAAAGAAAAGAGAGAGAAAAAGAAAAGAGAGAGAAAAAGAAAAGAGAGAGAAAAAGAAAAGAGAGAGAAAAAGAAAAGAGAGAGAAAAAGAAAAGAGAGAGAAAAAGAAAAGAGAGAGAAAAAGAAAAGAGAGAGAAAAAGAAAAGAGAGAGAAAAAGAAAAGAGAGAGAAAAAGAAAAGAGAGAGAAAAAGAAAAGAGAGAGAAAAAGAAAAGAGTGAAAAAAAGAAAAGAGAGAGAAAAAGAGTGAAAAAAAGAAAAGAGAAAAAAAGAAAAGAGAAAAAAAGAAAAGAGAAAAAAAGAAAAGAGAAAAAAGAAAAGAGAAAAAAAGAAAAGAGAAAAAAAGAAAAGAGAAAAAAGAAGAGAGAAAAAAAGAAAAGAGAAAAAAAGAAAAGAGAAAAAAAGAAAAGAGAAAAAAGAAAAGAGAAAAAAAGAAAAGAGAAAAAAGAAAAGAGAAAAAAGAAAAGAGAAAAAAGAAGAGAGAAAAAAAGAAAAGAGAAAAAAAGAAAAGAGAAAAAAAGAAAAGAGAAAAAAAGAAAAGAGAAAAAAAGAAAAGAGAAAAAAGAAAAGAGAAAAAAGAAAAGAGAAAAAAGAAAAGAGAAAAAAAGAAAAGAGAAAAAAAGAAAAGAGAAAAAAGAAGAGAAAAACAAAAAAAAAAACTTTCCTAGATATTTTCACTTTGTTTGGGTTTAGATCTTCTCTGGTTAACATAAGAAAAACAATTCTAAATTCAGAATCCATAGCTTTTGGAAATTTTTCAAAGACATATTGTTATAAATACAGGGATGGACAAATGCTTTGATACCAATACTTTTGATTCTTCCTCAGGGGAAATGCTCTCTACCATTCAGTCACATTTACACTTTTTCAAATTATCATTGAAGGGGACAATTATTTATATTCACTTTTCTGGTCAGACATTGAAAAAATTTAAGTTCTTTGACAGCTTAAAAGTTCATGGTCATATAAAAAGGACTTATTTGAGCATGGCATATTCAAAGAAAAAGGTTTTTAGAGTATTTAAACATGTAATGTTTAAAGTAAGCTATTAATAAATTACAAAACATGAAAAAGTATTTAGCTGTAGAAGACATTACTGTATATAAAAAGCAAGTTAACAGTACAGCAGAACATAAGGCATGAACTCACAATAGTGAAAATATCCTACATTTGTCCTTGGCCACTTCATGTGACAAACATTTTTCAGTTATGCTAAAGTTATATTTCCCAGGTTAATGTTTTTATCATTACCTATATTTTCTTTTGTTTGCATCTAATTCTTCTGTAGTTTCAACTGCTTCATGATAGGAGTGTATTGCAGCATGTTTAAGCAAGATGGATCAGCTGGTACTAACTAAATGTTACTGGTACTTTCTCATGATAGTCCTTTCAAAGTACCAATAATAATAATAATTTGAGTAAATAATATTACTATAAATTCAAGCTAGGTAGAAGTGGCCATATGAGATAAAATTATAACCTATGGTAGTGAGTGTTGGAGATAAAATTAGTCTATGGGAGGCCTTAACTTTGCATATAAGACTCTGGGTGATTTGGATGGGGAGCGCATCTTAAATGCTGTTAAATACAGTAATTATTACTGATTGGTTAATTAATGACATGGAGGAGTCAAGACAAACATTTAAATGCATTTAGCAAAGATCACTAAAATAAAAGTAAGTACTTTCCTGGTATTAATGTGTACATGCATGTACATGTGTAGGACAATACTTGGCACTCAGTAGATTCAGTGATGCTCTAACAATCTTCATTATCTTACCAAAAGCTGTATTTACAATGTTTTCAGGTGCTAACTTTGGCAACACTCAAACAGTGACCTCTCATTATTTATTTAATACAATATAGGGGGGTTTGTACACTTGTCACTAGATAAGCTGTGCCAAGGACAAAACTCCAGTGCAGAATTTTTTTTTTTAAATTTACTGGAGAGAAAAAAAATAAATACCTTGGCAATTATGATGGTTCGTAGTTTAGTACACATATTACTTATATATGTCTATGTGAATTTAGCACAAAGGACGAATGTAATGCTGAAGTTGCAGGTAACAAGATGTGGTTGTTTTTGTTCTATTCATGTCTAATCTTAGCCTTGTTCTCTATTCAATTTGCATTTATTTCAAGTTAGTATATCTTGGTATGTATCTTTATGTACAGAGTGCAATAGATAAATTGTCACCAAAATTACACAAAAATAACACTGACATATCATTTTAACAGATATATTTACCAAATTACACAAAAATATCTTGAAATATTTAACATTAAATTTATTCAATAAAATTGCCATTGGCTTCAACTCCAGACAACTTCAGAATCTCCTGCAACTCTTCTGGACAGTCTCCTTGTTTAAGTTGCTGAATGCTGCCATAATCCTTGCCTTCAGTTCATTTTTGATGTTACAAGGAGTTTTGTTGGTCTCTTGCTCAACTGCACCCCACACATAATAATCAAAGGGGTTGCAGTCTGAGGTGTTAGGTAGCCAGATGTAAGAGGTGATATGGTTGGAGAAATTGTCTGACAGCCATAACTGGTTTCTCCTGCTTGTGTGGCATGGTGCAGAGTCCTGTTGCCAGACATGGGGCCTTCCAGCAGCCACCCTCTTGATCCAGGGCAGCACTACCTCCTCAAAACACTTGACGTAGGTCTCCGTGATGAGTCTGAGGTTCTGAGGGAAGATGAATGGAGGCATGTCGCCATCACTATTGATCATTCCAAACACCTTCATTGTCACCATTCAACTCTTTCTGAATCCTCAAAAGCTTTTAAAAAGTAAAATGTCCTATGTTAATTTTAATAATATCTGGAATTTCTTATTGTTAATTTTATTTAAGCAGATTATTTTGCTTAACATTTAAAATTGGTCAAAAAGAAAAGTTTTTCTTTTAACCATTTTACCCCAAGCAAGGAACCTACTAAGATTCAAGGGTTTACCGAGTGTGAAAGAATCTGACAAAAAAAAAACAAAAAAAAAACATTATTAATGATAATAAAAACACAGGAATTAAGAAGACAGATGTCAACTGGCATGGCATTTATATTTTTTGAAGGTCAAAGCCAGAAGAGAGTTCCACAAGTTAAAATTACAAGAGAAATAAAGTGTTAACATATGCTTATATCTAGGAATTTCAACTGTAAAATGATGAGACCTAGCTAGCAGTCTAGTACTGCACTTAAATTCATAAAGTCAAGGTTTCAAAGAGGAAAACTCAAGAATAATTACCATGAAAATATTTAACCATTCCACTTCATGTCAGTGGCAAATGTTAGCCTGAGAAGACAACGAGTCACTTATTTTGGAGGTTAGTATCAGCCATACTAAAGCAAGATGATTAAAAGTGTGCCAATCCATTTTGTAGGTATTAAAATTAACAAGCGATTTTTTGCCCTAGTTAACAACAGATTGAAGGTAATTTTTAGATCAGATGCCAATTTGACCTTATGGAACCTATCAGACTTACCATTAAGACAAAAATAATTGTGTCATCAGCATATATACAGAGCCGAAAACTGATGGAATTAATGAAAATTAGGAACAAAGTAAGTCCAAGGATAGAGTGGACACCCACATTAATGTAAAAGATCTCAAAGAGTGGCTATTCAAGACAACTTTCATTTGAAAATTAGACCTAATATCAGATTAGACATTAGATGAGATCATCCTCAGGGACACATGGCTCAGTGGATAAAAGCATGTGGGATCAAGAGACTTGGCCCAAAGAGTTGTGACTTCAATACATGGCTACTGCAGTGGTGAACAAAAAACCTGGAGAGTTGAGTTAAATGAGAGATAAATGAGACATCCAGAAGAGGCATGGCACATGGAATTAGAACAATCTATCCTGGTGGAAGAAATAAAGGATCCAGTTGGAAATTCCAATCATCTGACGAAGGCTGGAGCATACAACATCAGAAACGTTGTGAATATGGCAACAAAGTTGAGGACAACAGTCCAAACAATGTAAATAGTGTAAATAATTACAATACCTCATCTCAGAATTATTGACAGATTAAATTGGGTTTTATGCAGAATTTTGTACCAGATGCCACCACTTATTTGAAATCTGACTGTTGATAGCCAATAGCAATGATCCTCAAACAAACCATTTGTAATTAAAGTTAGCATAATAATTTTGATACATGTTAACAGGTAAATGTTTGTTTTTCTTTCCTAGGATTGCTTATCCATTTAGAAAATATTGTACAAAATATTTGTGTGCTTCTTCGTTTTTTTTGGGGGGGGGGGTACACCGATTCGCTCTTCATAATCTTAATATGCAATTGAATTGGTTACTTTTATTCTTTCAACTAAAATTTTTGGGGAAGAAATTAAAATTAGTTTTACAAAAGATATTGTGACAGAAAAATTATTCCAGAATTTTAGAGTATATCATAAATAAGTAGATAAAAATTTTCCAAATTAAAACTGAGACAATCAAAAGAATTACATTTTATTCCTAGACACTGAACAATTTTTCACATTCCAATTGATATAGTAGCCTTAAATTTGTGCAGTCAGATGCTAATACCATAACACAAATGGCTAGGCACTGGAAAAATTTATGTTTTGAAAATAGTAAAATTAGTCCAATAATTAATTTTAAACATTTTCTCTAACTTCAGTCAGTCTTAATGTGAAAAAATAGCATTAAAATCTATTAGTTGTTATTTTTTTTTTTTTTGTTAGAACTATCTAAGTATATGGTCCAAATGTTTTTACCAATTTCATGCATATATATTTCTCCATTATTAATCCATTGATGAGTTATAGGTAAAAACCTACTTTTATAATCAACACAGGATTTTATGGTGAGCAGTAATAGGTTAATGATAAGTGGGATTGGAAACCCAAGGCAACAAACGAAAAAAGGTGCAATTGAGTCAAAGTGAACATTCTGGAAAAAAAAATTAAATGAAAGCCTCGAAAACTTCCCCAAACTGTCTCTTTGTTTTATGGTTCATAAATATCACCTTTTTTCAAAATCCATTTAAAACATAACACAAGAAGAAATAGTTAATGAATGACTGGAAATGTCCAAAGCTAAAGGAAGAAATATTAATTTTAAAATTATCTCTGAAATAAAAAACATAATAGTGACAAAATCAAGGTTAAATAAATTTAACTATTAAGGAGGAGGACAAAAAAAAACAAAACAAAAAACAATTATTTCGAAAAATAAAACCTTTTCAAATGGGTTTCATTATAATAAATTATTATTCAGATTTGATTTTATTATTCAGAACTTTAAATCATTTTTATATTTTTTCTTAAAAATAAAAACTTGATGAACAGTATTTATGATGTCACAGTCTTACCCTCAGTCACCGGGCAAGTCCATGGTTGATCCTTACAGCCACATTTGGAGTTGGTTGACCCCAATCCTCAGTCCCACCCTGCCCACATTGTGTTTGTTTTAGATCAAAGGGCAGGCGAATGTCATTGATCCAGTAGCTTTGGTGAGATAACGCCACAAGGAACAAAGTAAGAGACGTCTGTGTAACACAACAACTTTATATCAAAAGGTTCACACAATGAATGTTCTACTCACTAGATTAACAGCATGCAGATTTTCAGCACCTTCCCTCCTTAATACCCCATGACACTATGTTCAGCCACGCTCGGTAAACTGGTACAAGGCTAAAGTATGATTTCTACTATTCTGTGATTTCTTCAGGCCAACCATTCAATTGTATTTGGTAGTCTGGAACAAGGCCGGAGTCCAAGTTCTTTCTGCAGAAGCTGCACAGGGTTTGGCAAAGTGGATCTTCAACCAACAAGCAATGTGTCTCTCTCACAAACAGTACCTTGAGCTGTCTGGTTCCTTCTTCTCAGCTCTTGCCTCATTCATCTGTATTCATGGACCCTTGTGCAAACCAGTCACAGGGCATGAGATGGTTGGGAAATTGATTGCCTGACCAAATTTGGGGAGATCCCTCCCCCAAAGAGTGGTGGTGGCAGAATATCAATCCACCCAACTCCTTACTTCTCACATGGATGCCTCTCACCATCACTGCTCGAACGGTGCAGGCAATTCCTCTACCTT
The DNA here is from genome assembly GCA_964036315.1 of Acanthosepion esculentum. Taxonomy (NCBI): domain Eukaryota; kingdom Metazoa; phylum Mollusca; class Cephalopoda; order Sepiida; family Sepiidae; genus Acanthosepion; species Acanthosepion esculentum. Next base: position 34,514,266 of record OZ038501.1, on the reverse strand, counting down.
CCTTGAAATTCTACCTGGGCCGATAACTTTCTCCGGTCAAACCTGTTCTCAGAGGCTAGGCATGGTCTAGCTCAAATTGCTAAATTCAATTATCATCCAAAATCTCCATCAGCGGGGAGTTCTTATATCCTTGTGGAGTCCGTTGCATCTGGGATTTGTCACCTGTTGCTTCCCCTCGCCAGCTCTTTGGTCAACAAGTGACAAAAAGAAACAATTTCTTTGTTTTAATAAATTTCATCATGTCTTAGGCAGACGAAAAAGAAATATAACTGCAATTCCTTTCCTGTTTTCCCTTGGAAACATGTCAATCTTAAAATCCAAGTCTTATTAAATACCGAATTTCAGCTAGAGACTTGCTGTTAGCCTTTATGGGTGGCCTTCCCATTGCCCACTTCATTTGAGTGGCCCACTGACACTTTATCTCATTCCCTCATCAGCACTTGAGGTCCTTAAAATATAATCTATTCTTCTGCGTGAGGTTGATTGGACATTTAAGAAAATATCATCACTTAATATTAATTTGACCAAAAACAGATGACTTCTACACTAGCTATCATTGGCATCTCAACCCCGGGGTGGGGAGAGAAAAGAAAATCTTTTCCTTTCATTTTCTTTGTCTTGTTATCAGTATACTTTCAATCTATTGAAAAAATAATGTTTTTCTTATTTTCCAGTTTTTTTAAGCCTTTTTTCCATTTTACCAGCACCTTAATAGTGTCACACATTCAGTTCATAACTTTTTTTCTTAATTAAAACAAGATCTGAAGAGAGTCATACATTTAAGAGGTATAACGATAATTAGAATAAACAGTTTAAAAAATAAAAAGAAAGAGATATACTTTTGAAAACTATTGGGTCATGTTTGCAGTTCTGGGAAAATTTGGCAATTATTCTATACTTGAATATACATTTGCTAGAACTTTGGATAATAAATAAGGTTTCCTAGAAAATTGTTACTTTGTTTTTTCTTTTTGTTTTTTTTATAATAAAATACAGCTTAAAAACAAAAATTGAATTAAAACAAAACTGTACTCATTTTATTCCTTTAAAAATCTAAAAGAATATTTTTTCTGTCAATGCAACAAGAAAAATCATTTTAAGAACGTTTATTAGAATATAGAAAAAAAAAAAAAAGAAAAAAAAAAAGATACAAATATTATACTCATTTCAGTGATTAATTATTCAGGCACTTTCATGGCCAGTTAAAACCAGAGTTTCTTGTATGAATAAATATCATTTTTAAGCATTAAATTTGACAATCATTGAAGAAAACAGAAACAATAAAAAAAAAATTTTTTTTAATTAAAATTTAATATTTTTTCTAACAGTAGTAAAAAAAATTTGTAAATCTTATTTTATAAAGAAGAATTTAATATTTGAAATAGGAGAAATAAATCACTTCAAGTTTGAAAGCTTTTTAGCATTTATTCCATCTTGGCTCGACTTGGTAAGAGTTTCATGAATTGAAATAGCTTGAAGCTGATTAGAAGCAATTAAGTGGTCATTCCAAAAGTCTTGCAAACTAATGACTGGCAGTTTTAGAAAAGGAAGCATTGGGTTAAAACAATTTCTCACACATTGTTCAGTTCATTAAAAAAAAAAAAAAAAAAAAAAAAAAAAAAAAGAAGAAGAAGAAGAAGAAGAATCATTTATCAATTTTCTTGATAAATGTTATTTCTCAATCTTGGAAAATTTTTGTTCCCAAAATACCTGTGATATTAAAAACAGCAAAAATAAGAAATGTTTTTGACTTTGAAGAGATCGATAGTAAAATGTAGGTTTTATGAAATGTAACTTTGTTTGCAGCATCTATTTCAATTCCTGTTCATTTTTCAAATGCAAACCAAAAATAATTGAAAGAAGCAACACATATTTGCTTTTTTTAGAAGGAATTATTTTAAGGAATCAGAAACCAATAAGCTTTTTTATTTGATAACAAAAGCTGCCTTGTAGTCACGACCATTATTTATTTTCTATGGTGTTGGTTTTAAGCCCTAGTAAAAGACTTGGATTTCAAATGCTGGTATTCATTGCATGTAAGCCTTCTCCACTTAGTTTGGTGCAACACAATCTTCTTAACCCCTATTTGATGCTCCCATTCAATTTAGTGCAAGACTAAAGGAATATATAGACAATTTGGTGTTACTTAAACAAATATAGATGAACAATTGAACTTAACAAAAGGAATTAATTCTGCTACCCATTTTTATGTGTGCTTGAAGCACCTTCTCAAGATTTGTACCCAAGGGCCATCCTTTGTGAGTGCATCTGCCAACAGTTTACTACTCTGTATCCATGACAGTGTTACTTTCTCTTTTTTTTTAACCATTTCTGAAACAGTTCCACCCGTAATCTAATGTCACTAATTCATTTTATTGTTTTCATTGCTTCATACAAAATTTTATTAACTATTTTACAGTGGACAGGTAAGGTGGTATTCCTGTCATTGTAGACAATTTCTGCAATTATTTTAACCATAAACAATGACATGTCACACCCTTCAATGAATGATAACGTATCTGCTGTTAACCTGAATTTGACCACTCTCTTGATCTTCATAGAGTTCCACATCAGTATCTATGTTCCCAACCCAATAACTGTTTTTTTTCTCTCATTCCTTCGTGATCTCATTTATAGCATCTTCATATCAGGGGGAGTAACTCCACCCACCCTAACATTTGGTACCCTTGACTTTGAGTCAAGAGTTAACAAAAAACCTATTTCTCCAACATTCATAGACTTGACATTGTGCCAGTGTGAAAAAGAAAGTGACAGCTTACCTTGTCAATCAAAACACCCTGACGTTGAATGCAGCTACTGTCCAAAAAGACAAAGCACCCAGACTAGGTCTGTGTTCGAGATATATGCATGCAAATTATTTTTTTTTCTCTTTCCATGGCCATTTGTGAGAGTTGCAAGTGTTTTTATAAACTCCTGTTTGTTACCGGGGGTGGGGGGAATTGACAGCATGTGAGCTGTGTGAACCTATAGTTTGTGAATTCCGCTTTCTACAAAAGCCAGGTTAACCAAAACAAAGATCCTCTCTGTTACTTGCTTTCCTACCACCTACGATCTTCAAAAATTTAAATCCAATGTCAATTGCCAACTCCTGCCTTCCAGAATCCTGATCTTTTATTGTCCTGTCTGCTCACTAATAGCTTCTCATTTTCTTTCACTTTCAGTAACCCCTTGCATCTTAGTGGCATTATCACCTTGCTGGGGATGAAACAACAAAAAAAAAAATTAAAATAATCTGGGTTGGACAACCGAGTTTCTTTGTAGTGATAAGGTGATACTACAGCACCATTCTTTCATCATCCAAAGAAGATCTGGAAGGTTAAGGAGTCTTCTCAGTTATAAACAGAACATTTAGACTTTATTAAACTTGTGTTCACACAAGAGTCCGACAAAAATAATTACTTATTTCAATATAAATCCATACATGCTGACAGAAATTAAATAAACAAACAAGGGCATAACAGAAGGAAAATCTTCAGTTGCAAAACTATGAAGAGTAACATAAGATAGATCAGGTGTGTCAAACTGGTGGCCTACAGGCCCCATGCAGCCCTTTACATGCATCTTGGTGGCCCTCACAAAGGTTTCTATAACCATGGTACACCAAGAATTATGTTGGTAATGCAAATTATTAAAAACAGTGAGATTTTTTTCAATTGGTATGATTAGATTGTTTATTCTATCTCAATGTTTTTTTTGTTTTTGAATGTCAGCGACTATTTTTAACTTCCGGTTAATCATGTGATCATCCTTGACAACTAAATAAGAACAAATGTAATGTGAAAACATTCGTAATTTTGTAATATTCTGCCTTAAAAATGTTGAATTCTACTCCATCTCATAAAAAGAGAAAATTATCTGAAGGAGGGCGTGTGTTTCAAGAAAAGTGGAAATTACAGTACTTTTGTTAATGGAAAGATAAACTGTTTGATTTGCAACCACTGCAATGCGACGCCAAAAGAGCATAATGTGAAAAGACATTATGAAACAAACCATCGATCTTATGATAAATATGAAGGAGATATACATGTTTCAAAAGTGAAGGAATTCAAGGTTAAGTTAACACAGCAGCAACAGAGTTGCTTTACAAAAATTCAGAAAGGCAATGTTAGTTCTGTTACTGCAAGCTTTGAACTCTGCAATGTCGTATAAAAACAGCTGAAATTGTATGTCCAGAGAAGTCACACTAATTTCAAGACATTTCATTAAGCAAGAACACTGTTGCTGAATAAATTAATGAAATGGCAGGTGATTTGAGTTGACAGTTGAAAACTTTGTCAAGTTTTGAACATTTTCCTATTGCTCTGGATGAGACTGTTAACATAGCTGAAATAGCACAGCTTGCCATTTTCATCAGGGCTTCTGGCAATGAATTTCAAATTTATGAAGAACTAATTGAACTGGTCCCAATGCATGATACTACAACAAACCAGGACATTTTTGAGAAAGGTGAACAGCTTCTCCATGAGTATGGCCTTCATTTGAGTAAACTTGTGTGTTTATCTACTGATTGTGCTGCCAATATGGTTGGGAGACATAATGGTGTTGCTGCCAAGTTAGGTACAAAAATAGAAAACATATCCAGATTCAATATTCAAGCATTTTCACTGTATAATTCATTAACAGAACTTATGTTCCAAGATTTTATAATTAGGTCATGTGTTGAGTTTTGTCAAAAAAACAGTGAACTATATCAGAGGTTGTGCTCTGCATCACCATCAGTTTAGCCAGTTATTGGAAGACAAATAATCAGTTCACAGATGTCCCATTCTACACAGAAGTTTGGTGGCTTTCATGTCACAAGGTACTGAAAAGATTTTTTTTTTTATTGCAACACAAAATCGTTATGTTTTTGGAGATGTAGGGTCAAAAGCACAGATGAATTGAAAGATGAAAGCTGGCTCCAAGATCTATAGCTTTTTCAGTGGATATTACTGGCCAATTAAGTGACCTTAATTTAAAATTACAAGGTAAAAATAAGCTCATCACTCATATGATGATATCAAGTGTTTCATTGCAAAATTAGCTTTATTGAAGTCCCAGTTGTCACATGAAAACTTGATTCATTTTCCTATGTGCAAGGAGTTGAAAAAAACTGTCAATACTGAGCCTGTATTTATCTTTGCTAAGTACGACAATTACCTGGAATTGCTGTTAAAGGGATTTCAGTGAAGATTTTGTGATTTTTCACCTTGTGAAGATCAGTTTACATTATTCTCAGCACCATTCACTTTTGATGTTGCTCAGGCAGCGGAAAGTCTACAGAAGGAACTACTGGAAATGCAGACTGACTCAACACTCAAGGGAAAGTACGTAGAAGTCAGGGTACCTGAATTTTTTTCATACCTTCTTCAGACATTTAAGAACTTTAGAAAATTTGCCACAAAAATTATAGTGATGTTTGGTTCCACATATGTCTGTGAGCAGTTATTTTTGTTTATGAAGGCCACAAAAACGTCTCACAGAACTAGATTAACTGATGAACATTTGTCATCTTTGATCCACACAGACATTCCAACCTGATATATCGAGAATAGTTTGTCTAAAGCGATGTCGATCATCAGGACAACATAAAAATGATTAAATTGTACTACCTTATATTGTAAGTATTTTGTATTTAAAGTTTAGTTACCACTAGCTGTGATTAATGTAAGACTGTAAGCAGGTGTGACCCTTGAGGCTGCAGATATGGCCAATGCATCCCTCCATATGACCCGAGTTTGACAAACCTGAGATAGATAACTAGCAGGGCTACCAAGTGTAGCCTGGGAATTTTATATAAAAAAAAAAAAAAAATTAAAAAAAAAAAAAAAAAACAGAAATGGCAAATGTAATTTGGAACTAAATGATCACTAAAGACATCTAAAGACATAGACAAAGTTCTTTGGTTCTGTAGAATAAAAGAACTTGTCTGTGTCTGGAGATAATTCCATGAATTGGAAATAATACAAAGAATCTGTGAAACTGACATGTCAAAATATTTAATAAGAAAACACATTTTAATTAATGTGATTTTCACCAGAGTAAAATTTAACAGTGCTGAAAAAGCTGTTCAAATTTAAATAGATTATGTGCAGCAAGTGAAAATCTTCTTGGATTGATTGCTTGATATGTTTTTGATGGCTTATCAACCCTTTTTAAAGCAGAAATATTTTGTTTTGAGTAAATATTGCATTAACAATTTTTTTAGAATAATAATGATTATTGCAGATACACATTCTATTATTTAATCCATTGCTGGGAGGAAGCGATAGATTCATACTTTTCCCCAAGGGTATTTGTGTGTAGATAAATGTAACAAAGCTGACTGGACTTCAAATTTGACTCTTCAAGTTCTCATTCTGTGAGAGTTTAGGAAGAAAAATGATCAGAAATGGCTTCTCATTTCTACTTTATTTACATTAACAGCAACATTGAAAATGGATAAGTAAGAAAATTGTTGGATACATGACAAAATAACAGCAGTAATTTATGTTGATTCTAATCTGCTTATCACATTCATGAAGGTCAAAAAGTATAGAACAAATTTCAGCTCAATCTTTCTTCTAGTTCTGCTATTGATCAGTTTCTTTAAGAGATCGCTTTTCTATCAATCTCAGATGTCTGAAAATTACTTCATTGCCATTTCCCCCAACGATAATTTCTTTTAGAAAGTCAATGCCAAATGAAGTGAAAAATTTAAATAAAAATTCATGAAAATTGAGAAAATTTTTAGACACAAAATTACATTTCCTCTGAATATATTTTCATCAACTTGAAGGAAATCATTATGACTGCTTTAAAATAAAAACACAAGTATTGGGTAACAGTTAGGGCTAGTCAGATAAAGGTTTCCTTTGTTGATAGAGAAAACATTTATATCTCAAATTCAGAAAAAAGACTGGAAAATGCTAATAGTAGCAGAGAATAGACACATTAGAGCAGGAAGCTTTAGTATAACTGTAAAAAGAGAAACAACTGAGACTTTAGCAAGGGCTTTTCATTTCAAATGCCTTCCAAAAGAGAATGTTGATCGTTTCTCAAATCCAACTTGATTCCTTTATCAAAGAAGTTTGGGAAAATGAAGAGAGAAGCCCTTTGGAAAATAGAGAATATGGCAGTCTGATTTTAATTTGCAGAGAAAAGAAAAAATGTAACAGAAAAGAATTAATAAAGAAGAGAAAGAGGTCAGTGTTCTGACAAGCAGGTAAGGCAAGTACTTTACAACAGGTAAAGTATGGCAGAGAGGAAGTGCATTTCCATAAGGGGTCTGTGGAGAGAAATGACCCACTGTTAATAAAAAGGAGTGTGTGGATTTGAGGATGCCTTTCATTAAATGTTGGGAAAGTAATAAGATTAGGAATAAAAAGCAACCTAAGAAAAAAAAAATGCACAATGGTGATCAGACAGAAATTAGTAAAGAAAAATCCCACCTTGACAGTAGGACCAGAATCTAACTCCCATAAAAGATGACAGAAAACATCAACAAGCAAACCATTAAACTTTGCAGACTATGAAGAAAAAGGAGTTTTAATTATATAAAAAAAGCTCAAAATGGTAGAAGCTAAAAAGGAAGAAAGAAGGGTAAGCATGGTGAATGCACCCGAAGGTGTCAATACATACACTTACCTTGTGCTGTCAATGACAATACTTTGTGCATGTGCCCAGCACATAGACAACAGAGTGGGCACAGGTAAAAGACTGTGCAAGTTCACCACTCTAAACCTTGCATAGTCTGCTAGCTTCATGCTTTAAGCTAGTTTCACTCAAATCTAAAACAGAGAGGAAGAAAGAGATGGAGAAAGAGATTTCATTAAGTATAATTGTTAAGGGTGAAATGATAGTATTTTTTATTGGTGTAATATTGTTTCTTAACAATGAAGCCATGAGGCTGGAGGTCAAACATCCAATTGTTAACCTATCCCAAAAACTAAACTGTCACACGTGCCTCTCTAACAAAAGAAACTTCATGAATTTCACTTGAAAATTTTCTTTTACTGATTTCCAATGTAAAAAGTTTTTTTGGTACTTGTGGATTATCTGTCACCACTTTTTAAAATGCATTTCAGGTGGATTATCTGTCGCCACCTTTTAATTTACATATTGGTGATCTTTTATAAAGTTAAATGTCATAGTTAAAAAATGTTTTAATTGTTTGTTTTTTTTAATTTTAATTTGTTTTTTCTTCTTTTTCTTTCAGACTGCTAAATGAATCTTTGGTATAGTATATTTTTACATATCTGTATTCGTGAAAAAGTTAGAAAATTAATTTAAAAAGTGGTAACAGATAACCCACAAGTACATTTTCTTTTTCAATAATGACATTTTCTGCTATTTTACAAGATCTGAGTTTGCTTTTACTACAGTCAGTTTTCTCCCACAAAATCTACAAAACAGTTTTCAAAATGTGAATACTTCATAAAATTGTCAGTATGAGATGAATAATAACGTCTGAAGAATATGACAAATGGAAAACTGTTTCATTGAAACTAGATTATATATTTCTTCCTCAGACTTGATCAGATCAAAATGAAAGAAATAAATGTGTGCATCAGTGTTTTGTGTGTATGCTTAAATAATAAATTGTTAATACTTTTTCCACTAAGCTGGCATTTCTCGGAATGAAAGAAAACAAAATTGTGTGACTTTTGTATAAAAGCCGTTATTTTTATGCTGTTATCTTTTCTTTACAATTTTCCTTATCCAATTTTTCAGAATGTTTTGTAAGTAAAAGATTCATATATATTTTAGGTATGTCTATAGTTTTTTCCATGTCAACAATATGAGTATAAGATTGTATATAGACTCCAGACAATGTTTGAAGAACATTTTTCCATTTATCATATTCTTCAAACTTTGTCTGAATTCTATATTTATATTTTATACACATAATAATGTCAGTAAAAATAATATCCGTGGCCTAACAGATTACAGTTTGGTTTGGTAGGTTTTGTTTAGTGGCATATCAACATCTCTATGGGTTATTTAAAGCTGAAATGTAAATATTTTGAACACAATTTTATGCCTTTAACTACAGATATTTTGTACATAATTTTATACTTTTGAGGTAAATGTATGTTTTATATAGTTTATAGATAATCTATTGTATGTGTTATGTTTTCATATACACCTTTTTCTTTAAAGTAGGACATTATGTTTATGGTTCCACTATTTTCAGATAGTTTTCTCATGTTTTCCTTGCAGTATTTATGTCTTATAGGAGCTAAGTAAGTACACTCAGTTAAAATGTCTTTCACCATGAATGCAGCAGAGCATGTTGTACATGTTGGTTGATTTTCATTCTTCAGCCAGTATCAAGGCCTAACAGGTTAAGGCATCATCCATATGAAATATGACACTGACATATGATGTGAAAGTTTGAGTCAGTCTCATGCAAAACTATTTCTCCCAAATTCCCTTACTTTTTGGTTGCTAATATTTTAATGTTGCAAGAATACATCACTTCAAAACACATTGTGACAAAAGACTTGCAAACTGAAAAAATATAAATAAATAAAAATATGAATATGTACAAAGCAATATAAATATATTCTAAAACAATGTCTAACTTAAAACTGATGGGCAAATATTCCCCACCAATGCCAAAGTTTGGTGTCTGAAGTCTGGAAAAAAGGAAAATTTTAAAAGTTAATATCCAAGGCAAGTCTTGAAGGATTTTACCAGACTAAGCCAATATATATCAGAGGTATGCCATCTGAATAGACAAGGTAGGCAGTGGAAGATAAAACATAAAAAGATTTCCAGTTCTTTATAGATTTATAAACGCACAAAATTCAATGTAAATTCAGTGAATCATAATTTTTAATTTATAGTGTAAAATAACTACGATGACAATGGTAATAGTAATTCTGAATTACTTTATTCTTGTACCAACAGGATACTAGTACAAAAATGCACTCGGGGCCCCAGGCTACTCAGCTGTTTATATAACACTGGAGGAGGTAACTTATGTCCTCCAGTGTCTGCCTGTGGAAGTCCCCCATTATCTAATGAGACCTTCCATTTCTACTCTCCATGCTGGTTATAATTTTCTCATGCTTTTCAACCTCAGAAAATATACAATATGCATTATGATGTCCTGTCTCTCGTTGATATAGATGATGCTCCAAGCCACATTTGATAACAAACCATAAAGGCAGTAGAAATTTATTGCATTTCTTTATTGTACTTTTATCAAACTTTCAGTACCACTGTCTTCTCACTTTACTGCATCCCCTCATGTTATTCCATTTCATTTTCTCTATCTTCCAAATTCTCTTTTGCTTGATTTGAAAAGATTTTAATTGACCGATACTCACATATTCTCAACTTGCCAACATAACTGATACCATTATTTCCAACCTCTCAACAAGCACTTTCCTGTGATTTGTGTTAAATAAAACTCCATAATTATATAATAGTGAATCGAATGTTCTTTTGTTTAATATTCAATTAGTATTGAACATAAACAAGAAAATGCATAGCAACAAAGATTATGATAGTATCTATGTACAATGCAATTACAAGATTACTTAAATGCTGCTATCATTTTTCTTATGTATGAGTAAGTCAGGACAGATTGAAAGCAAAAGAGAGATAGGAAAACTATGCATAACCTACCTAGCGAGTTTAAGTAAATGGATGACATAAGGCTTAGGAGAGATAAGAAAGACAAAATTCATTAACAGCAACAAAATTTGAGTAGAGGAAAATTGTGTAGAGCCATGATCGATCACCAACATCCTGAAGAGACATGTCATATAGAAGATGAAAAATATTTACTTGGGTATTAAGTGTAACAATTTTTTTTAAATTACGAAAAAAAAAAAAAAAAAAAAAAAAGAAGATTTATCTATGTTTGTATAAATTATATACATATCCACATGTGTGAACAAATATCTATATACGCATACAAAAACAGATGAGTTTTTCCTAAGACTGAAACATCTAGAGATTCAAACAGAGTATGAAAATATCAATTCCAAGATGGCTGACCTACTGCCAAATAATTTTAAGAAATACAGTTAAATGAAAACTAAAATTCCACACAGTGAAATCATTTTTTTTTCTATGTTCAAAGAAAAAGCCTATTTTGTTTCTGCCATTTTCTATATCAAGTTTGTTTTCAAACTGATCTCTCCCATTCTTACATTATTCAAAACTTTTAAACTTTGGTTCTTCCTGTCCAGACAAAAAATAATCAAATCGAACTAGTTTTTGAAAAATCCTTCACCCCCAACAAAGAGGTAAAAGTAATCCTGAATTACCCACTTGTAGGGATTTGATCTCACAAATAAGAAAGCATGATTAACCTTAATATCTGTCTATATCTCTGAGATGAGGTATTATGATTACTTACGTTATTCGGACTGTTATCCTCATTTTCATTGCCATATTCACAACGTTTTGGCCATTGTAGGATCCAGCCTTCTTCAGGTAATTAGAATTTCAATTGTCCTCAAGGACACATCGCCCAGTGGATAAAGGCATTGGTTAGATCCAGTGACTAAACCCAAAGAGTTGCGAGTTCAATACCAGGCTACAGCAGTGGTGAACAAAACAAAACAAAAAAAAAAAAAAAAAAAAAATCCGGAAGAGTTAAAAGGGAAATAACAGTCATCTGGAAGAGGCATGGTACGTGGAACTAGAACAATCGACCCCCAGTGAACAAAATAAAGGGTTCAGTTCAAAATTCCAATCACCTGAAGAAGGCCAGAGCATATAATGGCTAAAATGTTGTGAATATGGCAATGAAGATGAGGATAACAGTCAGAATAATGTAAGTAATGATTAACTTTGCCAATATTTTCATATTATTTGGCACAAGGTTTATATCAAACTATTAATCCTCAGAAGATATCTGTAAACCAGATCAGAAAATTATACATAATTTCCATTTACAAATTCTTCATATAAAAACAAGACAATTTTGATGGGAACTGACAGATTTTTTATATGAAACTGTTTTATAAGCTTAAAGTGTCCAGAATATTAAAGACAGCTGATAGATATTTTCAGAAACAATTTTATAAAAACAAATTTAAAAAATCTATATGATAAGTATAGACAAGAGAAATACTAAATATAATCTTTGTGAAATATCATCTTAGATACAACCCGAGATAAAAAGATAACCGTCAGTCAATCTTTGCAGATATTGATTGCAGACAGGATATTGCAAGATAAAAGGCTTGGTTATGAAAAGTAGGCAAATATTTTGCAAATTTGCATGTGAAAGATTTTTTTTTATTTTAAATAGCTGGGGAGTTTGAATTATAAAATTGAGGGATGTTAGGGTGTTAAATAAAAATTAAGGAAAAGGTTGTTTAAAAAAAAAATGTTGCTCTCAATTTCAGTGCTTCCTGCTTATGTTAACCTGCTTCCTTCAAGATGTTATCTTGCTAAGACTGAATTGGAAAAGTAAAGAGCTTTCCTCTACCCAACTAAGAACAGAAAAGTATAGATTTCATTTGAGCATTTCAAAAAAAATTCCTTGAGAAACAAAAACAAAAGAGCAAAAGATGAAAGAAATATTAATCAAAAGTTATAAATAAGTGACAATGTTTCATCTAAGAAACTTAAATATTATTACAACTAATCTAGACTTTTAGCCCAGTAAAACAGGTACCTCCACTAACTTTTGATAATTAAGGTTTAAAATGAATTTTTATAAATGAAAAATCTTTCTTGAAGTTTTTTTTATTTTAGCTTTAATTGAAGCTAAAGGATTAAATTTACAATTTCTAGTAAACAAAATACTCCAGTGTATTTCAAGCAGAAATTATATTGATTGGAATTGATTTTTTTTCTAATTAGTGCCCTTTTTTTAGTTTTTAGTCCTGAAAGTTTCATTAAAATCCAACAATTATTTGATTTTTGCAAGAATTTCCAAATCATGGTGTTTTTCACCAGAAAAAAAAAAAAAAGGTCCTAAACACTAATCGTAAATATTACACCAACCACTAGCGCAAAAAAAAAAAAAAACAAAAAAAACACACACACACAGGATTTTTAACCAAAATATCAAACGCGCCAGAAAGGATTAAACTTTGGCCTTTCCTTTTAATAACAAGTATTTTGATGACAAAACTGTTTTTATTAAGTCTGGGGCCTTTTTTCATCATGCTCTGCTGTTTTTTCATCAAAATAATGGTGGCACCTTCAATTTAAATTGAATAAAAGATTAAAAGGATACCATAGCTGTTAAGGGTAAGAGTACACTCGTCACTTACGAAGACGCCCGGCACCCTTGTCATTTGTGAAAATACCCAGCACCCACATCATTTACAAAGAAGACTAGCACACTAGACATTTACAAAGAAATTATAGAGAGATTAAGATCGGCTCCTCCTAAGAGAAGGTATTTTGCTATACACAACCTGGAATGACAAATAAGCTAAGAAATCAGGTTCAATTAATATTCCTAAAATAGATGAGAAGCAAAAATACAATTGCTAATATGTTATTTGCCTATCACTTGAAACAAATGGTCACAATGAAATGAGATTTCCAAATCTGGCACCCCCAGAAAGGCTGTAGCCTCACAATCAAAACCAGCTTAAACTGGAGAAAGAAAACAAATGAAATTGTACAGGGCAATGTGAAAAGTTCATTCAGTTTATCAATAAAAGAATTTCTTTTTATATTTTCCAACATTAATGTTGTTAAGCCGTAGACTTATTATTTTGTTCCATTATTCCAGCATAGACAGGATTACAGAAATAATAAATGAAATCTGCAACAGTGACGATATACCAGAAAGAAACTAATACTTAACATCAGGGAGAGAAAGTTGAAATGGTTGAAATGATTAATCAACATTTGGATTTCATCAGTTCTTTGGTTTAATAGTACAATATTATTACATTACCCACCATTAGCAGAAGAGATAAGGAAATAGAATAGGCTGTGCTAAATGTAATTTTCTGGAGAGTGATGGGCTCCACCAGGTTAAAACACCAAAGACACACCACATAATAAGCACACCAAGAAACCATTTGTGGAGACCCAGGCTCTGGCACACAATGGAGGAGAATGGCGAACAGCTCAGTATGTCAGCACCCCAATGACTCCTTCCGGGGTTAAGGGTGAAAGAAGGAGGAGAAGAACAAATGTTGTTTTTCCCAACACTGCAAAATTGCTACCAAACAAGGTTAAAATAGAACTCAAGTCATGTTCTCAAATAGCCTCATCATAGCGAGACTTTCATATGGAAGTCATGCTTGACACCAAATCCATTCAGAAATATCTAAACTGTCAGCTGTATACAACCACTTTCTAAGATCGATGGTTAAAAATGGCTCTGAACAAGTGAAGCCTATGGGTCTTGGTGAAGATTACACTTCTTCAGACCTTGTTGACTGGTACTACAAAATGACAAACAAAAAAAAAAACTGTATCAAATAATAGAAACCACATCACTTGAAGACTTGCAACAGTTAAAATAGATATCACATGCAACTCAAAGAGAAATAATCAAGATGTTGACATTCCACACTACTTCAAATGAAAAGGTTAAGAAGGAAACTTCCATCAATATGGGAAAGAGGGATAACCAATCCTGGACTTGAGAAACCTATTTTCCTGAAAAATCATTTTAAGAGAAAGATGTTATAAATTTAAATTGGCAGTAGTACTGGCTGCTCAATCAATGAATGCCAAATGTTTCCTTATAAGGAAACAGGTAATATTACCATAGCATAGTGTAATCTGAAGATAAGTGGGTGAATGTCTAATCCTCTAGCTATTGCACAAAGATTCACCAGTACCCTCGGTGGAATCTTGAACTGAAAAAAGACTCAAGCCCTATCTTGGACAGAAGGTTCCGATATTTCTTAACTAACTCTTCTATAGTACAATTTTATTACATTTCCTCCACATAGTTATGTAGCTGATCTCTCAACACTGACAGACTCTCTGAAAAAAAATGTTTGTTATCGATTGAAATCCTTCAAGATAATGAGGTTAAAATATAGAATTATTTATTGAAGGATGAATAAACAAAGTTTAAATACAAAAAGAAAAAGTGTCAACCCAAATTTAGGCTCCTTCAGCAACCAATATATAAATAGTGAGTAGAAATAAAACATTATAAAGTCAAGTAAAAGGAATCATTCTGTCTTGCCTTCAGTCTATGTATAATAAGATTGGTAATATTCAAACAGAATAAATTACTATTTTATTTCTAGTCTTTTCTGAACCTTTCTCTCTCTCAAATTAGAAATGTTTTTGTTTTTTTCTAAAAGCCAAGGTTAAAATGAACCTCTAGATCCAAATTTCAATGTACTAACCATTGAACTGCCTCACCACCCAGCATGACAGTCACATATTTCTAAGGAAAGCTGGAAGTTACCCTGTTCAGTAGATGAGATGTGAGCAATAATCAATTAGATTCTCAAAATGCACAGATCAATTTTTCTAAGAGAGAAAGGAAGAAAGAAAGAGAGAGAACATCCGGACTTGTTATCTTAGTTATTCTAAAAAGAAATCCTGGTAGCAGATTCTTCAATGTTCCATATCTTTCTGCTTAGAACCTTTCACAAATATTCAACATTTGATCAATGTCATATTGCAGAGGTTACAAATGAAATTAGAAACAAAATAGTAGTACAAAATAATGAAATTGACAAAAAAAAAAAAAAAAAAAAAAATATTCCAACAAATTATCTCCTCAATTTTTCCTGTTCCAAAGGTTTCAGACTATTTCCAGCATCATTACTTTGGTTGTCAAAGGTAAAAACTGCTTAATCACCTTTCTATTGTTACTGTTGTTAGTTTCAACAGTTCAACGTTTGCCTCTTGTTTGCTCTCCACAGGCTAGTGTAACAATGATGGGGGAGATATGCTGCTGATGACATAGGTATTCATATTTGATATAAGGATGATATTGAGAGAAAAAAAAAAGCAGCAAATAGCATAATCTTACAAATGTTCCAAGAAGTAAGATAAACCTTTCCAAAACAGAAACAATGATCTGGAATTGGAATGAAAGCAGCAATGACACCTACCCCAGATATATCATAATTCATGTGGAATTAATAAATACTACAAACTTCAAATACCTCAGTGTATGGATCAGTTATAACAAATTTAATATAGAAGATAAGGAAACTGAACACAGGATAGATTGTGCTAGGGATAGTTTGACCCAATACCTCAAGTTGCTATAAAACCAAAAATATTAACCTGAGAACTAGAGTCATGCTTGTAAATAGCCTTGTTAGATCCAGATAAATCATATAGATGTCAGACATGGCATCATATCCATTCAAAAACATCTAAATTATCATCAATATACAACTGTTTTCTCAGATCAATGACTAAAAATGGTTTCAAGCAAATGAATCTTGTTGACCAGTCTTAAAGAAAAAAAATCCTTCATCAGATCTATAGATTGGCACAAGAGAATTGCAAAGAACTTTACCAAATAGCAAAAACTACATCATTTGAAGACTTCTAGCAGCAGCAGCAGCAGCAACAACTAAAATGAGCCCGACATGTAAAGAGAAGGGAAAGCAATGATATAATCAGGATGTTGACTTTCCACACTAGCTTAAAGATTAGGAAGGAAACTCGCATCAATATTAGAAAGAGCAATATCTGCTGATGGACATCAGAAGACGATTTTCCTGAAAAACTGATTTAAGAAAAGGATTTTATAAATTTCAATCAACAGTAAGTGCTGAATGTTTCCTGTATGGAAACAGTTAATCTGACCATTACCACAGAGATTAGTGCTATTGATATGATGCAAAAGTTTCCAAGTTCTTGCTTTTGGCAAAATCTTTTATTCATATAAATTGATCCGTATTCAGTCAAAGTATCTTCCCTGATCTTATATGAATTTATGCCCACTTTCTGTGTATTCCCTCAGAAAAGAAAAATTCCAATCATAATATGAATTTTTTGTTGATACCGTTACAAGTATAAAAATATAGGTATTACAACTTAGTTCTAATAATGGGCCCACAAGAAATGAAAGAAAATCACGAAATTGAAATATACCTCTAAATAACCAGACGTATTTATTAAAGTGGCACATACTGTTAGTTGAAGGTGACACGTGGAGAAAGGTGCATGCTGAAATCAAGAAATTCTTTCTTTTGTTTGTCAGAGGCCAGCTCAGTACATCTTCACCCATTGAATGTCAGTAGTCAAAAGAGACAGAGTTATCTTTATAAATGTCCACCAAGGTAGAAACGAGGCAGAGCTGTGACTGACCAATCAGAAGACACGTTACATGCCGGTTAAAGTAATGCCATTAAAGAGACCTCTGGATTGGCCACTTCAATTTTAAATTATTACAATTGGACATTACACTATTATCATTATTCATGTTTATGCATGTTTCTTTTTTATTTCTTTATTATCTTCATACATGTTCACACTTGTTTCTATCATTTCTACATTACAATCATTCATGTTCACACATGTTTCTATCTATCATTACTTATCAATCAACCTCATATTGTCCAAAAAATGTGCTGAGTTTCAAATAATGATTTTCAAGTAACTTATCTGAGCTTGGACACTGATCATTTGTCCTGTTAAGAATTGTGCAACTATCTCAGCCACCAAGCAGACAAGTACAAGTGAAAAAATGTGGATATTATCACTTGCTGGAGTACAGTGAAAGTGCTAATAACATGTTCACAACAAGAAGGAAAACAAAATCAAAGTAACATGAAATTCAAATATATCTTTAAATAACTGGAGATATTTATTAAGACCATCAGTAGTCAAAAGAGACAGAGTTATTTTTTTAAATGTCCACTAAGACGGAAATGAGGTACAGCTTTGATTGACTTGTCTATTGACCAATCAGAAGACTCGTTATATACTGGTTAAAGGAATGCCATTAACGTAGCCTCCTGATTGGCCACTTCAACATTAAATTCTTCCAAGCAGAGTGAAACTATTGTGATCGCTGGGCAGAGTGTTGCATTGAGAAAAAATAAATGATAGGCTTAAAGAAGAACTTCTCATTTCAACTATGATCATTTGTTAGCGACATAAGGGCAAGTGCCTTCATGCAACAAAATGCCTCCTTACTCAGAAAAAAAATATGCCTTCTCTCTGCCAATGTCATTCAAACAATCGAATAGTTTACTATACCATTGTGTAGTAATAGTTAATGAAAGTTTGATCAATTTAATATACTGTCTGGATCACAGACCATAAGAATTGTCATTTTTTATACATATAATTCGATTTGTAGGAAGAGTCTTCTGCAACAAACATTTCAACTCAGCACCAATGTACCTTAATCCGAGGTAAAATGTAAAAGTTAACTATGGTTAAATATATTTGGAAAGAAAAAGAACGAACAAAATTTAAATAATAGAGAATGTTAGTAGAGAGGATGTAGGATGAAGAAAGTATACATATATATATATATATATATATATATATATATATATATATATATATATATATATTACAAGATATTTTTGTAGGTACAAAATTTTATAACTGAAATGAAGGTGTTAAGCTTAATATTACTAGACATATTAAAATACTAAAGCAAAGAATAAAAAGGGAAGCGACCGGTTTCACTCCCGCTCTTCAGGCTTCTACGGGAGATTTTAATGTAATTAAAAAACAGAATATGCAATGAAAAGGAAATAAGTGTGAGGGGGAGAAAAAAAAAATTGGACTAGAGGCAAACAACAGCAAGCCCCAACAGACACTCACGCTGTTTACACAGGGAGGGCCTGCGCGACCCGATGTAAATTGACTCCAGCACCTTTAGATGAAATAAAGAGTGTGAACGGGGACAACACGGTGAACCCATCCACACTAAATTTAGCCGCACACCTTCTGTTCTTTAATAGATGCTCTCAAATGGTTGAACTGTAGGTGTTCGGGACAAGTCCATCAAACGGCAGGGTATGATTCCTGATTTTTGTGTGAACGTGTCGCTTAATTCACATGTCCAGGCGTTGCGTTGTCCTCCCTATGTAGGTGGCACCGCAACTACAATCATATTGATAGATAACAGAATTAATTTGGTGAGGAGGGAGAACGTCTTTACACATTGAATGAAACAGAGGCCGTGTTTAAAATACTACATGAACCTCAGCAGAGAAAAAGCAGCGACGAACACTCGATGAAATTTGTCTCATAAAACTTTCACATTTGGTTCCAATAAACCGGGCACCTCCCAACACCGCAAATCTTTACACCTCTGAACTTTTCAATTTTGTCTCGGATAACAGACTGAACAACGTCAGATGGGTAACCTAGACCACAAAGGGTATCCCTGACAAAATTGACCTCCCCATCCAAAAAGGACTCAGAGCATATCTTTAATGCTCTATGAAGGAGGGTTCTTATTATGTTTAACTTGCGTTTAGTGGGACAGAAGGAGTTTCAATGTGTGTATAATCCTGCGAAGGTTGGTTTCCTGTAAACCGATGTCAGAAAACCCTCTGGCGTCCGATGTACCAATACATCCAGGAAGGCCAATTGACAGCCGGACTCCTTCTCAACGGTGAACCGCAGTGCAGGATGGATACTATTCAAAAAAGAAAGAAACTGGTCAGCCTCGTCACCATTGTTGAATAAACAAAAGGTATCATCAACGTACTGACAATATAGTTGCGGACATATTGCATTCTTTCGTATTCTTTCTTCGTGAAAGCCGACGAATATGTTGGCAAGGGCTGGACCCAAAGGAGAACCCATCGCGACACTGTCAATCTGTCGAAACATGGTGTTGTTGAAACTAAATTCAACAGAAGACGTGGCAAATTTAATTAACTCAACAAATGCCGACTCAGGAATACTTGGAGGTGACAGAGTACTACGATAAAGCAAGTCGCAGCAAATGTCAATCGTCTCCATGAGAGGTACACAGGTATATAATGAACAGATATCGAAGGAACACATAAACATGCCTAAAGAAGATAAATTTTGGATGTGTTCAACGAAGGAAAATGAATCTTTTATACAAAAACCGCTCAAGTGTTGCAACACAGGTTCCAACAGCGTTGAGAGCCATTGAGCTACTTTGTGTTGGGCTGAACCAACCATCGATAAAATTGGTCTTAAAGGAACTCCATCCTTGTGGATTTTTGGGAGACCATACAGCTGTGGACGAATAGACCCAGACAGACGAATTTCATTTGCGGTTTCTTGAGGAAGCACACCAGTTTTTACCAATTTCAGAAGTAATTTCTGAAATTTTACTTCACCAGAAGTGGTTCTGTCACACATGTCTGCTGATCCAAGCTTAGAGAATTTAGAGGTATCTTCTAAAATGGAAGACATCTTAGCTACATAATTGGATCGGTCCATAATAACCACGCCGGCACCTTTATCTGGCCTGGAAATTATCAGGTCATGATTGTTCCTCAAAGAAGTAATCACTTTCTGATACTATGCCCTCCATTTCGATTCGGAAGTAGCAACAGAGGAACTGGAAAACACGTGTGCAGAATTGTTAAGCTGGGCTTTTAAATCACGAACAGCATCCATAGAGGTCGGAGAAATATATAGTATACATATATATATATATGTATACATATATATGTGTGTGTGTGTGTATATATATATATATATATTGAAATGAACAGATAATACAAAAAATGCCAAGAATATTAGACTGAGCAATTCATGAATTATTTATTACCTTTCTGACTAGTTTTGCAATAAAATAAAGAAAAATTCATGTTCATTATTAAAAAATTATGAAAGAAAAGTCATAAGACAATTACTGTTATTATGTAGAGCAGAGGCAGTAAACAATACATGAAGGCAAGTTCATTGTGACAGATGGTTTAGAGACTTAGTGAAAGCAAATGGCTAATATCCAATTCCAAATTTTCCAATTTGTTTTTAATACATAAAAAAATATGCTAAAACAAATTAGTTACAGAAGTTGCTGTAAATTTGTCAGTGTTGACAGCCAACCACCTTCAGGGCTCCACCCCAGTTTTTCTGTCTGGATTTACTGCCTTTTTCATGATTGCAAGATGGTGGAGGTTTAAAATCAGGGTTTTCCCTTCCCCTTAAATAGACTATATTAGTAACTAAAGTATTGTTAAAAATAAATGTAGAATATATGGCTCAGTATACAAACAAAATGATCTACTGGAGTTACTTCAACTACATACCACATCCCTTCAGGACATGGGCGATCATGACTCTCCAAAACTTCCTATCACTAGTAGCCCTTAGCAAAGGGTGAAAAACTGCTAAGCCTCCTGCCACTGGTTCAGCCATTTATTTTCACAAGCTTGTCGGGTAGGTGGCTCACTGCCTTAACCTATCTCTCTTGCTCTCAATATGCTCTGTGAGGGTTAAATTTTCCAAGCCCTCCTTTCTCATTATGTGCCCAAGGAATTTCAGCTCTCTTCCTGATTCTGAGTATAGGCATTCTTTTTGCTGCAATTTTCTTTAAGACTTCCTTGTTGCTTACTCACTCTGTCCATGGAATTATCCATATCTTTCTGTAGAAGGACATTTTTGTTGCTTCCAGTTTTCTCATCTATAGGAAGATGGTCCAACATCCACTGCCATATATGAGGATGTATATCACATAGCAACCCAGCACTCTTCCTTGTTTCTAACAAAATCTTTCTGTTTCTTGGCACTTTGCTTAGCTTTAGGAAGGCACCTTTCACTCATTCAATGCATGTTCAGTGTCACATTTTCTATCCTCAGTTAAAACACTTCCCAGATATTTGAAATTCTGTACTTGCTTGATGTTTACATAACCAATTTGTAACTCACATCTTGGGTGATGGCCATACTTTACTTACCTCGTGTTGGTGACCATACTTTGTCTTCTTGCAGTTGATTGTTAGTCCTTTCTTCTTGCTTTCCTCAACAACACTGTACAGGAGGTCCTGTAGTTTTCTTTCAATATCAGCTATCAACACAGTATCATCTGTGTATATTGTGTTTTTTAAGATTGCACACATAGATAATAAATCCTGTTAGGGTTTCCAGCTCTCTTAGGATAGCCTCACAGTAGAGGTTGAATAAATCTGGAGAGAAGACAAATCCTTGTCTTATGCCCTCTTTCTATTTTTGTGTAGTTACTCAATTCATTTTCTGTGAGTATACAGGCAGTTTGCCCCCAGTACAAGTTGTGGTTATTCAGCACAAAGGCAAAAAGAAGAACTAATAAACTAATAAAAGTATATCTTGGTATTATGAATAAGGATATTTAATTGCTGGAGAGAGCAAGAGATTTAAAATTGCATTTTTTAAAAAATCATTTCACTCCCAAGAAGGGATTACCGAGTACAAAAGAAAATGAGAAAAAGAAGAACATTATTAAGGAGAGAGAACAATAAAAGAACGGGTATTAAGAAGATAATGATTGACATTGCATTTAAATGTTTGAAGATCACAGTTAACTGGAAAATAAGAAGCAGAAAGAGTTCAGCAAAAGAAACTGTTAGGATAGAACATCTTACATCTCACAATTTCAAACGGGCTTTGGAGTTGTAGTTGGAAGCAACTAAGGGGTTACTGGAGTCAGAAAAACTATACAGACTCCTACTCCAGTTGAATTTATACTTTATGTAAAATGTCTTACATTACAGAATTTTTATTTTTATGGTTATTTCTTCTACTGTATATTTACTATTTCCTTTAAAGAAAATTCATCTTTTTTAAAGTCATTTTTATTTTTTGTAGTTATTTTGTCTTTGCAGAACTATATATGTAAAAAAAGTTTACATTATAGAATTTTTATTTTTGTTATATCTTTTACATGCTGTAAAAGATTTCAACTTCTGTTATAAAGTAGTTTCATTTTTGTTCTGTACTTATTTCTTATTTGAAAAGATATATATATACATAAAAATCTTACATTATAGCATTTTTATTATTGTTATTTCTATATTCTTTCAAAGATTTTGTCTAATTCTGTTAGAAAATATTGAAGAATGAATACATATGATATAAAAGCCACAACATCATTATTCTTTAATATAAACCAGTTATAATGATATAGGCCTACTCAAGTTAGGAGTGTATGCATAGGCCTTATGAGATTTGTAGGCCATAATCACTTAATTACATAAAGAGGAGTTGGAGTCAGAGGTACCAAATATAGAGGAGTCAGAGTCAAACGTTTTGTCTTCCAACTCCAGAGCCCTGATTTCAACCCTAAAATAATGGGACCTAGCTGCCAATCCAGTACAGCACTTAAATTTCCAGTGACAAAAATCAATGCACTTGACATTGCTGGATCTAAGATGGGTCTGCTTCAATGAATGAATCTGAAAATCGCTTTTGTTTTTAACTAAAATGCATAAATAAAAAATTAAAAATTAAAAAAATAGTTATAAAATTAGAATTAAAAATAGCCTACTTCAATGAAGTAATAAATTAAAGAAAAATATGTAAAATACACAGCTATTACAATTTGATCTTTACTTCTTAATTGATAAGGAAGCTACTGAAGATTTTTATAAGTTTTATACTTGTATAATTTATCAGAATGATATGTATTATTGAGATTTCAAACTTCAAATATCTGTATTAAATTTAACATTATCCTTTTTCTCAATGCAAAAAGAAATGATGCATCTTCCACTTCCACCATTGAAGAGGTCAGACTTCAAGAGGATGAAGAAAAAGACAAAGCCAATTATCTTTGCAAAAGACAAAAGGGATAACACTGAGGAAATGAGAGAAAACCTAAATTCTAAAAAATTAAAAAGAGAAACTAAATTTAACTATTTCAAGATTAACATTTATGTAGATTCATTTAATGCTCAGTATATTTTATAACTTTTGAAATCAAATAAAATTGTACTTTTTTGTAGCAATGTTTTATATAGTAGAACAAGCAGTACCCATGAAAATTTCAGTTTCCCTATTTGAATTTTATTAATGAATTACAATTCTTAATTCATTGACTGAATAAACACCTTGCGAGTTTCATGATGATGAAATACCGATGGAAATTTCCCTTTTGTATTGTTAAACATTTCAGCCTAAACAATTTTAGCAAAACATAACAATCAGAAATATGAATCATTAAAAAAGCAAAAAAGGGTTAAAATGAAGTTTAGCAACAGTAGATTTTATCAACTAATTTTCGAAAGAAGTAAGTGCGTTTACACCTGAATTGAGTAAAAATGGACAAATGAAAAGATTCAAAATTGACAAAAGTTTTCTATTTCCCTGAAGCAGACATTAAACACACAATTTTTTTCTTTCTTCCATTATTATGTATGCTTTCTTTTTTCACTAAAGCCAAACAGCATTTCTGATATATTTTTTTCCTCTGTCCTTTCTCACAAGCAAAATGGGCCATTTTTAATCCAAGGTAATGGTAGAGTGTAAAGCACATGCTAATTTACTTATATATATAATATATATATATATATATATAATATATATATATATATATATATATATATATAAAAAAAAAAAAAAAAAAAAAAAAATATATATATATATTTTTTTTTTTTTTACTACTGTTCACTCAATACAAGTTTCAAGATAACAATTGAACCTTGTCTTAAAGACGTTAAAGTTATAGTGTCTGTGGAAGCATCCAAATAGGAGTCTGTTCCACAAAGTAACAATTCTTGGGAAGAAGCTGTCTGAGTGGAACTTCTTTACAATATGAAGAGATATAAGGGTGATTTGACCTTGTGGACATAGCATGACAAATCTTAGCTTGTAGCAATACTTGGAAAGTTAATCTTGCAGACCACACCAAGTTCAATCAAACATTATTGTAGCCTCATTAGGAAATATCATTAAAGATTTAAGTTGATTAGCTAGTTTGCATTCTTTGCAACTGGCAAATGTGATCAGTGTCCAAGCCCAGGTAAAAAAAAAATGCAGTAATTTGAATGCAGATATGTTGTCTCCATTTGGAAAATTGGCACATCACAATCTTCCCACTTAAATTCCTCTACAATAAATAATTTGCTCTTGCCACATGAGATTTAATAAATATGAAGAAAAATTTGAGCAAATATGAATTGGAGTAACTGAAAACTAATTTATATCCAAAGTCCAGGTGAGTGAAAATTTTGTTTGCAGATTTCAAGGCAGTGTGAAAAGCTGATGCTGCTGCTTTCACCTCCTCCCCGACTCAACTTATTGATTTATGCTACAAGTTTTCAAATGGAAGATACAACCAAAAAATTAAAAAAAAAGCTGACCTGATGTGCATGCAGAGATAAAACCAGATTTAAAGTGAAAGAAAAATCAATATCAGAAGTAGGAAAATAAAAATAAAAAGGAAAATGTATCAACCATTATTATCATCATCATCATTTGCAGAATAAGCAGCGTTGACGAAAACTCAGAAAATTAAATGGCCAAATTCAAGCTTCAATTAGGACTACTATCAACATAAATCCAGTCTTTTTAGCTATATTTTGTCTCATCAATCATGAAACTGACTCTGGAAAGTGTGGTAAGCAACAATCTACAACTATCAATTATTGCCTAGACAATAACAACATTAAATGTATTGTCAGTCATTTTTTTTTTTGGCTAGTTGATTAGTTTTTTACAGCTTATCAACCCTTTGCAGTTTATTTAAAACCAGAAAATATTCTTAGATTCTAAGAATATTTTTGAGACAATAATGGTTTTGTGACACAAATCTAACTAATTAACTGATAACTGGGGGGAAAGAGGTGGATTCATACCTCATCAGAATTTGATAAACAAACAAAAAATAATTTGGATATAAAGTGGAGGATCAATTCTATATTATAATCAATATATAAACAGGTAGGGTGAAGGGCTAGATTCCTAACTTCCCCAAGGGTATTTGCACATAAAGGAATATAACAAACCCAACTGGATTTTGAGCTCTGCATTCTAATTAACAATTCTGAGCCATTATCCATTACACCATCTGCTCATCCATGCTTACAGCACCTGGTATTCCCAAGTGGTCACCCACATAGATACTGACCAGGTTCAATGTTGCTTAACTTTGGTGATATTTGTCAGTCAGGACAAAATAAAAGTACAGTTATAAATGTACAACAATCTCTTCATGTTTTTTCATTTGCTTTTATCCCAAAAAAGTTTTCAAATGTTAGCTGACATTATATTTAAAATAGCTGCAACCAGCCAAATCAACAATACAATTTAGTGAAAGCCCTCAGTATTAACAGAACAGGTTGTATACAAAATAATTATACTATTTTTTGTTTTTCAGTTTCCTTTTAGAACATTTTTCATCTACCTTCCTCTAAAAAACTACACACTTCTACAAAAACTGACAACGCCCCAAAAAGAAATTAAATATCTAGGTAAAGAATCAAGTAGTTCGACAAGAGCGACAAGTCAAGCTATAAGCAGTTAATTTACCTGGATTTATGCATGGACAACCTGGATGCCAGCGGAACAACTCAGCTGGAACAAAGTAATTATTTTCACATCAAAATTTTACAAGTATTTTGCCACATTTAAAAGCAAAAACTGCAGCAAAAAAAAAAAAAAAAAAGAGCAAAAGTAAAATTGTTTATCCAGGCTCTCCATTCCTTAGACCAAAACTTTATAGTTTAACTTTGGCAACAGGTGGCTATCAAACAATCAAACCACAAAAAAGTGTGTGGAGGGTGGCATTTAAAGGGAACATTTTTATTCAATACTTATTGTAGACAGTAGGTAAAATTTACAAATTGAAATGTTTGGGACAAGACAATAATTTTGATTTATTTAATAAAATTGAATACAAATGTACTTTTTACTCAGTGTTAACAAACTTTACAAATCACAATAAATTGTTTTTAAATTTAATTTTGCATAAAGATGAGAACCATTTACAAATCTACACAATACAATTAGATTATCAAGAGGCATATTTAAACAGATTTTTAAAAAAAATGAGAGCATTAAATAAAAAGAAAAAAACTTTTAAACAACTTTCAGTCACTTATCTTTTTTTTTATTATTTATATTTTAAATTTGTAAAATTTAATGAAATTTGAAATTAATTTTAATATTTGAAATTTAAATAATGCTGCAAGTAATTCCAAATAAGTCATATATTGGTGGCTTGACAAGCTGAGAATTAGTAATCCAATTTTATTAATCACTGTACTGTATACTAAAAATCATCTGCACAAAAAGTCTAAGGAAAAAAACAGAGTTATCTACATATTTTTCCATAAAACAATTCAAGTTTCAAAGAGTAACACATAAAAACTTTCAGATATTTTATATTCTGCATTCTCTCTTTTTGAAAAGAATTTTAGTTCGTTCAGTAGCCAAGATTGATTAATTTTCTAAAGTTTATCAAACCTTTGCAGGTTACTTAAAGTCAAAAAATATTTTTTAACTGTAAGATTTTTTTTTTTTAGATAATGATTTAATGATAAATTCTTACTATTTAACCCATAGCTGGGGGATAAGTGGTGGATTTATACTTTTCCCCAAGGGTATTTGCATGTAAGTGAATATAACAAACCCAACTGGAACTCGACTAGTAGCCAAGAAATAAATTTTATACAGTAAATAAAAATCACTCAAAGTATCTAATCATATACCCATTTTTGGTAAAGAGGGGAAAATAATTGTTTATTAGCCGAGGCTACATTATAATCTATCCAGTTATTTAAATAGTAAAAAAACTGTTTCATTAGCAAGCTAACTTTAGGGAGGCAATTTCACTGTTGCTAAACTAATTATAAATATCTTTACTTCTAAATTGTGGAGACATTTCAAAGAGCAAGAATTTGGTCCAAAGTTTTAAGGCCATCTCCTCTGTTAGGCAACTAACTGTTCCAGGTTGAGACCAGAAGTCATCACTATAAAATTGACATTGGCCACCTCACTATAAAGCAATGGTTAACAAGCTAGTTTTGCTAGCACTTATAATGATTTTGATCCTCACTAAGTGCATCTCTTATGGCCTTATACCAAACTACATAGATATACAAAATTAAGCTGACAATATCTATCTTATTAATTTTTGACAAGATTATCACTTATTTTTTTGTGTTTTATTAGAATGTTATTAGCAATTCAGGGTTTGGCTTTTAATGTAAATAAATCATCTTAGCATTTCAAAAGTAACTTTAGGTAGTAAGCAAATTATATGGCATAGAAACACAATGAAAGAGGTGGTAGAATAACTAACAAGATCTTTATGAAAGATTCTGGAACCAAAATGGTTAAAGCAAAGAATATGGCATGCAATACCAAAAATACAAGACACTAGTTTATTGTTGGTTCAATCCCTGGGACAAAGAATGCATACTTGCGTCCAGTGGAAATGGGATAAGCAATAACTGAACAGTACTAAATAGAAACTAGACGAGATATCCTTAGAAATGATCAGTGTAACAAGAACTATACAACCCCATAGATTAAATAAAAAGGGTCCAGATTGAAATTCCCTGAAGGTTATCTGGATCAAGAAGCACCTGATGATGGTCAGAGGGTACAATAGCCTATATGCTATGACAACAACAGCAACAACAAAGATGAGTACAATAGTCTCCATGTAAATAATGAAACATCAAAAATAAAACAAAATTAAAAACAACTTTGTGTTGGTTTTAACAAGGTTAAGAAGGGAGTGTAA
Source organism: Acanthosepion esculentum (assembly GCA_964036315.1). NCBI lineage: Eukaryota > Metazoa > Mollusca > Cephalopoda > Sepiida > Sepiidae > Acanthosepion > Acanthosepion esculentum. The sequence goes on along the minus strand of OZ038501.1, from coordinate 34,485,738 downwards.
AGTGAAAAAAAATGACGAAAAGGTCAAATAATCACAACATTCTATACATACACATGAACACATACATGCACATATACACTGAGACAAAAAAAACAAAATAGCACCTATGGTAAGTGCATACAAAAAAGAAAAATCAACAAGTATAAACAGTCAATTGCTGATATCACTGACAAGTGGATGGACTGGTTCATCTACAACACTCTGGAGTCAGGATATTGAAGGTAACATCAATCAGCTAAGCAACAAACCTCTTACTTGTATTAATTATATATATAACATGATGTATTAAAATCTATTAATTGCTTAAATTACTGTTTATGTTTTTGGTATAAAAATATAGTTAGACATTGAAATCGCCCAACAATAATAATTATTAATGTGTATTTATTGACACATTTCTTGCCCTATCTGTAGTAGGAAGGGAGAGGTAAATTAAGTTAGTAAAATTTATGGATGATTACTTCCTTTATTCATTGTAATAATCTATACAAAATAAAATATTTATCTGCATTTAGACAAAATTACTTCCCAAGCAAAATGAACCATGTCATTAATCAGTTTCTTTACTACGACATTTCTTTTATTGCAGTCTTATTTGTTCAAGCCTTTTATGTAAGGCACTCAGATACCTTTGTCTGTTAAGTGATCATCTTGCTTCAACTTACTCTTGAAACAGGCTTTGTCATCACCATCTTTGTCATTCTGTTGCTAATCTTTTTCTTCTGAGAGATATTTCCATTTCACTGTTAAACATAAATTTTAACATGAAAAGATATTGAGAAAAGTGATTTGTGTAATACCAGAAGTAATCAATGAACCAGAGTTACCATTGGACATCTAAAAAATATAAAGAGAACAGATTACTTAAATGGTTCATTGGCCTCTATTTTATTTGTGAATTCTTTATCTCCACTTTATTGTATCTCAATACATTGTTTCAAGACTTTTGTTTCCTTACATTTATTAAATCTTTCTAAGAATTCCCATAATTTTTGACAGCACAGGTAAACTAGTATTATATAATATTTTTATTTTTAAATTTTCACAGGTGATATATTTTGATATTAAATTCAAAATTTTGAAGAAAAATACATTTACAAGCAAACACTGTAGAATAAAACATGAACAAAAGCAATCACGGACAAGATATTTAGACAAAATAAATAATTAAAAAAAAATTGAAAAAAATGTTATTTAACCCTTTAGAGACGGAGCCCTCATTTGGAGGTTCAGTGCCAAGAAGACAGAGACATTTTCCCAAGCCCTCACTTGGAACTAAAAAAAAAGTTAATATAAAATCACAGACCAGAGCAAACTATCATAGAAACTGCCATTGAAAGGCTCAGATGTGCAAGAAATACAAGAAGCAATCTGATTGGCTGGTATGAAGACCAGCCAGCTAAATCTCAAGGCTTGTATTATCGGGCTGATGGATCGGCCCAGCAGTGTTCTGAGTCATGTGACTTTTCAGCCAATAGAACAGCCCTGTCATCTCCTCAGCGTTAAGAAAGAATACAGCTTTAAATCTTTCTGCAGGTTCCAGTATTACTTCATTAAGGTGTTATGCTACCACAGTTATCATTCATTACCTCACATTGCAATGAGGCTATACAAATGAAAGAAACCTCAACTGAACAAAATAATGATGTAATTAAGCAAAATATTGAACTACTGAACCCCATGTGAAAAATGTTAAATATTCCGGTCAGTACCAGGAGATTGATTATTCTGAAGCGGAAGAAGTTTGGCTCCAAACACCTTCCAAAAATTAGCACTCCATGGAAAACTTCTTCACGGTCAACTTGAAAAATGTTAACAAAAGTGAATCCAGTGGTAAATTGAAGACAGATTTAATAGCAGATGGAACATAAGTTACTAAAAGAACTGTTAGTAATAATTTAAATCATGTGCCCCACAGAAAACACCTTTGTTGAAAAAAAAGAATGAAGCTTGTTTGCAAGCATTTAAAAGAAGCCTAATAATTTTTAGAATGTTCTTTGATCAGACAAAATGAAAATTAAATTTTTTGTCAACTCAGTTGTTTATAAATGAATAAATAAGGGAAGCACTGATAGTCAATAATTACTATCCTATAATTCACTGGATGGCATCTTGGTATGGAAGTGTTTCTTTTTAAATGGTATAGGGTATTTCATCTGACTAAAGGAACCATAAATAGAGGAATGTATCATATTTTGGAAGCTAATTTGTTCTCTTCTTTGCAAAATTTTGCGTTTGATAAGAGTTGGATCCTTCAACAAGACAATGACCCAATGCTAAAGTAACCAGTGAATGGTTTGCTCAGAACAATGCCGGTGCTTAACTGACCTCATCTGGCCTGAGCTGAACAAGAAATTTATAGCAAATCATGAAAGATCAGATTCATGAGAGGGAACTAAAAACATTAACGATTTGAGAGTCATTCGCTAGGAATACAGGATCAAGTGGGACTAAAGAATCTGGGTTTTACAAAAAGTGCAAACGACTACGTTGAATATTTCATTAAGTTTCATTAAAGGGTTATGTTGTCAGGTTGAAAAAATGCATTTTTTGCATTTATCTTTTCTTTGTGAAATAAAAACTTTTTCAGATTACAAAACAAACCAGAGTTCAGACATTTGAAACAGAGATTGTTTTTACAAACAACTCACTTATTTCAGCTGAGACACTCCAAAACAGTGAGAAATAAAAATAATTTTGACAAGTGATTGATTACAGGCTCCTATCAACTTCACTCCAGAAGAAAAAAAAAAAAAAAAAAAAAAAAAAAAAAACACACATGACCCAGAAATTAAGAAGCTCCTGATTGAGAAATGAAAACACTTTTGATTTTCTTTTTTTTTTTTTTTTTTTGCTTAATTCAGAAACTAAGGTTTTGTATTATTATTTGGACAAATTTCAAAATCCCATGAAGGTATCTTGGGATACAGACCTCTTTTTAACAAACATCAATAATTTATTCTAAATATCACCTATGAAGAAGAATAGGCTTTTTAAAGTGGTATTTACTGGAACTTCTATTCAAGATTTCCTAATTGGCAGTTTCAAAAATTTAAATTCATGATCTTCCATCTTCACAAATCCTGTTCCTTTATTGTCCCTTTTCTCACTAAATCTTCTCATTCTCTTTCACTCCCTGTAACCCGTTGGGTCCTATGGTGGCATTATTGCCTTGCTTGGGGTGAAATGCCTAAAAGAAAAAAAAAAAGAAAGTGTGGTCTGACCACAGTCATCACAGTAAGAAGTGTGACAAAGCAAGATGGCTGATACCCCCTTGTGCATAGCAAATAGTCCCAGTGAAACTTGACAGCTTAGAAAGGCTTGGTTTTATGGTATAAAACCAGGGAAAACATTAGAATGCTTAATTGCATTTAATGATTATTGGAATTAAAGGTGGTGGAGAGTTCATTAAGCAAGTTAGTTTTATGAAAATATATATTCTAAGGAATTATTTAGGAATTAAACCCAAATAGTGACTTGGAAATAACTTAGTATAACTGCACATGACCTTGTTCTCTTACTAAATTGGGCAAAAATGAAGACAAGTAATAAATTATTTCCTTGATTAAAAAAAATCTCTAAAACCACTTGCGACTAAGTTATTTACATAAAGATTGATTCACTGGATTCAAACAATTTTTAAGGCAGATGGGTTCAGAAAATTGTTAGTTGACCAACTCACCATGTGGTCTTTGTTTATATAAAAAAACATTCACTGGGTTTGCTAGTGGTCTTTTAGGAAGAATAATTATGGGAAATAAAATAAAAGAATTGGCTATATCGTCAAGAAACAAAGAAGACCTTATTAGAGGCTAACTTAATGGCTAAATCTTGCCAATATATCACTTGCGACAAATTCATGTGGGCACTTGTGATAGCAGACACTGGTAGTAGAGGAGGCCACAAGATGCATGAATATACTAACCAAGATCATAGTAGCAAGTTAAATTTTCTCTTGCATAAAAGCAAACTAGCCAATACAGACAACTGTTCTATCATCATAGTTAACTACTAGAATATCAAAATACTACCACAACTATCAAACCACAGACGTGGACAGGAAGCACTAGTTTGAAAAACTAGTGTGCTCTACAACTAGAATAGACTAGATTTTATTAATGTTCTTAAAGGTATCCTGATCTCCTCCATTATTGAAAAACTTCAATTAATTCCATGAATATGTTAACTTGGTTAGCTCAGTTTTGCAAGGTTTCACTTCTGAACCTGGGGCTTCTTCAAACGTTCTTGACATAATGTGAGTAGAGGCATCTCTTGTCCTGGATGTCATAGAGTGAGTGAGTGGGACATGAGCCTATCTATTACCTGTAGCATTACATTTGGCCTCATAACCAAGGACTGAGATTACCACAGAAAGATTCAAGATGTACTGTATTACATTTGGTTTCTATGATCAGGATTGATACCTTGTGCAGTGCTGGGATCTGAACCAATTAAATTACAGAGTCACATCAAAAGAATGGAGTTACACAGGAAAATTAAAGAGGGTTCTACAGATTTGGAATACAAAAGAACATTGTGGAAAGTAATTAATAAGAAATTATAACAGTAATTGATTTTACCCTTGGATCCTTCTGCTCCTTAACCATAACCCATATATTTCCAATAAATAGAGCTGAGATCATCCTAGGCTCCTATAACAGGCACCTCAAGAGTGCTAAGATAAAGATAGCAAGGAGATTTGCAAAAAAAAAAAAAAAAAAAAAAAAAAAAATGGACTTACTAGAAAATTAACTGAGTGAGGTTAGAACTCACAATGACTGATTTGGAAAGCCTTAAGAAAGAAGCATTGTGACCAGTTATGAAATACAGAGCCAAGTATCAGGTCATCCCATAAGTTCTGTCCGAATTTTGAATAAAGAAAACAAGTGACCAAATGTTACATTTAATTAGATTCAATCAACAATGTATTTTCCCTGATTATCTATGATTCCTTCCATCTATTAACAAGCTTCCTAATTCCATTACTGTAAAATTCTTTTGGCTTTGATTCGAAGAACTCACAAATGTCAGTTTTAACCTCTTCCTGTGTTACAAAAGCTGTTTCTTCCAAATGATTCTGTAAGCTACGAAACAAATGGTAGTCTGAAGGAGCGAGGTTGGGAGAATAAGGTGGATGAGGAATTTTCTCCCAACCAAGTTCTTCGATCTTTTGTGACATGATTCTTGCTGTGTGTGGTTGTGCATTGTCCTGATGAAACATCACCAGTTTTCAATTCACTAGAGCAGGTCTTTTTTCCCCTCAAAGCTTGGCTCAAACGCTCTAATTTCTGACAGAATATTTGAGCATTAATTGTTGCATTTGGTGGTAAGAATTCAAAGTGGATTATTCCTTGGCAATCCCACCAGATTGAAAGAAGAACCTTTTTGCCCATGAAGTTCCCTTCTCGGCTGTGGCTGGGGTCCTTCCCCTTTACCAAGCCACTGTCTACGACGCTTAACATTTCGATAAAAGATCCATTTTTCGTCGCCAGTCACAAGTCTATCCAAAAAAGGTGAAACAAGTTGGCGAGAATGGAGAGAAGAGCAGATGTCAACTTGGGATTTGAGGTTGTTTTCAGACAATTCATGAGGCACCCATTTTCCAAGTTTAGGAACTTTTCCAAGTTGTTGAAGATGACGAACAGTTGTATGGTTTGAACTGAGAACCACTGTCAATTCCTCAACTGATAAAGCAGGATTTTCTTCAAAGGCTGCTTCAAGAAGCTTTTCATCAAACTCAACTGGACGTCCGGTTCGATCTTCATCTTCAAGGGTGAAATCTCCACCTCTGAATTTTGCAAATCATCTTCTGCAAGTTCTTTCATTCACACATTCCTCTCCGTAAACTGAGTGAATGTTTCTAGCTGCTTCGGCTGCTGAGTTTCCTTTCTTGAACTCATAAAGCAATATGTGCCTCAAATGATTCTTGGGTACTTCCATGTTAGCAGGGTTTTAATCAAACGAAATTTAATTTTATTTTTCTCTGAAATAAAATTTAATCAATTTAAATGCATCTAAACATAAAAAATAATGTTCAGCTCCATTATACATTATAAAATACTCTTTAAATTTTGTTCATTTTAACAAAAAGTTAAAATTCGGACAGAACTTATGGGATGGCCTAATATTTTATGTCATTAAAATAGGTCTTTCATTTTCAATATTTTGCTGTTGGCATTAAAAGAATTTGCCTTTGGTCTGGCTAGCACTCACCTTGTTAGATGCTTTAAGCAACTGAAGACTTCCTCCAATCTTAATATTACACAATGTGAATGAAGAGGGCAACTGGTGGAAGGTGACTGACTAGCAGGTGGCTTGGTGCCAGTCAAGATTGCAAAAGAATATTGGAAAGAGCTTGTGAAAGATTATGAAAAATGTCTCCAATGACAAAAAGCTGTGCAAGTATTAAAATATCAAATTAATAATACCTTTTTTCCTCCCATTACTGTTGTTAATATTTTATTCTGCATTGTATGTTTGAAAATGTGTGAATTTTCTTAATAACTGTTCATTTTTATATTAATATATATTGCATATATTAAATATATGATTTTCAGGTGTCCACATCAGAAATTGTTCAGGCATCCAAGGAACAATATGAGGCACCCATTTTCCAAGTTTGGGACAAATTTTGGGGGATGATACAAATTTAATAAAATCTCTATTATATTTGTTCTAAAAGTTTTTTCTTCTGAGAGATATTTCCAGTGCACTGTTAAACATAAAAATTTTACCATGAAAAGGTACTGAGCAAAAAGTGATTTGTATAATAGAGCAATCAATGAATCAGAGATATCATTGAACATCTAAAAAATATAAAGGGAACAGATTACTTAAACAGTTCATTGATCTCTAGTTTTTTGTGAAGTTTTTATCTCCACTTTATTGAATATCAATACACTGTTTCAAAACTTTTATTTCATTGTATCTATTAAAACTTTCTAAGATGAGGACAATAGTCCAAACAATCTAAAATTTCTTAAAATAAAAAAAATAAAAAATTTTTTTACTTCTCAGGCTTTAAAAAAAAAAAAAAAAAAAAATGGTGTGCATACAAAAATTAAAAAATCTAAATGCAATGATAATCATTATCTTTCGTCTTCTTAATTCTTCTTCTTTTATTGCTTTCCCTTCTTAATAGTATTTTGCTTTTCTCATATTCTCAAACACTCAGTAACCCCTTGCATCTTAGTGGCTTTATTGCTTTTCTTGGAGTAAGATGATTAAATAAACAAACACACACACACGTACAAAAAAAAAATCCAAGCACTTTTTCTTTTAAACTGGTAAATGAAAGCTGAATGACAAATGAAGATTGAAGGATTAAATTTAGATATTAGGATCTAACCGTAGAAACTAATTCTTTTTTTAATAAACAAAGCAAGAAAATTTTATTTCTTCTGTCAATTATTGGTTAAAAAATCCTGAATGATCCATTAACAAACAATAATTATCTCTGATATTTTGTATTTATAATAAACTAAATTGAAAATACAAAAATAGAATATGAAAAATGATAAGCATGAAAACTTTAGTCATGACACAAGGCAGGTAATTTATAAATGAAAGTTTTTTGATAAAGACTTTAAAAATGTTTAATTGCAAATAGTTACAATGTCCTATGAAAATGAATGCATAGACCACAATTCTTAAAATATGATAAATGCTACACAGAGTATGAAAATTAATTAACAAAGAACATTTTCATGTAGAATTATACATGATTTAACTAAAATATTTAAATAAAATAATCTGATTTTTATAAAAACTTTAATTTGCTTTTGTATTTATTAATTTTCAAAATGCTTAATATTTTAGCTTATTGTTTTAATTAATCTCTTAAACATTCCAACAGTGTTTTTATTATACTAATAACAACTATTAATAATAACAAAGTTTTATAAGTACTTTGATTTCGAGATGGTTTTAAACTTTTTCAGGGCAATTTTTTTATTTTTTATTTCTGGATGATTCCAAGATGACAATAAAAAAAAGCCAGCCTGGAGCAAATATCCATATATTCCATTTCTCCCCACAGTGAGCAGCTATAATAAATTTAACTGCAATGTAACTTAGAGATATATTGATATATGAACCATCATGGTAAGTATCTTTTGTCCTTAAATTGAGATTCTTCTTTTTTTTATGTCTCTCACCCAGCCATCATCTTTTAGTATATTCTGTGCTACAATTGTCATATGATGATACTTTGCATATTTCACAAAGAGCTTACTCACTTCTCTCTAAATGATCTGATATGAAACTATAATATTATAACAATGCATTATTATTACTAAAGTTAACCTCTGAAAATATCATGATCACAAATTCGGACTGGTGATGAGAATTGCTGGAGTTGCAATGAATCAACTCAGTATATTGTTTTATACTCTGGCACATGTGAATGTTAAATGCTATTAATGTATACTTGTCCATTGATTTGTTGGGAGAAAAAGGGATTTTTATTAGATTGAGAAAAACGTGGTCACCATTTCCTTTGGTTACATTAATAGGGATGGACCCAGAGCAGAAAATATTTTTAAAATGCTGTAAGAATCAGTCTATACAAGTAGTCTGAAGAGTAATGGGACTGGTGTCACAAACAACAAACTACATGGTTACCTCTTCAAAGCAATGCCCCTTGAGTCCAATGTACTTTTTCATTCTTCTCTGTCATGCTTCTATACAAATGCTGGAAGGATTCTTCTTTGATGAACCCTCAGCTCAGTCATTACAGCCCCCTTAATGGCCAACATGCCTTCAAAATGGGTTGATCCCCTTAAGCTTGGGGAAAAGAAAAGAAAAGTCACAAGGAGCAAAATCAGATGAATAGAGAGGTTGTTCTAGTACAGCAAAGTTCTTCTCAGCCAGGGACTGCCAGAGGTTCAGGGCATTGTGATCAGGTGCATTGTTGTGATGAAGCAGCCATGATTTGTCTTGCCCACAACTCTCATCTATCTCGTGAGCAAAGCAAACACTGCAGGATCTCTTTGAAGATTTGCTGATTCATTGTCTGGCCCTGTGGCAAGAATTCACTGTGGATGATGCCTCTCACATTGAAGAATGGATGTCCCATTACTTTTCAGACAGACATTGTATGATGCAATCAAAAAACTTCATCTATATAAAAAATGCAGATGTCAATGTGTTACTGTGTAAACTTTTTCAACTAGGCCTAGAGGGCATAGCCCAACATATCATGCTATTTTGGAATCAGGCCGACTCCATTAGCAAATTAAAAACATTCACGCCATATCCAGATCCACAATCCTGAAATTTTGGATTCCCAAATTTTCATTACTGTGATTGTTTTCAGCAATTTTTTTATGTGCTTTTTTTGCAACAAATTTTTTGAACGATAACAATTTTTATAATTTGGAAATAATCTAAATTAATTGCAAAATCCAGTGAAAGTCACCCATGAAATAAAAATAATTGTTTGTATGGAAAGTAAGGACCTACGTACATCAAACTGTCTTTAAATTAAGTGGTGGTAGAAGAATTACCATTGAATTTTTTAAAGGTAAGCTTAAATATTAATGCAATATTTAAATGCAGTAATCAATTTTGAGTTCTTCTGTAGTTTATTGTTGCCTATCGCATCTACTCCTCCCTACCTATTGTGATGAAGGCCCAATTAAGAGTCCTCAACAGGAGCTAGCTTAAATGCCACCCAATAGGGCAGCTTTTAAGCTAGTTAATAATAAAATACATACCAAAGAAACAATATAGAACTTTGAGGAAAACTGCAGGATAGTTATGCAGCAAAGGTTGTAGTGAACTGTCCTGAACTTTGAATTAAACCCCCACTTATTTTCTGTGGACATATTTGCATCCTATTGGTACTACAACAAAAACTTCTGATTACTTAAACTAATTGCTGCCTGCCATAATGTATCTTTCACAATGACTCAATTCTGCAAATCAATCACTACCGATGTCAGTTAACTGCTGACTATCTATAAACCCTGGCCGTCAACCGAATTGACAGGAGAGCAGTCTTCAGTTAACTATCCAATGGAGACAATAACAAAAATAAATAAATAAACAATAACAAGCCTCAGAGAACCAATAATTCAATACAGTTCATTGGGCAATGAGATTAACTACAGAATAATGCAAGGCTTACATCTAGACAGGAAGACCAGCACCCACTCTGAGCAGAGTTAGCATTCATTTAAATGATTCTTTCACAGAATCAAACAGTTCCATCTTGTTTCAAGCTTATTTAACCTCTTCTCAACAGCGTGCTTATTGCTGTTTCTATAACAACTCTTCACCCATTTCACCATTGGTAAATATATCCCTCTTACACCAAATGTCGATAAATAAAAAGGATTCCTTCAAAGGGTTAACATCTGATCAGGAATACAACTATTTCAGCTTTCATGTAAATGACTCGACCCAAAGATTTATCATTTCTTTACCTCTCCCCGTCCAAAAATTGCCCGGAGTAGTTTTCTATCCATTACTACATTCTTTTATACACATGATTTTCTTTTTTAACTACTCATGTGTGTAACATTTGTAGCACTAGTATTGTATTGCTCTTTTGGGTGTTGTTTCAGTTTACTTGTTTCTCTAACTGTATTGATTGATTTTTTTTTTTATAGCTTATCAAACTTTTGCAGGTTATTTAAAGTCAGAAAATATTTTTACATTGGAAGAATTTTTGAGGATAATAATGATTTAGTGATACAAGTCCTACTAATTAATCCATAGCTGGGGAGAAAGAAGAGGAAAATTGGATTCATACCTTTCCCAACGGTATTTGTGCATAAGTGAATATAATGAACCCGACTAGAACTGGAACTTGGCTCTCCGATTTCTAATTTGGAGCTTTTATCCATTAAACAATATGCACATCCACATTTACTACAGCATCTGGTATTCCTAAGTGGTCACACATATAAGTACTGACCGGGCTCCATGTTGCTTAACTTCAGTGATCGTACAAGTTTCAACGTGATATGGCCGTAAACATTCTCTGATTATAAACCTGCTGCTTGTAGTGTCTTGATGACAGGTCAAGTGTTTATACCATGGTTCAGTTATGTCTATGGGCTTATAGCCACATCACATTGAAACATTGGGTGTATACAATCACCAAAGTTATGCAATGTCGAGCCTGGCTAGTACCTAAATGATGAGTAAGCTTAGATATGGGAGTGGTATAATGGATAGTGGCTCTGATTTGTAAATTGGAGAGGAGAGTTTCAATTCCTGCTGGGTTCATTATATTCATTTATGTGCAAATACTCTTGGGAATGGGTTAATTAGTAAGATTTGAATCACTAAACCACAATTATCTTTAAAAAAAAAAAAATTCTGGCTTGAAATAACCTGCAATGGGTTAATAAGCTGTAGAAAATGAATGAATCAGTCAATTATGCATATGATGGGAATTTTTATAGAAAGCATAGAAAGAATAATAACAAATGCAGTGGTGAGAGAAGCAATCTCGTACTGGGAGATAATCAGGATTTGAATTAACTTTGCAGAAATGTGTGGACAATTTTGTATGCATGAACAACAGACATCACCCCACCCAGCCAAAATCAGGTCACTCTGGAACTGTGTTTGTGCACAGCATTTCCACTTTCCTATTAATTATACTAAATTGGATACAAGGTGAATAGAAATGAGAGAAAAATGTCCACTGGTAGGCACAACAAAAACTACATGGTGAGTAGGTGGAGGTGAGTTTTTCTTTCAAAGAACAGAGTCCAAACCAAATAGTTGAATTATGTTCATAAATTTTCTATTCTCTGAAAGTTCAACTATGTCAACAGACACAAAAAATGAAAACAAAAAGAAAATGGGGTGGGTGTCAACACACATCAAGACAAAGTAATTGGAAATATTTCAACATATATACTTGTTAATTATTTTTTTTTTTTTTTTAATACACATGAAACTCAAATGTACAACAAAAATTGATAATGTAGATAATTCTACACAATTAACTCTTAAAGTGAAATAAATTATTTGAAAAAGGCACATTCTAAGCACTGAAATATGTCGACACTCATACCAGTAAAGATAAAATGAATTTCATTTTTTTTTAATCATTTCACTCCAAACAAGGCAATAAAGCCACTATGACACAAGGGATTATTAAGTGTGACAGAATATGAGGAAAAAAAGTAATTAAAAAGACAAAAGATAATTCTTGACTTTGCATTTAAATTTTTGGAGATCAAATTTGACTGGAAAACAAGAAGCTGGGGAAAGTTCCCCAGGCAAGAAGTGTGAGAGAAGAAACTGTTAACACAGAACTTACAGTTACATCTAGCCATTTGAGCTCTAAATTATGAGTCCTTGATTCCAATCTAGTACAGCACTTAAATTCATAAAGTCTAGGTACCATAGCATAAAGCTCATCAGAACAATTACCATGAATATATATATATATATATATATATATATATATATATATATATATATATATATATATATAAAAATTTCAAAAGGATAGAATCCAGGTAGAACTCAATGTCCAGGACAGAATAAGAATATATTATAAAAAGCGCAAACACTAATATTCCATGGTTATAATTTATACATATATAATATGGCAGTGTGAAACTAACTGAAGCTGAGATGCCAGGTCAAGACCAGTAACATTGCAGATTCTTTGCACAGAGTACAACAGAAATATCTCCCAGAAATACCGCCCACATAATGGTAAGACATTAGTTAGATGAAGACAACATTGCCATTAATGTCATGTCATTAATGTCTTACCATTATGTAGGAGATATTTCTGCCGCACACTGCATTTTATCAAGAACCTCTAAATACATAGCAGAAACAAATGAAACCTTTGTCCCAACAAATGACACAGCCAGAACAAGAGCTTGGATTTGAAACTTCTGCACTGGAAGAGGGACACCAAAACTACTAACAAGAACTATCTTGGTATTCTCCAGGAAAGTCTCACAAACTGTAGCCACAAGTTTTTTTCTTCTCATTTCTTGCCTTGATTCAAAACATTAAAATAATCATAGAATGACAATACAAAAATCTTTGTAAGCTGAAATTAAGATTAAACAAATAAAGATAAAACACAATATGAGTTTGTCTATATTTCTGAAATGAGGTATTGTAACTATTTACATTGTTTGGACTATTGTCCTCATCTTTATTGTCATATTCACAACATTTCTGCCGTTGTACACATGGCACAGTAGATAAACCAAAGGGAAATAAAGGGATAGACCATTGAACTAAAATGAAATAACTGAAACTTAGATATCCCAAAAAAAGCATGGCATGTGGAACAATCTACCCTGGTGGACAAAATACAGAGTTTGATTCAAAATTCCAACATATATCAAGAAGGCCGGAATGTACAATGAATGAAACATTGTGAATATGTCAATAAAGATGAGGACAATAGTCTGAACAATGTAGATATAGTAAACAATATGAATTATGTATATTTATCAGTCAGTCTGATTTACCCTTCTTAGTAATGAGACATTCCATTGTTCATATATATATATATATATATGAAACGGAGTAGTGCAATTAATGGAAAATATTATGCATATATATATATATATATATTGCAGTGCATTTAATGGAAGATATTATGTATACTTAATATATAAATATTAAACAGCTCTGTTACTTAACATTGAGCACTGTTTTTTCTTATACTAGAAAGTATTTATATATATTCGTATATGATCACTTGCTTGTATACGTACATATATTTACCCATTCAGTCATGCACACACACACACACACACACACACCTTAATTTGCTCCGTTGATACATTGAGCTCTCTGGATTACATTCACTTTGGAATTATCCATACAGATTACCAAACCCTTCATTACCTTACTATATATATTTAAGAAATGGCTATAATGCCAGCCTACCTTGCAACCTGAGTTTCAATTGCAAAGTCTCCTCCTCGGGCAAGTGGAAGGATGTACAATCCAGAAAACTATTCCATTATACCAGAACACCGAAAATGAGAGTACTGGAAACAGTGTGGTAAAAGTATGAGGATAAGCGAGGGGGGGGAGTATTTAGTTTTATATCACTCATCTAAGTTCATAGGTACCTAAAAGATATTTTCTTAAATGTCTGCACCCAGATATAATCTCCTTTCTCTTATTTGATAAAACACCTTTATCAGGATACATGGAAATAGCCAATTTCTCTTCCTGGCACAGTCAGCAACTGTTGGCACAAATTCTGCCAGGTTTTACCTTCCTTAATGCTCCACCTGACAGAAGGGCTTCTGCCATACCCCTCTCTGTATTTCCAGATACAATCAGCCAACTTGGTGTCATTTCTATAGTTTTTCAACCTAAAAGACAAAGCATGATTATAAAATCTTTTTGAATGGGCCCACAGTACATCCCATGTATTTTTTCTTGAAACCATTCTTATCACTGACCTCAGCAAAGTAAATGATGCCTTCCATGCAGCACTTCCCATCCAATGAACAATTATTTTTATTTTTGCAGTTGCATATCTTTTCTTCCCTTCCACCTCTTTCTGTCTCCAAAATTTTAACATTATGATTCCTAATTACATTCTCCAAGTTACCAGTGCAACTGTAACTCAGTTTCACCATATTACTATTAAACACCTTAATTAATAAAGAGTTTTTAGGAAAATGTTTATCCAATAGCTTAAAAAAATATCTTTCCAATTTTGGTTTTCAAATGCCAATATCCCTTTTGGACGAAATCCTTGAGATCATACATTCAACACCCCTAGGGATTCGTTTAATAATACTCACAGGGTGGCTTGACCTCCTGTTCACATATTTGAGGACAGCATTCACTTTCATATAAGGTGAAACAGTACCAGTGGTGAGGTCAAATTTGACATCCAGATACTGGACAATTTTCTTGTCCCCCTCAACTGTCATTTTGAAGCCTAATTCCTTAAAGGTCTTAAAAAAAAGCTTCTTTCGAATGGCATCGTTGGCCCTTCTATCATCAGGTACAGTCATCAGGCCATCGTCCATGTATATTCCGTAGCTATCTAATCTTGTTAATTTTACTCAATATATAAATGCCCATAAGCTTGGAAATTTCTGCTCCATCAAAAGATCTTTGGGGAAGGTCAAAGCCATTATTACGGGATTTTTTTTTTACCCATGCTTCTCTGCCATGAAATAACACAGACTTTCTACAGTGGAAAATAACCTCCATATGGTCTTGTTGAATAGATACAAATTGTTTGGTAAAATTCAGTTCTTCTGTGAGACTTTTTTCAGTAATGGATGGGTTAAAAAAAAAAAAAAAAAAAAAATCACAAATATTATATTTAATGAAAAACAAATCAATGTTGTTATTAATTTTGTTGAACCAACTAATGCACTCATTAGTGCCTTGCCACTGATTTACCTGCAGGGCTACTCTCAGCAAATCAAATATTTTGAATAATAACACAGCTGATAACCCTGAGCGCCGTCTTTGTAGGGTTAATAAGGCAAAAAGAGGGACAAATGCAGAAGTCTTTCTTATGGTCATTAACCATTAGGAGGAATGCTTCGCCTTCATTAAGTGTACGAACTTTGTCACCAATGTCCATTCTGTTTGTAATATCCTTTGCTTCTTTGTTAATTATGTTAACATAAGAATTGAGAGCTTTCCTATAAAATTTAGTGACCTTATTTGCAACTTTTCTTTCGTAACTGTACGTAAAAATATGCTTTTTTTGGTTTTATCACCCATGACTAATATTTTCTTTGTATTTTAGATTTCCTCAACCATCGCTGGCAGTTCTTTTTGGAGCAGCATTTAGTGGTTCTAAACTACTGGCTGTCCATAATGCTTAAAAGGTCAACTCCTCTACAATCCGTGGGTACCTCCTACTCCTAAGGTGGTATATATCTTCATTTTCGCACCCGCTAATATATTTATTTAAAGCAACAGAGCTTCAAAATTAAATTGTACATGAAACCTGTGAGGCATCTTGTTACTCCAAGACAGAAAGTTAGGTGGTGACAGAGGGCAAAGATCATCTCGAATAAGTTGGAAAATGATCTTGGAATAATATATATATATATTATATATATATATATATAAAAACTTTATTTCAGTCCTTCATGAGCTTCCGATCCTTAACTATGACTGTCATTTTCATTTATTTCACGATTCTTCTGTTAAGCTTGGGAAGTAATTATACATTCTCATTGCTCAAAATAAAGTCCAATAGTGTTATAAAAACCTGAGAATTCCAGTAAGATATCTTTAATCATTTCTAAGATACAACAGTTCAAAGCTTAATCTAACAACTGGACAATTTTGCTGTTACACCCAGTGGATGGATGGATGGATCGATAGATAGATAGATAGATAGATATGCACCATGGTGTAATAGATAACAGCTGAGATGTAGGAATTGGAGAGTCATGTTTGAATTCTAGTTGAGTTAGTTACATTCACTTACATGCAAATACCCTTAGGAAAGGTATAAATCCATCTCTTCTCCTCCTAGTTAAGCATAAAAAGACAGACAGACTGAGCTCTATAACCTTGGGTGGTACTGGTTTAAAAGGGTACCTCTGTATTCAAAACCTGTGGTAGCTCGTTTGGGTACTTTGTGATGTGCAGTGCACCTGTTCTCTGTATTCAGCTCTTCTAAAAAGAGTGGTTGGTTCTACACAAGCCTTCACCACAATAATCAAATCATATGTGCATGCAGTTGGGCTGTTCAGTTCTAAGAAGTAAGCTGCAGGACCTTCACACATCGAATACAACAGGAGTGTCCTCCATATATATTATACAGAGACAAATGTTCACACCAGCTTATATATATATATGTATAACACCTACTGAGATATATATATATATATATATATATATATATATATATATATATATATAAAATATATAAGTTAATGTATATCAAAGAAAACATTTTTTGACAAAAAAGTGCTCAATAGCTATCTAGATCTATAAGTATTATATCAAAAATATTGATACCCGAGTCCTAAAGACAAAACTCCAAGTTGATCTTAGATAAATCTCATGAACTTTCAATACTTTTGATACAATAATATACATATTTATACACATATACAGAAAGATACACATATTTGTATACATAATTAGAAACAGTTTTTTATGGGCCAAGCTTTTAAAATCATATTTTAGGCAAAAATGGCAGAGTGAGGACAGCATCAGTTTTGTTCAGTTGAAATCTGTGCTTGTAGAAAGATCTCAGAGCAAATGTGACCTTCAAACATTAAAAATAATCAACAGTTACAAGAGTAGAAAATCAAAAATACACATCTCACGTATGGGCCTAACAAGTGAAAATTGAGATAATTCAACATCTGTTGCAAATACAGCCAAGCAAAGAGAGAATATACCTGTCAACATGTAACAACAGGTCACCTCACATATAGATTTAAAAAGGCAATGTTTTCATAAACTTGCATACTATTTCTTCCAATGAAAAGGAGGACAATACACATTTTTGAGAGGTGCTACCATCAATGAGAAAAGAGCGAAACTTCAGGTAGCTTGGTGTGCTTCAAGTTTGCAATCAAAAAGTGAGGACCACAGGATTTCTGGAGGGAGACACAATTTGATGGGAAAGCATGAACAGTCAATTGGTTTTGGGAAAGAGAACCTCAGTAGTGAAGAACAAAATTGATTATGCCATTGTTATCTACTATCATCTTAATTTTTGTTTTTATTGTTCTTGCTCCTTAACAGTGTTCTTTTTCTCATATTCTCTAACACTCAGTAACCCCTTATGTCTTAGTAGCTTTATTGCCTTCCTTTGAGTGAAAGGATTTTTTTAAAAAAAGAAAGAAAGAGAGAGATGGAGTAAAAGTTGAATTTGAGAAATGAATCCATGATGGTACCTTTGATGGCAGTGGTTCAGTAGCTGTATTTGGAGAGGTTTTGATAAAGTAACAGCAATCCGGGGGGGGGGGGGGAGATCCAAGGTTGTGAATGTGAAGTCAGCCGACTTGCAATATCAGTAGGACAAGAAGCTATGGCATTACCAGCTGGTCAATTATAAAGGAAAAAGATACTGTTTAGTCAGTTGAACTTTGTAGTGAGGATCAAGTTGACAATATTCAGGATAATTCTAGTAAGAAGTGTAATCATATACCGACATCCTAGTGGGCAAAACAATGGTGACAGTGGAAGAGATTGTGAGCTTGGCCGAATGGTAGAGTCACAGTGAAGAAGAAGACAGAAAAATTTTCTTATATTGTTTTGTTTTATTTTGTTTATTCTGTACTTTATTTTATTTATTTAAATGTATTCATTTTTGAATGGGTAAATGTATATTTTGACTTATAATTTTATCTACTATTTATTTACTTTTTACTGCTTGGGATTGGGTTTCAAGTTCCTTCTAAAATCAACTTCAACTATCTACTTCTAATGTCTGAACTCTGAATTTTTATTCACTAATTATTATTTTTATTTTTTTTCTTCTCCCAATAGGAGTAGATATTTTCACCTATCATCCAGTTCACACTCCTTGTAGGTTCAAATCTATACCTCTGAACTCTGAAATTTTATTTATTAAGTATTTTTTTTCCTTCCCTTTTTCCCAATAAGAGTAGATAGGTTCACCTATCATCCGGTTCACACACCTCCTCAGTCTTTTGAACAGGAGTAGAGATTTATCCTTTGTTTCCTGGTTAGGATTTGGTGTCTGGTTTCTTCTAAAGTTTACTTCCACACTATACTTCTAACGTCTCCGACTGAAATCGGAAATGTTATTCACTCATTAAATCTTGACCTCTTCAAGTCTAGAGTTGTTATCTTTTCTGCATAGCTACAAGAACTTAACTTCTTGCCCTTTCTTACAGCAATACAATACTCTACCTAGAGTGGCTCTTGTGCGTTATAATGGGTGAACATTAGTAAAAGAAATTTTTTTAAAACTGCAAAACTGTCAGAATCTCTGAAAGAGAGTGCTGCATTCAGGTTCAAACTAATAAAAGACAGTTTGAGAGAACTTGTCTTTCAGAGAGGGATTGAGGTTCCACAAAATAAAGATGAGTTGAGTGAAAGCGAGTTATTTTCAGGGTGTGAAAAATTGGTAGGGCACTGCAAAGACCCAGTGAGAGGGAAGTGGTGCATAACTGAATCTGAGAATGGGGTCAAAGTATAATGCTAGTACTTTGGTGACAGGTATTGTTTTGGAAAGGAGTGATGTTCATTAACCGTTTTTTTTTTTTTTTTTACAGCTTATCAACCCTTAGTGGGTTATTTTTGGCGAAAAGATATTTTTGATTGTAAGAATAATTCCTTTTCTGTGAGTATTGAATTAACAATTTTTTGAGAATAACAATGATTTTTCCCACTACAAGTCCTATTATTTAATCCATAGTTGAGGAGGAGGTGGATGATTCCTACCTTTTCCAAGGGTATTTGTGCATAAGTGAATATAACAAACATAACACAATTATCTGATTTCTATTCCAACCCACTATTATATCCGAGTGGTGCCAAAACAGAGGATGCAGCATGGTTCAGGAAAAAAAAAAAAAAAAAAAAAAAAAAAAAAAGAATGTCAGATTAACATAGCCGAGTTGGATGCCATGATGAATGGACTTAATTTGATATTTTGGGGATGGCTGAAGGATAATAAAGGATATTAAAAACTGATTCAGTTATTGTGTTCACATAGATGAAATCAGATATTATTGGTGGAGAAGAAAAAAAAAAGGTTTGAACAAAAAGGTAAACCACAGAAATGCTTGCTATGTGTTGTCTGGGGATAATAAGCTTACTAATTCAAGAATACAAACTGAAACTGCAGATAGATTTTGTGCCTTCAGAAAAAGACAAGACAGATGCTCTCACCAGGACGAGAAAAGCCTGCTTAAGAGTATTAGAATATTCCATCACAAGAATAACTGCCATATGTTGTTGGTAGGACCAAGAGCTGAATTGTATGGTATGCCTTGTATAAGAGAAGAAAGGAGATGATTTTTAGCCAGAAAAGTAAACTCTCATGTCAACAGGAAAATGGTAAAGCTCTGTGACAAATACCAGTCAATCAATGCCGCACCAGTATATATGAAGAGGGAAGTCTAAGTAAGGATGACTGGAAAAAACTGGCACCAGTGTTTCAACATGATATGGTCGTAAGCCGAAGGAACAAGAAAATGAAGTTTGAAGGGCATAGAATTTGATGCCCACCATGTGGTTTGTGGGACTAAGAAATGGTATGAGGTGGTGGGCAGGGGTGGGGAAGAAAAATGTAAATTGTTAATGAAGAATTTTGATTTGCTTTAATGGTAGATAAGATGATTTGGTAAGATCAGGGAAATGTGTGATATAAAGAAGTTGATATATATGCTTATAATGTCATTGATGCATAGAACATAGGGTGAGAGGTGATGCATTGTGGGAAGGATTAAGGGAACAAGCTTATACGTTTCTGGCCAGGATTAGTTTTTCTCTTTTGCATGAGGATTGTTCAATTTTACTATTACTGGTTTTTTGCAAAAGACAACTATAAATGAGGTGAGCCATTCTTTCCTTGGCCTGTTTAAATAAAACAGGTTTCTCAGGATTTTTCATGCATTAAAAACAAGAGTGAACACAAGAATTGAGCCATTTGAGTTGATTTTTAGTCTTTGATGTGATTTCTTTGACAAAATTCATCATCCTGCATTGTTTTGGTCACCAAAAAACATTTTCTTCTTAAGGTGCATTTTGGCGACAAATTAACAGAAAAGGATTTGCTAAAATCATTAAAGTGTAAAATGTAGAAATTTAAATAAGACACTTCAGAGTATAAAATATAAATAAATAAAAAAATCACAAAGTATACAAATAAAAAGTTAATCAAGCCAAATAGCTCTGAAAACATCAATGATCAGCATTTTAAGTTAATAGTATATTCTGAGATCATAGTCCCAGAGAAACAAATATTTTCAATATACTCAACATGTGACCTGCCAAAACAAATAGTTTGGGTATTTGACAGTATTTTAATTTTTTAATTGTATACTTTTGTGATTTTACTTACATTTTATACTCCAAGGTGTCTTATTTAAATTTGAAACTTTAATGGGTTTAGTAATTTTTTTTTTATTTTCTCTTAAAAAAAAAAAAAAAAAAAAAAAAAAATTGACCAGGTTGTATAGGGAACGTTAGGGATCCAATCCACCTCTACTCTAGAACAAGAGAGTAAAGTAAAGGTTTTTAGAAAACAATGTTCATTTCCAAACTGTATGTGTCCCATTTGATACAACCCTCAATGGGGGCTCCATACCTTGTGCCACATCTAAGCTACACTTAAGAAATCCCTATATCCTATTTGACATTACTTTAATTTCTTATTTGTATATCTTTCTGATTTTATTTATTATATTTTATACTCTGTAGTGTCTTATTTAAATTTCTAAATTTTACACTTTAAGGGTTTTAGTAAATTTTATTCTGTTAATTTTGGCCACCAGACAATCACAATTCTCCTGCTCCTCCAAACTAAAATTTCCTTCACTATTTCAATAATATACTTCACTTCTCAAACACCCTTGTGGTGCAGCAAAAAGTTTCATGAGTGAGGTTTATTCATGGTGTCATTGGGGGTTTTGTGTCTCTAAAAACATCAGACACCCTCTTCCAGGTGATGCAACCAAGACCAATCACCTCCTGGCCAGCTTCCATGCCTCTGTTATAAGAATCCGTGAAATTTGGCCTGAGCTTTTATGTTTGATTTTATTTGGATTTCAGCCAATGAAAATTGGTTTTACCATTTCACTAGTATCAGTTTGCTTATATAATGTTGTTTGGTAGGTGAAGTCACTTCGCCTTTTGTTATACATGCTGAGACACCAAATAAACCAACAAAGGCATAACAGAAAAAAATTCGAATTTACTTATTGGTTAACTTGTTAGTAATATTTAGTTACAAAATTATGAAGAGTGACATAGGATTTATTACTAGCAAAGCTCTACCAGGTATAGTCTGAGAATTTTATAAAAAAAGAAATGAAAAATGTAATTTGGAAACAAACTATCAAAAGTATAAACAAAATTCTTTGCTTGGAGATAATACAATGAATATGTGAAACAGATTGTCTAAGGGGCTTCCATATCCACAACTTATAAGCTATGGTCATGAGATGTGATTTTACATCATGATGAAATTTAATCTTTGAAAAGTGTGTTGTTTAAAACTAGATTGTAAGATTATGTGAGAAAAAGTTGTTCCAAGAAATATTTGAAGAAATAAAAATTGGCTTGCTATTTTTTTCAAAAATTCCAAGTTAGTACTGTAGGGCATTATCACAACATTAGTACTGTAGGATTTTCAAACACTCCAGTTAAAATGGATTATTTAGTTCTTAAACACTTGTAAAGGGTGTTCCAATAACTTGGACCAATTTTAAACTTAATTCACATTTAAAATCAGTCTAAGTTATTGGAACACCCTTTATTAGCTTTTTTTGGTTTTTATATGATAAAAAAAATATTTATCATATTAAAAGGCCAATATTAATACTGACTGCCAGAGATCAATTATGGAATGTAACTTCAAATGCCAATTTTATAATAGTCAACTTAGGCAATACAAAAATGTTAGGTTGATTTATAGCTTCAAGTCTTAACATTTTTTTCTCACTAAAAGTACCACTGCAGATAAACTCTTTAGTACCTGTAGATGAAAATTCATCAGTAAATGCCAAGCACAAGATAACTTGTAGTCGACATCATAATAAAAACTACCAACCACGAGACAACTCGTAGTTGGCAGTCAATGTGTTTTGTTTGTTTAGCGGCATATCAACTCCTTATGGGTCATTTAATACCAAAATTTACTTTTCTCGGACATTAGTAATTTCTTTTATGAAAATGTACTGCTCATAATTTTTTTTATTATGAAGATATATTGCTTATATTTTTATACTTTCATAATGTTTTGACCCCAGTTTGGAGGTTAACTATTCGCCCATAACTAGGGTCCTAACAGGTACTACCACCTGGGGTCAAGATGCAGCTGGGAACAACAGCAAATAAGAGATGGTTCCATGCTCCTTAAAAATTCCCAATCAGAGGCCTTGCTGCTGGATGTAGTTTAAAAATCAGCAGTCAAGGTGTTAAAAAAATGTTTCATACTGTCATGTGTCTATAAATAGAAAATAAGAAAACTATATTAATGGAAAATAAGTTATTTACAGGACTACATTCTTGCATATTATTATATACTAAAACCAATTTAAAAGGCCTGTCATCTCAACAAATAAAACTGTTATTCATTCAAGTATTATGACTAAAACAAGAAACTCCTTGAAGTTACCTGACTGAGGTATTCAGAAACCTACTTGACTAATCATGAACATTTGACTTGTCACTTGGTAAATATTAAAGAAAAACATTTTGTGACATATTCAAACACTCCATGATATTGACAGTTCAATTCTATGCACATCAACAATGAGAAGAAGGGCAGATAACTCTAATATTATTATTTACAAGTGTATGTCAAATTTTAACTTAATATAAAGGGTCCGATGGGTAAATTGTCACTATTTTATACTTTAATTTCATGCAAGGTTTGTTTCTGATTTTGTCAACTACACAGTATAGTAGGATCAGTTGGGCACTGTTTTTGAGAAAAAAAAGCACCATGACACAATTCATTCCACCAGAAATCTTGAAAACAGCATGCTGTATTGTTTGGCATTCGTACCAGACATTTCAATACAAACATTTCAGAGTGTTTGTGTGCCAATCTGAGAAAGGTGTAGAGGATTCGGAAAGAGTTGGATGAATGGTGATTACAAAGGTACGGCAGCTCAGAAAATTCACTCTAATCATTCTGATAAGAAAAGAATTCCAAAATTTGTTGATGTGGGACTCAGACTCAACACAGAAGCCTACATCAAGTGCCTAGATCCCCAAGTAAGAGGGAGAGACTTCTGACTTTATAATCCCATCATCACTACATATTTGATGTACAGTGGCTTCAGATATTCTCTGCCAGGATTCATAAATAAATAGCATTTTATGGTTTAACAGTAGAGCAACAGATTGATAACATAAGTCTGCAGCTTGGATGTAAATAAACCTTACTGATTAAAAAAAAATAAAAATAAATAATTTTAAACCAAAATAACCAATCTTTTCTCCAAAATATTAGTTTGCTATATCACTGATATCCACAAATTGAAATGAAAATTAGTTAGAAACAAAACAAACATTCATTAATTTACAAATATCCAAGTGGCATAGTTCATAATCAAATATTTTTGTTGATTTAAGATTTTCTTTTTAAATAGAGAGTGTAGCTTGTATTCACTTGCCAGAGAACCAATTTCATTCTCTTTATCATCAGTTCTTTCATATTCACTTTGGCAACAATAAATATCTTCTTTTCTCCTCTTCTTGTTCTCTTCTCTATCTCTCTTGCTCTTATTCATCAACTACAGAAAACCTACACTCAACTATCATCGCGTCTAAAACAAGTTTTATTTTATTTGCTTTTTCCTTCAGTTCTCCAACCACAGAGGGTTAGGAAGAGAAAAATTGAAAAACATATAATCTTTAAGTTTGGATAAAAATTCACCTGTAACATTTTTTTCATGCAGCATTTAAACTTGACTTCTAAATGCTTCTAAAATCTTTAACATATTCTCCCCCCCCCCAAATTGAACTATTGATCTCATTCTTTTTGTTACTGCATTTAATACAATCAGAAAAGGCAAGAGTTATCTCCTTTATCTAACTTGTTCTTGCAAACCACAAAATGGCAGCCAATAGAATGATTAGATAAACCCATTTACAGCAATGAATGTAACAGGAAATTCTACTTTTTACATGCAGGATTCTTCTACAATCTTTCCTTTTTATGCATCTGATCTTTGCTGGCATCTTTTATGTATTCCTCCATGCCATGCAACATCTAGAAAAAATAGGGGGACAAAGCTCACACAAACCAACTATAGAGTTACAGTAAGTCTAACCTATGGAAAAATATTAGAGACACCACAAAATTAAGGTTGTTTTCAATGGTAAAACCACTCTTCACAACCTCCTTACTCAAAGAAAAAAAACAAAAGACAAACATATACAAAATACAAATGGGTGAAAAAGAATATAAAGGACAAACTAATCAATCTATGAAAGTTAGTAAATAACATTTTAAACATCCCTTACAAATCTGTCTATATTTCTGAGATGAGGTATTGTAATTATTTACATTGTTCAGACTGTTGTCCTCATCTTTGTTATCATATTCACAACATTTCAGCCATTGTATTCTCCAACTTTTTTCAAGTGATTGGAATTTTGAATATATCCAGAAGAGGTATGACACTTGGAACTAGAACAATCTACCCCAGTGGATGAAATAGAGGAATCTGTTCAAAATTCCAATCGGCTGAAGAAAGCCAGAGCATACAACAGCCGAAATGTTGTGAATATGGTAACAATGATAAGGACAATAGTCTGAACAATGTAAATAGTGTAAATAATACCCCTTACCGCTTAAAATTGTTATAACAATCAATAAAACACACCTTAAAGTTTTATTTTGATGTTAGTGTCAATACAATAATCAAGGATACATTATTTTCAAAGTTTAGAATATCTTGCTTAGATATAATATGAGGAACAAATTGGAAAAAATTAAATCCATGGAAAATATTCTTAATTATTATTTTTTTTTTTTTTATTAGCAAAAAAATTACATTTTTGGCTATGTTGGTTTCATTTCTTTATTTCATGAT
>OZ038501.1:34432538-34455038 GCA_964036315.1 Acanthosepion esculentum | reverse complement strand
AGGTGATGTATAGTGACATCTGCTGTTCACAACATTTCTCCTGGAGCTGATGTAGAGAGATCATGTCAACCGCGGATGTTTTAGTTTTGGATCTACATTCTGGATTGATGCAATCGGCAAAGGTCTTGGAGTCACATTAAAACCACTCAGGCAAAGAGTTTTTCAACAATGCTTAGGGAGATACCCCAGTAGTTATTGTAGTCATTGTGGGTACCTTGTTTTTATACAGGGTAATTATCTTGGTATTGTGCACATCCTGAAGAAGCTTGTCTTCTCTCCAGCAAGGGCTCAGGAGACTATGTAGTTATTTGAGTAAAGCTGGCTTACCACATTTGATGATCACTAGCCGTATACCATCATCCCCCAGTGCTTTACCATAATCTAAAGCATCAACAGCTTTGCTAAGTTTTTTCTTTGTAGGCTCAGAGTCCAGCTCTTCTAGGACTGGCAGATCCCCAATAACATCAAGCACTTCTTTAGTGATAGAATTTTCTCTTGAGTAAAGATCTAGGTAGTGCTCTACCCATTGTCCCATTTCTTTGTATTTTTCTGTAATTAATTTCCTTATCTTTGATTTCATGGGAAGAGACTTATTTGTTGGTTTGCCAATTGCTTGTTTAATGTCCTCATACATGTTCCAGGTGTTGCCGTTAACTGAAGCCTGTTGGATGCTATCTGACAGATGGAGCCAATAGTCATTTGCACAGAGACATGCAGTTTGCTGGGCCTTGCTACAACCAGCTTTCAGAGCCTGTAGATTTTGCTGGCTAGGGTCACACTTAAATCTAATCAGCACACTGTGCTTAACATTGATGACCAGCTGTAATGTGGAGATGTTAGCCTCGAACCAGTCTTTGTTCTTGTGAATCTTCTTTCCATGGGTCAAGATTGCAGTATGGTGTCTTCTATGCACTGTGATGAATCACTGGGAAAGGTTGTCATAAGCCTCTCTAAGAACTCTGGTTTTTATCTGGATAGGTGGTCTTGTGAGAGTTAATTCTCAACTGGCTTTTCTTCTTTGAGTAGTAGAGATTCTTAAGTTTTAACTTTACCTCTGAGAAAATCAGGGAGATGTCAGTGTCACACATTGTGCTGTGGTAAGCCCTGGTGTTACAGGCATAGTTTAGGAAGTTGCAGCTAGTGATGACCAGGTCCAGCTGGTGCTGATGATTTGACCTTGGATGTCTCCAGGATGCTTTGTGGCAAGTCTTGTTCTGAAAATAGGTGTTTGTCACAGTTTACGATAACAGTAGAATTCTAGAAGTCTTTGGCTGTTTTCATTCATTTTCCCTATAACATGATAACCTAACACGTTTGGCAAATATACTTGATCAGCACCCACTTTCGCATTGAAGTCTCCTACAATATGTTCATATAATGGGATACACTTGATAACACTGTCAAGTTGAGTATAGAACTGGTCTTTGACTTCAGCAAGCATGGCTTGGAGTGTTGATGCATAGATACACACAAGGTTTACAAGGTCTTCATATGCAAAGAGGTGAAGGTTAATGGTCTAATGCTTTGCCGCATGGTTAATGGTCTGCTTGTTAAGTTAGTAACTATAAACTTCAACTGAAGCAAGCAGACCCTGGCAGGTCAACACCCTACTGTTCAGCTTGAGGTGGGTGGTAGCTGACAAAGGGAATACAGTGATTCCCCCACCACCACCAAAGACAACCCGTGGTATCCAACTCCACGCCAGTTGAGCATTGACTTATAAAATGCAATATATATATATATATATATATATATATATAAGAACAAAAGGAAAAATTATTCCTTTTGTCTTTATTCATAGTTTGTGTGTGTGTGTGTGTGTGTGTGTGTGTGTGTGTGTGTGTGTGTGTGTGTGTGTGTGTATATAAATACAGATTTCAGAATTTTTTGAGGCGTGATTCTCAAAAATGCTTTGGAACAGACCAATACACATGACAAGCATCAATGAATAATGAGGTACTAATGAGGTACAATTTGGGAAATAGATCCCCAAATACCAAAGCTATTATTAATTATGAGATTGTGGATCCTTAACCAAGTCAGCGGTCTAACATAAAATACACACAAAGAGCAACAATACCATGTTTTAATAGAAATGACTCAATTCAAGATCTAGCCTTTTGCCAAGCAGTTAGGCTTCAGGCAAATTTAATCATTCTTCAGCTACATATTAAATTTGCAATACATATTTGCATATGTACACTATTTATATTTGGATTATTGTCTTAATCTTTGCTGTTGTTATCACATTTCAGCCATTGTGCCCTCCAGCAATGCTCAGGTGTATATTGATCTGGGTAACCTGCAAGAAATTCTGAACTGAACCATTTATTTAATCTACAAGGGTAGATTGTTCTTGTTCCATTGCCCATATCTCAGGATATCTCATCTAGTTCTTAATTTTAATACTGCTCACCCATTTCCACTGAGACCAAGCACACATTGCCTGGCCCAGGGATTACCTAAGTCCAACAGAACAATAGCTTAGTGTTGATTTGTGAATTTGGTGACATCGTAATTGCAAGTTTAATCCCTGGGCCTGGCAGTGTATACTTGGACTCAGTGGAAACGGGCAAACAATAGCTGAGTATGTGCTGATTACATATACAAGTTTGTCTTGAGAATTCATGACAAACTGAAGGCGTGCATTATAGGCTATTCTAAGTTTATTATTAGGTTATCGTACACAAAGATTCTGATGAACAATTCATAATTTAGTACTATGAAATTCTGACAAAAATGTGCATTTTTGTCATTTGCTATGGGGAATCAACTAATTCTACTGCAGCATGTAACTTTTCAGACAGTCACTTCATTCTTTTAATCTCAGCCTTGAACCCCCCCCCCAAAAAAAACATGATTTTTCTTTTATAAAAGTTTATGCAGGGATAGAATGGTACTGAAGCCAGAAGAAATCCTAATTTTTATCTGAATATAGGATAAACATTTACGATGGTAGGTTTCAGAAATTTTAGACCAGAGATGAAAATATTTGAGATCATCAATGTCATCACCGACAACCTACTGAGAAAAATTGGGGAAGGTAACTCTAGGCATACAATTTGAACTTTTCCATCAAAGCCTAGAGTTTCTCTTAAGAGTGTAATTTCATTTTTTATGTTATTTGGTTGAAGAAACTTGAATAAATGAACATGAATTGGCAAAAAAAATAATCAGAAATTGTGTGTGTTGAGTTTTACTAAACATTGCTTACTGGTAGCAATAAAAACATTTCTGAAATATACCTATAAAGAAAATGCATTGTTTATGTTAACAGTGAATGTATTTGGATTAAAACAATGCTCTTTCTTGCATGAAATTCAATGAACTACTTTTTCAGTTCAGTAACGTTTTTTTTTTTCTTTTTTTTTTGGTTCAGTAACTGTATGTAGTTTAACACACACATATATATGATAGCAAAAATGAATTAAAATGTTAGTTTTCTTAAGATAATTTTTTTACTTTTAATGGTTTAAAAAGCAGAATTCTTTTATTATATACAACAATAGAGTTAATTGCATAGATAAAACTAAGATTACTCAGGTAGAAAATATAACCAATGCAATTGCAAAATTAAGTATTTTTATAATGGAAACAAAAAGGACACATACTTAAAATAAGAAAAAGAGAGTTGAAATTTCTACAACACATAATGAAGAAAGAGGGTTTGGAGAATTTGACACTCACAGGATATATTGAAGGCAAGGACACAAGAAAACAGTAAGTAACCCACCTAAAGAACTTAAGTAAATGGATGGTAGAACTGCAAATGAGAGGGACAGTAAAAAGACAAATGTTGCTGTACAAGGCTAAAGAGACACTCGAGGTAGAGTGTTACAGAGTAACAGGCACAGTTTATGAGAATATGTTGGGAAGATAACGGTTAACCCTAGACTTGAACAGGTTAAGATTATAGTGAACAGGGAAGCATCCTCTTAGGAGTTGGTTTCACAAAATAGCAGTTCGTGAGAAGCTGCTGCTTGAGTGGAACTTGCATCCCACCAATGGAATATGAATGGAAGTAGAAGGGTGGTCACATGCTGGATCTTAACCGTGAAGATTAGAACTGATGGAACTAAGGAATGTAGTTCGTCTGAAAACTTTCCATGGAAATAGCAATGAAGCAGCAAGAGGTCTGTGAGAAAGGAATTGTAGGGTGGAAAATAATTAGTCACC
Organism: Acanthosepion esculentum; assembly: GCA_964036315.1. Lineage (NCBI taxonomy): Eukaryota > Metazoa > Mollusca > Cephalopoda > Sepiida > Sepiidae > Acanthosepion > Acanthosepion esculentum. Next base: position 34,450,862 of record OZ038501.1, on the reverse strand, counting down.
CACAAGGACGCTTTTGGACTCTATTGAGACTGGAAAGTGAAGACTGGGTATCTCCTGCCCATATATGGCAGCAGTACTCCATTTTTGGATTAATCTAGCTCTTGTAAAGGTAGAGGATAGCAGGAGGAGTCAGGTAATTAGTGGAGCAGTACAGGGAACTGACCATTTTTACAGCATTTTTCACAGTGGAACATATGTGCAAGTTCCACTTGAAGTCTGGGCTGAGTTTAAGTCCCAATAGATGCTTAAGGTACAGAGCCTCCCTGTGGTAACACCTGTTCATCGCAATCAATGAAAATTCTGGATCTGCTCGGTGATGATGGAACCATACTAATTTGGATTTCAAGTCATTGAATATGCCCAACCAGCAGTCTCCACCCCTGAGCTGTTAGAGCTATGTCAGGATAGATCAGCTGCCAATCTCTGCTTGTCTAGAGTTTTGGAGATGCACCCATATATCATCAGTATAGGCATTCACAAATGATGAGAATATACTGTTAGGCAGATCATTTATGTAAAGTAGAAAGAGTGCCGGACGAAGAAGTGGTCCAACATGGAGCATGCCTGCATTGATCATTTGCACCTCAGAGGACTGGCCATTAAAAACTATCTTCAGGGACTGACCCATTAGCAAGGACATTTTAACTGAATATGCTCAGCCAGTGATTCCATAGTTAGAGAGCTTTATGCCACACCTTGTCAAAAACCTTTGAAATATCTAATGCAATTGTCCTTGAGATGTATTTGATGTCTAGTGCCTCACTGATTCTGTGAGTAATAGCAGTTAGGATATCAGCAGTGAACTAAGCCAATCAAAAACCCATACAGTTTGTTGCTAAAGAGGTTGTCCCTATTGAGGTGATCAACAACCACCTTGTTGATTATAGCTACAAAAAGTTCGCTATTGACACTGAGGAGGCTGATGGGTGTATAATGTGATGAGGAATGAGCACTCTCCTTGCATTCTTCAAAACGGGCTTACACATTCCACAGACTTGAGAATGATTTCTGCTTCAAGCAACAGTTAAATAACTTTGTTAAAATCAGGTTAATATTCTTAAGGACAACTATGGGATTTTATCTACAAAGGATATGAAATTGTGGAGTGCCATGATCACCCACATCCTGAAAGGGTCACTGCTACTTGAAGATGTGTAAATTAGTCCTGTAAAACTCTTCATCCATCTCTTCTTAGTCTTCTCAGAGATTTATCTGGAAGGGGCTACTACATTGTTCCTATTTTTTGCTATAATGGTGTTGTTCCTTTGCATTATAAAATTGACTTTTTCTGGATATAACTCCTTATTCGTTTTATGCCACACTTAAAAAAAAAAATTTAAACACTTGCTAAGCACACTAGATACAAAAATTATAAATTGTTGTTGCCTTTTATGTTAGCATCAGGTAAAAATAATGAAAAAATAGAGTGTTTATTATCTTGGGAATTCCATCCAACCATTTGTTTTGCAAACTGACATTTAAGTAAAGAGTTAATCTGATGGGAGTTTGGTTAAACTGTCATCAAAATTTGGCCTACCTGACAGGTGAGAGGACCGAGTATTTCCCATCAAAGAGCTTTACCAAATAACAAAAACCACATCAGCTGAAAATGTCCAACAGTAGCATCAACTAAAATAGGTGGCACATGTAACAAGAAGGTAAAATAATGATATAATCAAGATGCTGATTCTTTACACATGGGTTATTGTCCTCATCTATGTTGTTGTTTATCACAACATTTCAGCCATTGTGCCCTCCAGCCTTCATCAGGGGCTTGTCAATCCTGGCTGGTAACCTTCAGGGAATTTTGAACTGGACCCCTTATTTAATCTACAGAAATAGATTGTTCTCACTCTGCTTACCATGTCTAGGGATATCGCATCTAGTTCTTATTTAGTAATGCTCAGTTATTGCTCACCTCATTTCGACAAAGTCGCAATATACATTGAACTTACAATGACTATGTCACCAAATTCACTAAGCAACACCTTAATGAACTAAGTCAGTAGTTCTCAACTGTTTTTGCCCAATGCACTTTTTCATCATATGTCAGAATGTTACTCTTTCCCCTTCCAAGAATGTTCAACTCGAAAGGTGCATTCCAAGTAATATGCGTATATTATTGAACATTTTCATTCTTTTCTATATTAGTATATTCCATATACATTTACATGGATTATTTTCATAAAGGAGTTTTACAAATTTAACAACAATAGAAAGTGTTGATAGTTTTTTAAACTTGAATCAAAAATGTACAGTAATTTGTTTTACTTCATAACTATGTTGTGGAAGGATCATCTCTCAGTTGTGTGTGGGTCTTCAGGCAGAATCATGCATCTGGGAAAAATAAAAACTGCGAGGTGTCTGATCCTGGGGAACTAGCTGTATCCCCAATTGCACTAGAGAGGGGGGGGGATCCGCAGTCATACTGATGCCAGTGCAATCGATGGTTGCTGGGGCTGGGTAATTTTTGTACCTGCCCTGAGTGTACATGATCGGGTTCCACCACATTAAACCTGACATTGTGTCACATCTCATTTCAGTGGGGAGATTGGGATAAATAATATATAACTAATTATTAAATAAATAAACTGAAGCATATTTCAATAAACAAAAAGTTCAATAAAATGCCAAGGTATTCAATAAACAAAACCCTGTAAATAAAAACAAAAAAAGTAAACGAATTCTCCTCCTCCCCCGCCCTCCACACGGTTGAGAACCCCTGCACCAGGCTTCTTGGCCCATGGGACAGCTTAGTGGATTTATAAAAGTGTTATCATTGTTTACTGATGAGCAGTACTAAGAAGTAGACGAGATATTCTAGACATGGTCAGTAAAAAACATCCCCAAAGTCTACCTAAGCACCTGATGACGGTCGGTGGGCACAATGGTCGAAACGTTGTGACAGCAACAAAAAAAGTGAGGTCAATAGTCCACATGCAAATTTAATAATGAATTCTTCATCCCAGAAAATCAAGTTGTTGATTTTCCACACTACTTCAAACAAAAAGTTACGAAGGAAACTCCAATCGATACTAGAAAGACAAAGAGTAAGACATGAGAAATTTAATTTCCTAAAAATGTTTTAAGAAAAATATTTTAGAAGTTTCAACCAACGATAACGCTGTTTGGTCAATGAATGCTAAATGTTTCCTGCATGGAAATGTCTACTAATTTCACCTTTCATTATAGGTCGTTGTTCAAATCCAGTTGAAAACTCGGGATTTCAAATATTATTGATTTTCAAAGTAGGTAGGCTTTAACGACATAGGTTAGGTTAAATTAAAATTAAATTAAATTAAATTCATGGAGAGTCGAAGATTTGAGAGACTCAATCTAAAAAGTGTCTTATTTTGTATTTCTAAAATAATCCATAAATTACATTTTCAAACACTCCACCAACCTTCACCATCGCGCGCAATCAGATGTGAAAATAATAGTCGTATAAAACAATGCCCTTCGTTTGGAAAATGAGACATTTAAAAAAATAAATAAATAAATAAATAAAAAAAGGAAAAAAAGAGAAGAGAGACAAGATCAGAGCTGTTAGAGTTCTGTTAGCTAATCGGTAAATGTGGACTTTTTAAGCTAAAAACTCAAAAGTATTCGCTTCTACAATATAAACTGGGAGTGGCTGACAAAACAAAAAAAATGCAAAGGTCAGAAAAGATAATCAATTTATAGTTGTACAACAAAATTCTTTAATTTCATTATTGTTTTTAAAAAAATCGAACCTTGTATTTTTTTTAATAAATTTAAAGCCGAAATAACTATGAGTAATAATGGAAATGTGGGCAATTTCAAGAATTTGGAGCCAATGCCAGATTGAGAGAGAAATAAATTCCTCTGCGAGATTACTTCCAAAATGTACACATGTGACAAATGATTCGAATTTTGTGGTCAGGTCTTTTTATGTCTCGACAGAGAATTTTTTTATTTGACTGCTTTCATATTTCGATTCTACTTTTTACTTTTATTTTTTTTTTCAATTAAGTAAGGGAAAAATAAGCTGAAGCAGGATTTATTTTGTGATTTTTTTTCTTATTAATTTGCTAAAAATTAAAAAAGTACTTTAGTGAACAATACAGAAAAATACTATCAAAATATTTCCTGTTAGTAGTGGGTGTGTGTTGTAAATTTACTCATTTTTGTTTTGTTTTTTTACATAAACACTAACACGGTTTGAGATTATTTCATCAACAGTTATAATACAGATTTAAATGTAATGATAATGTTTGGTTCAGCAGACTATTCAAACACGTGAGAATTATGCTTGTAATTATTTATCTTTTCCTTTACTCACCTAAATTAACAATTGTTTTCTTGTTTGTTTTGTTGGGTTTTTCTTTTTACTTATCAAGAGTGAGTGTAAGGTGAATTGTCAAAGGTCGTTTTTTTGTATTTTTTTGTAATAAAATTCGCTAAATGTAAGAAAAAAAAATGTTACTAGAGAAATGTAGTGTTACAACGTACGTGTATTTTCGATCAAGAAAGACTTTTTATTAGAGACGCAAATAACAAAAAAAAAAACACTTATTCTCATTCCTCAGTGACACCTGATCTTGCCAAGTTTAATAATCTATTTTTATAACAACGTGAACTGACTTTTGTACCGGAGCTCATATTACGATTTTTTCATAATTTTTTTTTTTTTTTTTACAACGCCCAAGAAGTCAAATGACAGTACCTTCCAACATAAAATAAAAATTAAAATCTAATGGTATGGAACATCGAACTGGTAATAATTTTAAAAGTATATAAAAATAAAATTAATTATAAAAAGAAAAACTAAGTGTTATGAAGATCAAGTTGTGGTGGTCCAGGTTATTTGATGACCCAACAGTGGAAAACCGAACATACTACCCTAGCGAATAATGGCCCAATTTATAAGTATGTCTCTAAATGTAAAAAATAAAATAAAAACACCACCTGTACAGCTGAACTGAATGATTTGAAATTGTTTTTTTTTGTTTTTGTTTTTTTAATTAAATACACAGCAAAAAAAAATGTTTAAAAGAGAGAGAGAGAACAATATCTTCAACAAAATGAAAAAAAATACAGAGAGGTCGGAGAGTCAAGTCAATACATCCGCAAAAATTTTATAATTATAAGTGACAATAAAATTTAAGTGTTTGTTTAAAAAATCCATTAAAAAAATGCACCTAAATTTCAGTTCCAAGTAGAAAAGATAAAAATCAAGATAATTTTTTTTTCATAATTTACAAAAAAAAAAAAAACTTGTTTAAAAATTGATTTTTTAAAATATTTTTCATCTTTTTTTACTCGTTACTTAATTTTTGGAGAGACGAACACGAAATTGAAAACAAAAATCATTTTTTGAAAAATTAAAAAAAAAAAAAATTTTCATTACATTTCGCCGTTCGGTTTTAAAAAAATTATTAGAAACCTTTACAAAAAAAAAAAACAATAAAAAGAATAAACTTTATTATAAATTACAACTAATTTTATATATTTTTTTTATTTTAATTTAAAGGGGAAAGATACAATAAAAAACGTTCATATGTAAACAAGAACAATTTTTTTTTTTAAACTTACCCCCTTTAAGGAGTAAGGTAAGGAACATGTATACAAATATTCACTTATTATTTAAATTTTATACATTTTTAAATTTTAAATAAACTAAAAAGATTTTCTAAAGTTAATGATATTACCAATCAAGTTACTTTTAAAAAAATGTCTTTGGCAAACCGCAAGAAGAGCCTGTTTTTGTAGGATAAAAAAATTAATATATCTTTAAAAATAAAATAAATACACTTTTCCTTTTTATTTTAATTTTAAAATCTTTAAGTTTAAAATAAAATATATTTTAAGATGTTTGATCGCATTTTGAGTTGTTGTAGGTGTTTTTAGTCAACCTCATTTATTTTGACTTAAAGCAAAATAACTGACATTATCGATCTTTCGAATCCCGAATTGATTGAATCAATTTTTAAGACTCTGATTGACTGAAAGACAAAAAGTAATAAAACAGATTTGAATCTGCTTTTTTTAAAGAAACGACTCAACACTTCCGAAGCAGACAAACAAACCAACATTTTTTTTTGCTACCAAAACAAAGGTAAAAAAAAATAATTTAAAAAAAACTAACGAAAAAAGAAAAAACACAAATAAAAATAAAAAAATGAATGCACCTCACCGTGATAACAAAGTGAAAAGCCCTTGTAATTTTGATTTAACCCACATCTGTCGGTATGGAGTGGTACCCAAAAGATTCCTGCATGTGACCAAACGAAGCGTCCAAATCACGCCATATCTGAGCATGGATCGAGCGGCCAGCATCTCACGGGGCGGCCATCATAAATTGGGAACTCGACGGGGGCAAACGTCGTGGCAATGGTTTCACTCTCACCGTCACTCCATTCGCTCACACTTCTATCGATTAGTCATGTCTAGCAATTCGCTAAGCTTGCTTCACACACGCAGGCGATAATTACAAAATATTATCTATTTATTAAAAATATGACGAATCACAAAACCTATTTTATTAATTATAGGCCACGTCTGGTATTTTTGTTGCTCTAATTTCGGAATTATGAAGGCCTAAATTCATAAAATCGCCATTCAAAAATCCTGTTATCTACCTGAGTTCAAATTATCAACCACTCTAGCACCTGTGGAAAATACATCCTCAGATCCAAATTCAAGCTAGCGGTCTCATCATTCACTTTATCTACCTCTTTCTCTTTGTTCATATCTATCTATCTATCTCTTAGCCAGTTGATATCTAAAACTTTATTTTCACTATTGTACTCCGTCTTTCAAACCAAAAGCCTACTTACTATGTGGGTGAGATAATTTTAATTGCGTATTTTATTTGTCATCAGTTTTTTTAAGTCTTCTTAGATATTAAAAAAAAAAAAAAATAGAAGCCAGGATATAACTGGTGATTTTCTAGAGTGGTCTTTGAAAAAGTGTTTTCTTTATTTCATTTTTTAAATATAATGTACCTCCAGGACATGAATGATCATGGGGATCCGCAGCTTCCTTTTACGAGAATTGTCATGAGAAATAGTGCAGTGGTTTCACATTCTCTTCTCCAAAGTTTTGAATTTATAGTAGTCCTTCTCCTAGACTGACTGCCAACCAAGGTTTGAGAGACCAGTCTACTCTGCTATTTAACCCGTAGCTGGTGGTGCAAGAAGAAACGGATTAATGCCTTTTTGTATACAAAAATGAACACAACAGACTAGATATGAATTAATTTGCCAATAACTGTTACACTGTGCACATATCCACTTACCCCAATATCAGCCATTATATCCATGTACTTCTATAATCAGCAGTCATTATATAGTAATCTTATCCCACTTTTCTTATATTTATGTCTGACTCTAGGGTGCGTCACCCCCCCCCCAAATTATTGAACCCCCACCCCTGCTGTGATAATGATGTGGACTAATTTTAGTTTACTAATTCTTACAATCTAAATGCACCTCTTCTCCCCTTAGATATGGGTTAAATAGTAAGACTGGTATCTGGAAAAATCCTTATCTTCAAAAAATTGTTAATGGAATATTGAATTGGGGAAAAAAATAATTTATTATTATTCTTACAATCCGAAAAATATGTTTTGGATTTAAATAACCCACAAAGGGTTGATAAGCCATAAAAAAAAGAAATCAATCAATCTTAAAATGTAAACCATTCATTGAACACATTGCCATCACTTTTAGTTTCCATTGTACATATTGTCAAAAAAAAAATTTTTTTTATTGTAAATCAAAAAAAAAAAAAGAAAGTGTTTTTATGTATAACTTTCCCAATCTGGAAATGAGGTACTGTTACCCCAAGCTGTGTGCGTTACAATTCACATAAATGCATTAGCCCTTTGGCCTGAAAGCTACACATCAACTCCAGTCTTTGGGGGTCTGTCTCCCCAAGTAGTACTCTTCCTCAGGAGGGGCATAGAGTTAATCCTTGGTACCTAAGTTTTCCCTAAAAGGGAAGTGTATTTTTGGCCTCTGGTTTTAGGTATACCTGTCACAACCCCCCCACCCACACACACACACACACACTTGAAATTCGACCTTGTGTCACATTCTGTTTGAGTAGGTATGCAAATAAATACAGAGCAATAACTGAGCAGTACTAAAACTAAGAACAAGATGAAATATGCCTAGACATGGGCTGTGGAACAATCTACTCCCATAGATTAAATAAGGGGTTCAGTTCAAAATTCCATGGATATATACATGTACTATAGCCTAATGCATTAAAGTGTTGGTTTGTGAATTTAGTGATATCGTAATTGTGACTTCAATCCATGGGTCAGGTGGTGTGGACTTGAACTCAGTGGAAACAGGCAAGCAGTACTAAAAACAAGAACTACATGTGAAATATTGCTGCCACATATAATCCAGTGCTCCTGCTAAATATTTAGAGATTCTTGATAAAATTCAAAGAAGAATCAGCAATATTATTCGTCCTGATCTGGTGCCTTGGCTTCAGTCACTTTCCCACCACTATAATGTAGCTTCCCTCTGCCTTTTCTAACAGTTTCTTTTCTTGCACTTCTCACTTCCTTTTGCACTTTTTTTTCCTTTTCTTGCACTTTCTGACTTTCTCTCTTCCTGTTCCACGCTTTCCCATCAACTTTGATCTTTAAAAATTTAAACGCAATGTCAATCATTATCCCCTGTCTTACTTGATTACACTTCTGTTGTTCTCACTCCTTAATAATGTCTATTTTTTTTATTCTTTCATGCTCAGTAACTCCTTAAACCTTGGTAGCTTTTAGTGCTTTGCATGGGGGGGGGTGATATGATTTTGATTGACATGAACTGAAAAGATGAGATTGAATTCATTGCTAGGTCTGCTACTAAGAAATTTGGTTCACTGTTGCATGCTAGATATTTTTTCTCTCCAGAATCTATCTTATATATTTATAAGTCTACCATTCATCCATGTTTTGAATATTGCTACCACATATGGTCTGGTGCTACTGCTGTATATTTAGAGATTCTTGATAAAATCTAAAGATGAATCAGCAATATTATTGGTCCTGACCTGGCGTCTTGGCTGCAGTCATTTTCCCATCGCGATAATGTAGCTTCCCTCTGCCTTTTCTATAAATACTTTTATCGTAATTGTTCAGATGAACTCTTCCCCATGGTACCTAGACTTTATGAATTTAAGTGCAGTACTAGATTGGCAACAAGGTCTCATCAATTTACAGTTGAAATGCCTAGATGTAACCATAAGTTCTATGCTAATAGTTTCTTTTGTTGCACTTTTCCCTTATGGAACTCTCTTCTGGCTCCATGATCTTCAAAAATTGAAATGTAATGTCAGTTATTATCTACTGTCATCCTGATTACTCTTCTATTTTTCTTGCTCCTTAATAATGTTTCTGTTTTCTAATTCTTTCATACACAGAAATCCCTTGTGTCTTAGTGGCTTTACTGCCTTGCAAGACACTCAAATTTGGTAAACTTACTGTAATAGTATTGTTTTTGTTAAAAGTTTTTTTAATATTATCCTGATTTTGTTGTCCAAAATGACTCGGAAATGTCCAAGAGGATATTTATTTCAAGAGTCTGATTTGGCCATAAAAAGAGAATTATTGGCATTTTTGATTTGACATTCTTGAGCTAGCTGAATGTTATTTTTATTAAAAAAAAAAAAAATCAGTAAATACTGAATTAAGTTACTCTCGCAGATTGGATGTGTATTTTTTTCAACTGATAATCAACTCTGCAATCCAGAAGATCTAAATGACAAGCGAGCGAAATCATTTCCCACAAGAAAACCAAAAATCCAGTTTCATCAACAAGTAAACCAAACAAAATTCTCAATTAAAAAATTCATACTCATTGGCTTTTTGAAAATTAGTCAAATTAGAGACCGATTTCAAATGATGACAAACCACCATTTTGTTTTTAATATGGAGACCATCTCTCAACTAAACATTCATAAACAAAAATTGATATTTCCTTAATTTTCTAAGCTGAATTCATTCTTCAGACAATAAGATTCCTTCTTAAAAATCTATCAAATTCAAAATTCCATGTTGTAATTTTTAAAAAGTGATCTTTACATTTTTTTCAAATATTATATGAAATCATGATCTTTCTCCTTGATAAAACCCCAGACAGAGCAAATTACCTTATTGAATCTGTCTTACATATTTATAAGTCAACCCTTTATCCATCCTTTGAATATTCCTACCACATATTGTCTAGTGCACCTGCTATATATTTAGAGATCTTTGATGAAATCCAAAGAAGAATCTGCAATGTCACTGGTCCTGACCTGGCATCTTTCCCACCACCATAATATAGTTTCCTCATGCCTTTTCTATAAATATTTTCATGGTAATTTTTCTGATAAATTCTTCTCTATGGTACCTAGACTCTATGAATTTAAGCACAGTATTAGATTGGCAGCAAGGTCTCATCATTTTCAGTTGAAATGGCTTAATATAACCATAAGTTCTATGCTAACAGTTTATTTTCTCACACTTCTCGCTTGTGGAACTCTCTTCCAGCTTCTTGCTTTCCAGTCAAGGTTGATCTTCAAACATTTAAATGCAATCTCAATTGTCATCTTCCATTTTCTTAATTCCTGTCTTCTTAATTTCTGTTCTTTTATTGTTCTCGCTCCTTAATAATGTTTTTCTTATATTCTTTCGCTCTCAATAACCCCTGTGTCTTAGTGACTTTATTGCCTTGCTTGGGGCGAAATGATTAAAAAACATCCAACCAAAACATACATTTTAACCCAACCTTAAATCTGCTAAGCGTCAGTTTTCTTTTCTAACCATTGAGCAAAATCTGAATTCAACTTTATATTAGACATAACCAAGCGATCTAATCAAAAAGCAACAACATACTCGTAGAGAAAAATCGGAAACTGAAACAAATGATCAATTTTTACAGTAAAAAATAGTTTACTTTTTTTAAATACCTTAATTACAAATTTATCATTGAAATTTTTTATTTTATATTTTTCACTCAAAATTTCAGTGCCGATTTTTAGCATTTTTAATTCAATAGACACTGATTTGCTGCGGGGCTATTTAGCGTTGTCGTAGCTTGGGTGACAACGTACTGTTTCTAAAACGGTAAGAAATAAAATTGTTTCGATTATATTTTAGATTAGGATACAACATTTTTCAGTAAATTATTTATGTGAGACATCGGCTAAAAAGTTGAAATTAAATTATTATCTTTTTATTTTGGAAAGGAAATATTTAAAACAAAATATCTCTCAGTGTTTACTGTTAGGCATCACAAACAAAACATTTCCAATGATGTTGTTAAGGCGTGGATAGGAAGATATTGTGTTGTGGTCAAGTTTTTTTTTTAGGGTCTGCCCTTAAATTCAGTCTGTATGACTTTTTAAATGAATATCTGGATTTTTTCTGATAATTTACCCCATAAAATTAGTTACCGTAAATAATTCATCCAAGACATTATAAAATTTAAATCAAAGTTGTTTGCGGTTTTTTATTAACATTTTGGCACTCTTTTGAAATTATAAATTTTAAATCAAAATTTGTTTAGCTTGCCTCGCAGCAACTCCAAACCTCAGAATGAAAAATTACCAAAATCAGAATGTTACTCATATTTCGTAAGTGCAAACGATATTCAAGGTACATACAAGGAAGTTTTTACTTTTTTTTTTTTTTTTTAAAAAAAAGAAGAAAAAATCTGTTTTTGGCTTGGTTATCGGGGTGTGCGCGAATACTGACCCCACACTTAGAAATAACGCACCCGAGTCGCCCACATTTGGGGTGATCGCAGCGATCTTAGCCTATGGTCAACCCAACCGAAAAGCAATGGAAGGACCTTGCTCTGGGAGAATTTTGTGTAAATATTTTTAGTAAATAAATTCTTTTTATTTTGGGGGCGAATTAACAGAAAAGATTCTAAAACACCAACTTATTTTAAAGAAATATATTTTTCAAATTATTTGTTTATTTGTAAACAAATTGCATTATTTTGAAAATTCAGAATTTCAGAAACTGATAAATAAAAAAAAAAAAAAAAAAAAAAATATTAGCGAGATTGGCAATTACAAATACTACTGAAGATTCCTTCTTTAAAAAAAAAAACTGGCTCTACACAATAATAATATAATATTGAATAATATTTTCTTTTAGTTTTTGTTTTTGAAATAGCGTACATTACTAAGTAGTACTGAGTGTTTCAGATTGTTAGTTTCGTTTTGAAGAAAAATTTGAAACTAAAAATAGACTGGTTCACTTCACTCATAAAAAATATTTGAAATTATTTTTGCTTTTGCAGTTTAGCATTTTTGAGACCTTCTTTAGACCACGACACTTGTCAGAATCGGCAAATCCAAATACTGACTGATTTGTTATTGGAAGTGGGTCTTGAGTGTCAACAACAAATCAATCCCTGACAAAATTCTTGGTCTTAGTTTCCCTGCATATGAAAGTAGACATTTTTTTTGAGGTGGGTGTACAAAGAAATTTCTCTTCTTAAATAACAAACGGATATACAATTAACATTTTTAAAGAACAAAAAAAATTACATAAAAAATATCCCTTTGCTTTATTGGTTGTGCTTAAAAAGTTAAAAAGAAAATGATAAAAGATTCAGAAAATTACAAAAAATATTTGCAGTTAAAAAAATAGGTACCTTAAAAAAAAGAAAAAAGAAAAGCGATATCTAAGGTTTAGAAAATTAATTTTTAAAAATGAAAAAAATTTCTTAAAGCTTTTTTATTTTTAATTTCAAGCTATAAATTTAATATTTCCAATAAACGTAATATATTGCTGTATCTCAAACCGAATTTAAATTGATTGGAATCATTATTTTTTTTAAATCGCTAAAAATGGCAGAAATCTGTCAGATTGACAAGTCTGTCAACACAACGTAATTATTTTTATTAAAAATCTTTGAAAAATAAAATATACTTTTCTGAAACTTTATTTGAGGAAAATTAGTTGATTTAAAGTTTAATTAATCTGATTTGCAATAAATATTATTTAATTTAGAATTTTGCAGAAAATCTTTTTTTTAACACGGAGGTGGGTGTTTTTATGAGGTGTTGACAATCTTTATAGATAGTTTGTCAATTTTTTTCTATGCCCAATATAGCTCTAACAATTACTTGGCATATATATTGTGAACACCTTTTTTTATATATAATTTTTTAACTAACCAGTAATCTGAATAATTTAGGAAAACCTAAATAATCTAATATTTTATTGAATTTTAGTTACTTTGGCTTTATAGTCTTACAAAGATGCTTGTTGAGGAAATGTTAGAAAATTACCAATAAATTTTAATTTGACTATAGTTACCGCTCCTGTTTTCTGGTAATCTTACATATGGACATCCGTATTTACAAAAATCAGTACATTTATACACAAACACAAAAAAAATTTTAAATTGTTAATGGGGAAAGGGAGTCACTGAATTGTAGTAAGCTTTTCCATTTATGATTAGTAAATATAATTTTTACTTAATAACAATATCAGCTAATTTAATACAGAATTTTAAAAGATTTAAAACTTCATAAATTGTTATAATTAAATTTTTTTTTAAATGAAAACAATTCTTACAAAATTTATCATTTATTGAAAACAATTTTTTACTTAAGACAATAGTTTCCATAATATATCTTACTCATAAAAGCAATTAAAAGTTTTTCTAATTAAATAAATATCTTAATTTTATTGCATTTTTACATTATGATTCAGAGAAGATTTTCAGTAATTGGGGTCAAGTTTTACAAAACTATTGTTGATTTAAATTCTCCAAGGACTTATGCTTATAACTAATATAAACATTAAGTACTACAAAAATTAATTTCTTGAAATTTCATAAAATTAAATAAGTGGGGGGAGTAAAATGTAAAAAACACCTGTTTATACCAAGATTTTCTAAAACAGAAATGTTTCTAAAATAATTTAATTCATTTGTGAATAAGTTCCAAAAGTTTCATTAAAATTCAACAACTATCTGATTTTTACAATAATTTTCAAATCAATATGTTTTGCACTGTAAAAAGATGCTGAAATTTCCCATATTAATTTATGGTCACCCATTGACACAAGAAAAACAAAATCAAAATTTTAAAAGTTCTAAAAAGTATTAAAAAATAATTTAGCAATCAAAAAATCCTTTGATCTTTCCTTTTAATAATTCCATAAAGATTTTGATGATAAAACTTTGTTTTATTAAGTTGGGGGCATTTTTTCATCATGCATACTCATTTTTTAGCAAATCTTTGGAACTACTGAGATATACATGATACAAATATATTTTCAAACTTGACATTTGTCAAGTTTGACACAGCTAAGTGACTTAACATGAGGCCAATAACTCTGTAAAAGTCAGGTATCAATTTGACACTATCAATATTATAAAAAAGACCACCTTCTAAATTGATAACAAATCAATATTTTTTTTTATAGTCTGAGACATGTCACAAGGAATGTCTAAAAATTGGTAATTTACAAAAATTATTTTCCCAACAAATTTTCCCTATTTTTTTTAGTGGGCTAATCTATTTAAGTAGTGCCAAAAAATTGATGTATTTTAATGTATAATAAAAAAATAAATAAATGCTTACAATGCATGTAAACCTTTGGACGGGTGTACAAAGTAACAAAATTTTTGAATTTGTAAACATTATAATTTAAAGTAGATTTTTATATTTTTCATTTATGTTACCTTGCTGTTAAGAATTTTTTTTTCGCATTGAAAGTATTTCATTTTTGAATATTTTTCAAAATTGATTTTTGTGTGTTACTTATCTATCTATTTATCTATCTATTCTGTGATCTGTCACACCCTCTAAAATAGCCATACATTGGTCAAAACCAAATTTTGGGGATAAGTACAAACAGGTAGGTAAGTGGGTACAAAGTACTGTTGGTTTTACTAGCATATGTAGCTTAGTACAATAAATTTTCATTCATTTTTTTTGGGGGGGGGAATTAAAAGTTTTATTATTTAATATACAAAATACTCACACTATTTTAAAAACAATTTAATGATTAAGATAACAAATACTTATTTAATGAAAATTCAATATTGTGTTTTTTTCCCTATCTTTAACTTTTTATACATACAAAAATCCAGTTTCCAGTTCACCTTGTGTTTGAGAGAACTATAAACACATCACAAGGCCAAATTATTCAAAAAGTTGGAATTTGGCTCCAGAAAGAAATATTTACACATGTCCAGTTACATGTTGTATGCTTACGAGTAAGAAATCCTAAGAATTTATTCTTTGCTGTTAAAAAGGAAAAAAAAAATTTTCTTAAAAATAATGTTTACCATGAAGTCCTATAAAATTAAATAAAATTTTTAAAAAATTAATAAACTGCAAAGTAGGATTTTTGTCAAATTATTTTTCCAAACAAATCAGTTTATTCAAATTTCATTGATTGGTTTGTGAAATTGAACGAAATGTAGAGATTTTAAATCTTGATAATTTCAACAATGCTAAATACTCTGAGGATTTGAACACACATCAGCATGTTACAAAAAAATTCTAGTAAGACAAAAAGAAAGAAAACAATTTTTATGAAATGTTAATGATTCTGGCCTTCACTTCAGCTGTAATTGACTTTGTGTGTTACACAAATAATAATGCCTCTCAATAATAATAACTTTTTTTTTTTACATATTGTCAATTGTCTTCTGGCATGGAGCTTGTCTTCAAGGTAAATAAGTTGCAGCATAAATGAAGGTGAAAGATCATCTCATAAAAAAGAGACATAAAACAACCATAATTTTGATAAAATAAAATTGATTATGATTTTAATCTTGCTGTCTAGCTTATTATGTGTAACTGGCTTTGATGAAAGAAAATTATTTTGAATGAATAAACTTGAATAATTAATTCAGTCACTTGTGACGTATTTCATTTGTTTGAAACTCAGAACATCTTCAAAATGACACACCTGTTGATTGAGTTTTATTGTCTTAGTTACCAGCAATTCAAATTCAGAGAAAACATTTCATACTTAAGTATCCATAAAAAATACTACCACTGAAAAATAATGAGTATTTTGACTCTGCATGTACACAGTCTAAAAGCATTGCAGCTGTTTGACTTATAGGCATTACTTCCCTATTGCACTAATGGTTATAGGTAGGCAATTCCAGCAGCAACAGCTGGTCAGATTTTGCTACTTCTTATACACATGTTTGAGGTTCCACATTAAGCTGACCTTGTATGGTAGATTTGCTTATGTAAAAAGCTAAATACAATCTTTTTTTCTGTTTGCTTGATGCATATTTCAGTAGTTTACTAGACCTGGGTCACATGCAAAAAAAAAAACAGAATAAAATATTGATAATTTAATAAAATTGATAAAAAAAAAAATGCAATTCTTTTGCACCATTCAAATTCAGAATTTTAAAGAACCAATGATTTTATCAATAAATATTTTTATTTCCTCCTTTAAGAAAATTGATAGATTTGCTTTTTATGGCTTATCTACCTTTTGCAGTTTATTTAAAGCCGAAAGTTATTTTTAATGTTATTACATTCCAAGTAGGGATTGCAGTTGTATGCCGTCAGTATTGTTTCTACAGTCCAAGTACCATACACTTACTCATCTCCCCACGGTGTCTGGATGTGACACAAAGTTAGTTTAACATGGGGAGCTCGAGTACATGTACCCTAGACAGGGCCCAAAATTGCGCTGAAATCTGTATTACTACCAATACCCCCTCTTTAGTGCAATAAGGGGTGTACTGTCACGGACGACTCTTCCTCCAGAAGTGGGCTCCACTCTCAGCTACACTCTGTCCACAGACAGAAGCACAACTGAGAGTCCAAGTACTATTGCCACAATCTAATGTAGCGAGCCTATACATAATGTCTACTCCTATGCATATGCTAATTAGTGGTGGCACTAACTAACTACTACATTTAGATTGTAAGAATTTTATTTTTAGACAATAGCTATATACTGATACAAGTCCTACTAATTAACACATAGCTAGGAAGAAGAGGAGGTGGATCCATACCTTTCCCAGAGGTATTTGGCATAGGTGAATATAATGAACCCAACTGGAATTGGAACTTGGCTCTCTGATTTCCAATTCCAAGCCATTGTCCATTATGCTACTTGTACATCCAAGCTTACAGTACCTGTTATTCCCAAGTGCCATCCTGGGTAAGACAATAAACTACATCTGACAACAAGGCCTTTGATCAGAAGGTTTTGAGGAGCGTAGACCACATTTTAATTGATGGTGTTCCCAGGTCCACCCTGTCCTGGGTATGACAATAAACTACATCCGTGTCCTGGGTAAGACGATAAACTATGTCCAACAGCAAGGCCTCTGATCAGGAGGTTTTGAGGAGTGTGGAACCACCTCTTAATTGCTGGTGTTCCCAGGTCCACCCTGACCTGGGGTAGTAGAACCTATTAGGGTCCCAGCTAAGGGTAAATAGTTAACCCCCAAACTGGAGTCAAAACACTATGAAAGTGTAAAAATAGGTTTTAATACCAGAAATACTTTGTAAACAAATTATAACCAGCAATATGTTATTACTAGCTATACATTTCTGAAAAAAAAATTTCAGCTATACATTTTTTGAAAAAAATATTACCAGAAATAGATTTTTGAAGGAAAAAAATATTACCAGCAATAAAAATTGTTAACATTAAATAATCCATTGTGGTTGAGATGCTGTGAAATAAACCAAAACCAAACGAAACTATTCCCAAGTGGTCACCCTTCTAGGTACTGACCAGACTTGATGTTGCTATTGCTTAACTTCTATGACTGTATGAGAATCAGTATTTCAGTGTGATAAGGCTGTAAGCCCTTCTTTAAAAAAAAAAAAAGAAGAAATATCAAGAGGTGAATATGTTTTTAAAATTTAATGCAATATTTCTTTTTTTAACTGGAGGCAGATATTTTAAGTCCTATCGGTTGGGGGCCTCTCGATGTCAGTTACAGCTGTGCTCTCTAGCAGCTGATCAATTGATTCTTACACATGCTACTTGGGGATGTTGATGTTTCTCTTCCTCCCCTCTTCACCTTTCCAGTATTCTGATATACCTATGATCACAGCAAATTCAATCAGTACAGTCTGACCTCTTTAATCCGGCAATCCATGGTCCAGCGGCTCCCTGGTCTGGTGCTGTTTTGAATCAGCCACAATGTGTTCATTGAACAACTGTGTGGGTAGGTCAGCATCACACATAGTTTACAACTTTCCACAGCAGCAGAGTGTTTTGGTTATACGGTCTTGCTCATCCTTTATATATAGCTGTATATTTACCCATTCAGGATAGTATATATTATTTTTTGTTTTTAGGCTTTTTTTTTTCACCTTTGTATTGCACGAAACAATAAA
>OZ038501.1:34287538-34425038 GCA_964036315.1 Acanthosepion esculentum | reverse complement strand
CTGGCGACCGTAGCAATTCAGACTGGACTTGAAAACTTACTGACAGGGACCGACGTGCATTGAAACGCAATATGATAAAAAATCATCATCGGACTACTGCGGCCAAAGTGACTGCTGAGTTGAATAATCATCTGAATAGTTCAGTTTCTACTAAAACTGTTCGTCATGAGCTCCATAAGGATGCATATCATGTAAGAGCTGCCATAAGGAAACCTCTTCTCTCTACTCACAGCATTCAGAAGAGGTTGAATTGGTGCAGAGATCACAATGCCTGGTCTGCAGACCAATAGAAGCAAGTCATATTCTCAGACGAGTCCAGTTTTTCTTTTTTTCCAACTTCAGGACAATGCCTCAGTCCAATAGTTGCCCTGCATGGTAGAATCAACAGCAAAGATTACCTGAACATTTTCGGAGATCATGTTCATCCAATGGCCCAGACTTTATTCCCTGATGGTGACTGCATCTTCCAAGATAATAATGCTCCAATACATACCGCTCGAGTGGTTAAGAATTGGTATGAAGAGCATGAAAGTGAGCTAGAACACATGGAGTGGCCTCCCCAATCTCCAGATATCAATATTATTGAACATTTGTGGTGCATTTTGGAGTGACAAGTTAGGAGCCGCTATCCTTTCACCGTTGTGTCTTAAAGAGCTGGAGCAGGTTTTAATGGAAGAATGGCTGAAAATTCCTCTGAATGAAGTCAGGAAGCTGTATGATTTCCATTCCTAGACGTATTAAATCTGTATGTGAGGCTAAAGGAAGACCAACTCCATATTAAATAAATTTTCTTTGAATTTAACAAGTGTTTCAATTATTTTGTCCAACCCCTGTATGTGTACAAATATACATAAAAATGGCTTTGTAATGTGGATATATCTGTATGTATATATGTGCAGGTATATATGGGTGGGAATGTATGAGTGTATATGTATGTACAAGTATACAGAAAAAAGGCTCTAATAAATATATATATATATATATATATATATATATATATATATATGTGTGTGTGTGTGTGTGTGTGTACCTATATATATATATATATATATATATATATATATATATATATATAATAAAAAAAAAAAAAAACACTGTCTCATTTCAATGGACTGATTTAAAATCCAACAACACCAAAATCTGTAATATAGACATAGATAAAACAAACAGGTGGACTGAAATGCTCTTGAATCTGAATGTTGGAGGTGATAAAGTAATTTAATTTGATTTATGGTTCCCAATTATCCTCAGAGATCTCAAGGCATTTTCCCTCACATACAGATTTGTCTTTCTTTCATTCTAACCTGAAGAAGCCAAAGAGAGTAGACACTCTTGGCAAAACATGTCATTAATAAATGTTCCATTTTATCTCATATTCACATTTGTTTTAGATACTATCATACCTCCTACAAACACACACACACACACACATATGTAGAATTAATACAAATATAAAGTTAGGTACTTAGCTATTTGGTGTTATCTTTTGCATCCCAACTCCAGAGTTTCATAGACAGACCCTCCAGCAATCACTCCATCCACTCGTCAGGGGGTGTATATATATATATATATATATATATATATATATAAACACATTAAAGTTACCACAAAGCAATTCTTCTCTAAATATCAGCTTTTATTAACGATGTCTTATATAATTTTTTACTCTGCTTTATCTTTAATTTTATTAAATTATTCAAAGTAATTTATTTATTATAGACAGACAAGGATATTGCTATATTTTAAAATTAAAATCTGTGCAGCTATTTCTGGGGGATCTGCAAAGACAAATTCATTTTTATATGGAACTTTCCAAATTTAATTCTGTTTTTGATGATGTTTACTTCTCTTGATAAATGTTTCATTCTTCTTTGCAGCTTCTTTGAACCATGTTAATGCCCATCTTCTCTTTGAAACTCAGTCTTAAGATAAAGCCATGTATGGTTACAATTGGCAAATACTTTGGCGATTACCCTGCTTTAACTTGTGCTACAAACGGAGACAAGGTGAGTCTGCCTATCCTCTCATTAGAATTAAAGGACAAAAACTTGAAACAAGTCTTTTTACTAAAACTCCTTTTTTGAGTTGTTTTTGCAACATCAGCTTTTAAGGAACACATTCCCAATTCCCAACAGCAGCTGCCAACTCGATAATTCCATCTCTGCTTCTAGCAGTGTTCAGTGCGACTGCGGAGCAAAGTTAGAAATAAACGACCAGAAAGCCAAACATGAAGTGATAAAAAGATGGTTTCTGAGTCAGAGGATTTGCACATCCTCACAATTAACAAATTTCCTGCCGACAATAAAAAAACATGTTTTGTGATCCCTTTGAAGAGTATTTAAGCAAACAATCTGTACGGAACAGCAACAGATGGTAACTGATCATGATGGCTGAAAAGAGATTCCCTTACTCATTCACCCATCGTCTTCACCAAGCTATGTGACACTTACACTTTCCTCCTCACTTTCTCCCATGCCTTTTTTTCTCGCACATACACATGAAGAAATCACATTTCTTTTCATGTTAACAAACAAGGAACTTTAGCACATGAACTTTAACACTCATGCATGCTGAGAAAGATTTACTTGTAAAATCACAAAAATAAAATATATTTTATATTTAAACTACCTTTCTGGCTTTTTTTCTTTATTGTCGTTTGATTCAAATCCACAATATGCTGATAATCAAAACAATGATTTTTTTTTTGTTTATTTTGTAAAATATAACCTTTTTATGCCCAGATTTCACTTAATAAATATTTTATAAAATAACAGTTTCCGTCTTGTCTGAATTTCTGTAATGAAGAGTTATTATTTACACTATTTACATTTGGACTATTATCCTTTGTTGTTGTTATCACGTTTCGGCCGTTGTGCCCTCCAGCCTTCATCAGGTGTATATCAATCCAGGTAACCTACAGGTAATTCCAATATATATATATATATATATATATATATATATATATAGTTACAGACCCTCATTTAATTTTATTCTAAAATCAACACTAAAGTTTATATTTTAGAAGTACTCTGAATGAGGAGCCAGTACTTTCAGAAAGTGTGAAAATGAAAAAGAAATAAAGTGAAATTGGCAATTAACGGTTCTTGATCAAACTTGCATGCATTCGAGCAAAGATTATGTATCCTATGAAAAGTACACTTTCTCCTTGATTATGTGATACTGTGATGATTTGACTGGATAGTATCCAGACATTAAAGCAACCTTGAACTCTCTGAAATACGGCAGAGAAAAGGAAAAGGGTCAGTGACCTATTTTCACCCACACATATAAAAATTTTTCAACACCAATACTAGACAAGACACCAGAAGTGTTGAAACAAAATGGCTATAAGTACCAATTTGTGACTGGTATTAGTTTAAAGAGAGCTCAATGTAAATTTAAATTACAGAGCATTATAATAATAAATTAAGAAAAAAATTGTCTTCATTTATTAAGAACTTTCAGTCTGAAGAGATGAATATAAAAATATTCATGAAATAAATTATAACCAAAATGGATCTTTAAAGTTTTTTCTTGATTTATATATATTTTATTCAGATAAATTACCTAGATGTACAATGAAATTTCTATAGAGTTTTATTTCATTTTCTTCTGCAGGTTTTCATCCACACACCACACAAACTCAGCGAGCCTTGCAGACCACAGTCGGCAAATGTTGGTGGAGATGTCTCTCTGTTAAACATTAATCAGAAAGTTTCTTCCATTTGTGCTGGTAACCTTAATCCCTCACTAGACTATGATGTTTTAATGGTTGGTACAGACACTAACTTGATTGCCTATGATATAGCACAAAACATGGACCTTTTCTATCGAGAAGTAAGTAGCAGGGATTCTTTGAGTTCTTTTTTCAGTTAGCAAAGGAAATTTGGCAAACTTGGACCTTCATAGCCACAAAAACTGGACTATTGAAAGGACTGTTTTTCCATTGACATCACTATTATTTTAACTAACTTCTTTCCTCAGCAATGTTTATTTTAAAAAGCAATGATTAGAATTGTAATAAAGCATATGCAATTATATACATTTTTTTGTTTTTGAAAATTCACAGCAAAAATATTAAACACTGTTTATTAGATTATTTATTTACAAGAATAATTTCATATTTACATCATTCTAAAGACTAATACAATTAGAACTAATAAATATAATGCAATATTTATCATTTAACAATTTATAAATATGGAAACAATTTTTTATTCACAAATTTATAAACATTTACTAAATTATTCAAATATCTGAACCGACTATAAGGAAATCCTTACTATTTACCATTTTATAAAATTTGAATCAATTGGCAATTAGTCGATATTTTGCCAAACATTCCAATAAACAATATAGTGAACAGTGTAAATAAACATTCTAATAATGTCTATTATTTTTGTTGTAAATTCTCAAGAACAAAGAAAATGTATAAATTCACTGACATATATGTTTAGGTTTTATTTAAATTCTGATCATTGCTTTTTAAAACAATAAACATTGCAGAGGAGTAAAGGTAATTAAAATAATAGTGATGTTAAGGGAAAAACTCATTTTGACACCCTGTTTTTTTGGGGGGGGGCATGAAGATCCAAGTTAGCTGGAAATTTTTATTTATAATTTAAGTTTTCCTCTTGTAATAATGGCAAGTTTATTTTGTTCACTAGATGCTTTCCATTAAATAATTGTAGAGAAACAAGATTTAGGACTTGAGTCTACTTGAGGCTTTAAACATTGAAATCAAATTGAGTTCTTACCTAAAACTTTTACCTGATAACCAGCCTTGGAAAGAGA
Source organism: Acanthosepion esculentum (assembly GCA_964036315.1). NCBI lineage: Eukaryota > Metazoa > Mollusca > Cephalopoda > Sepiida > Sepiidae > Acanthosepion > Acanthosepion esculentum. Next base: position 34,420,244 of record OZ038501.1, on the reverse strand, counting down.
AAGTAAAAAGGTTTCGTCTTTAATTCAAATCTCAGTTGCCAAAAACCGTGGTCATTGTGAGGGATATAGGATATGGATTTAATGTGATTTTTTTGTGTTTTGAAGCTTTACAGGTGATTATCTTCAGGTAACGTCCTTATCCCAATATACACCAAGTTTTGGCTTATTAAATATTAATGAAAAGATAATTAGTATAAACAAAGATATATTTTACATGTAAAGATAAAATTTCATAATATTAAACATACAAAATTTAAAGAGTCATTAGTTCATATGAGAAAGTTCACATGTTGAACATCTATGTCCTTCAGCACATGCTTAAGAGAAAGAGAGAGTTCTTGTAATGTTAATATGTATGTGTGTCTGTATTCATTTGGTATTAGTAATCTTGACTCACTGTTGATTTAAAGATACAGGTAAAATATGGCCTGGGAAAACAAACAAGATTATTTCGTTGACTCTCTGTGTAGCAGGCATAGTGAACCAGAACCCAAGTCGAATGGCAGAAATAGGGAACAAGACTTGCCTTATTCTTAACGAAAGAGAGTCACTTTTGTCTGGTATGTAGGACTTCAATTTGAGAGAAGGCGAGTGCATCATTCCGGCAACTGAGACCCTTCTTTGTTATCCCACAAGAAATTGGGTCATTAACAACTTTACATAATATTAGTGTAGTTGGACGGAATCAAAGAGGGACATCTTGGTGTGTTGGTGCTCTATTCTGAGGTGCCCAGATGTCTAGTACATTTATGATCCAAGTAAGTGATTGGCGACTCGCAAATATAAGTAGATAATCTTGGAGAAGAGATGGAGTTCTGTCAGGGTACAACGTACCATACGTGCAGTTGTGATGAAACGAACGAATGAACGAAGCAGATACAAAGCAGAGAACTATGATAAGGCGTAGAGGGAAGAAAGGCCCAAACTGAAATTGCGTCCCACAACAGAGTCACTAATTTCTTTTGACCATACTCTAGTGCCCATGTTTGATTGTTTCTGCATTTATACACCCCCCTACCCTCCAAGACACAGGAATTTATTTCCAAATTGTCTCTTGCTTTCTGATTGCTTCACATGTGACTCATTTGACAATCCCTTTTATTCACCTATAGTTAGGAATGATGATCTTTTGGCCTCTTTTATTTCTTTTTCTTTTTTTTCTTTCCTTTTTGTTTTTATTTCTTTATAGCAAACCAAACTTTTTCTGCACTTTCATATTCTTTTCTGAAATAGTGAAATTTTTCTTTTTCTACAGCCACACCATTATGACTTTCTTTTTTTAATTTTTAGACCCCAGATGGTGCTAATGCCATAACTTTTGGAACCCTTGGTTCTTTCCAAGACCAACTTGCTATTGTAGGTGGCAACTGTTCTATACAAGGATTTGATTGTGAAGGCAATGATCAATTCTGGACGGTGAGTTTATTTTTTTCTTATTTCTTTCTTTGCCTTCTTACTGTTTCTTTGTTTAAAATTCTTTTTCTTTGCCTTCTTTTTAGTCTTTGCTCTTCCTAGATTTTCTGTTTCTTTCTGGCCTTTTCTACTTTTTCGTCTTCACCGCTTATCTTTTTGTTAAGTTTAAGTTTATTCTTGTATGAAGTACATCAACCCTAATAGCCTCATGCCAGTCTGTCTACAAGTCATGAAGAGAAACGTTATCAAGTGTCAACTATCTATAATAATTAAAATTCTATGCTTAATTATGCTGACCCAAATATTCCAATGCTCTGTGGGCCACACTCTTCTCTCTGCTAACCAACTATGAATTTGTTGTTCTTATACCTTGCACAGTAGAAAGACCCCGTGTTCTAATGCTATCTCTTTTTTTTTTTTTTTTTTTGCAATAACAGGTCACTGGGGACAATGTCCGTTCACTTGCCTTAGTAGACTTTGATAAAGATGGCCACAAAGAGGTGAGTATTGCTGTTTCATTTTTTTAAAATCTCTCCACATTCAGAGAAAATAAAATAAAAAGTCTAATTTGAGTCGATTTGATCTGATCTGACATACATGTGGGCAGATTAAAGACAATCACAGATGTTTACATTTAGTCTGCTTGTTCAGTTCTGCCACTGAAAGTTCAATCTTTACTTTTCCCTCCAAATCAAAGTTGATAAAGACAGGAACAAACTCTGGCCAGTTGCTAGAATGGTTAAAGACAAACTTGCAAACTATTACACCATCTTGAAGTGCCCAAAAATATTAGTTTTTTTTTTTTTTTTTTTTTTTTTTTTTTTTTACAGTAAGGTTTACCCTGTACAAGGTCCGGGGCAACAAGGTAAGAGGGTTGTGTTAAGGGACAATTTATATGGATAGGAGAGGAAGATAACAGTTAACCCTAGACTTGAACAGGTTAAGATTGAAATGATCAGGGAAACATCCTCTTGGGTGTCTGTTCCACAGAGCAATTGTTTGCGAGAAGAAGCTGTCCGAGTGGAACTTACTTCTCCTTGATGGAATACAGAGGAAATGTGGGTGGTTTCTTACAATGTAAGTAATATGGCAGGTCCTAGCCATGTAGGTTAGACCTGGCGGGACCAAGGAGTGTAGTTTGAGCACTTTCCATGGACATAGCAAGAGAACACTTTTTGCTTAAATGTGTTTCACCTCCAGATCATGGCAGAATATATTTTGCATTCTGTGTGATGTCAGAATGAGCCAGGAGCATTAGTGAGTTGGCCTGGTGTATGACCTTCTGGCCATCAAGTGCAAATCTGCATCTCACTGGATGTCAGTGGCTGCCCCGACATGTGAACACCTGATGTGGGAAAGAACTGTATGAAAGATAGACCCCAACCCCAGAGAAGAGAGTAAACAGTCTCTGACATTGCACACACAGGAATGTAGTATCTACATTTGGATGAGGGATCCAGAACAACACACTGGCTGATGGCAATTGACAAAAACCATAGTTGAATAAAATGTAATGTTACATTTGAGAGATTAAGTCTCATATTTTCATTTACAATGTACATTGAGACTTTGTTACATTTTCACAAATCTTTCAAATTGGTTTTTGCTTATATTATTTGTTATGATGATTCCTTAATGACTGCAAATCTGCAAGATGTATGGCCGTGAATACAAGTATAAAAACATAGCCGTCTTCATCTCTGCTTTGATACAGAGTAAAACAACAAAAAAAACAGAGGATGTTGAAAAATATTTTGGCATTTTTATTATCTTTTATCTGAAGCATTTGATGAAGATTTTTTTCTCTTTTGTTTGTCAATGAAACAGTATTACTCTTTTCAAAGGCTTACTGACATATCACATTGAAACACCAGCTCTCGTATGATCACTGAAGTTAAGCAATATCAAACTTGGTCAGTACTTAGATGGATGATCACTTGGAAATACCAGGAACTATAAGCTTGGATGTGTGGGTGGTGTAAAGAATAACGGCTTGGGATTGAAAATCAGAGCACCGACTTCCAATTCCAGTCAGGTTTGTTATATTCACTTACATGCAAATACACGTGGGCAAGGTATAAATCCACCTTTTCTCCTCCCAGCTATGGGTTAATTAGTAGAACTTGTATCAGTAAATCATTATTATTGCCAAAAATCAGAGCACCGACTTCCAATTCCAGTCAGGTTTGTTATATTCACTTACATGCAAATACACGTGGGCAAGGTATAAATCCACCTTTTCTCCTCCCAGCTATGGGTTAATTAGTAGAACTTGTATCAGTAAATCATTATTATTGCCAAAAATTTCTTGCAATCTAAAATTTTATATTCTAGCTTTAAATAACCTGCAAGAGGTTGATATGCTGTAAAAAAGCAAATCAATCTCCATTTTTCAAGGCTTGATATTGCCAAACTCTTATAAAAAAAATATGGACTAAAATTGATGATTCACTCTTTCATGCACACACTGACATATTTAATCCTGAATATGTAATCCTGATTAATGTCTAAAAGTAAGATTATGCATTGCATCACCAGTAATATCCTCTGGAATGCAAAGATGCAAATACTACATTCATTCAAATCTCTGCCAGGCTAGTTATCTTATAAAAGAAGTGCAACTTTAAAAAAAGACTTATGAATCCTTATCAGAGATGTTTCAACAAGGCACATTGTAAGTCAGTGTGATTTCTCATCTTCAGCATGGCTTCTCATTTCCATGCTTGCCCATCTGCTCCAGCCCATTCATGTTTCTTCAACACGCACACAGCTATCCTGTGGTTTATACTGAAATTACGAGGGTCAACTTAAAAGTCAGAGGCTGACAAAGATATAAACTTAAGTAGACATACCAGTTGGTAGACGGAAAGACATGCAAATATATCAGTGTCTACCAAAATGGTGATCAGATTCAAGTTCTCAGTCAAAGAAATTTACCAGTGAATAAATTCACAACTTTTTTATTCTTTATTTTCTGAATGAGTTCAATTAAAACTTAGGATTTGGGAGCAAAAGTAACTTTTTATTTTATTAATTTTCAAATATTAAGAAGCTTTCTTGACCAAACTATTTTCTTGTATTGCTGGGATTGGTGTCTATTTAGAAATAGAACACACTTTTGCAATGTTTGGGAGCAGTTTGTAAAACCCCTGGGGGATAAAGATAAATCTAGGAAGTTGTAAAGAGCCATAATCACCCACAAACTAGAGGGGCATGGCACATAGGAGTTCATCTTGAGTTCGACATGAAGGCACATTGTAAATCAGTGTGATTTTCCCATCTTCAGCATGACTTCTCGTTCACATCTTGCCCATCTGCTGCACTCCATTTGTGTTTCTTCAATACCCACGCAGCCAATCTGTGATTTAAACTGCAACTACACTAAACGGACCTTAGGTACACCCCACTAGGCACGCATACAATTTTGTATTCTGAGTTGCTTTTCTTCTGTAATGGCTGCCAGCCACAGTTACAGAATCCAGTCTGCTCTACTATTTAACTCATATCTGGGGGCAGAATAGATGATTTTCATAGATGAATGTGTGAAAGTTAATATAACGATCTTGAATGGAATTCAAAATTGGTTCATCAATTTCTCATCCTTAGCCTGTAACCATTACACCACCAGCACATGCAGACATGTGAATAACCTGAGTAAATGCCACATGTGAATTAGGAGAGTGAAATCCTGACTTGTCTCTTCTCAGAATTTTTTGATATGCCTAGAAATATGGAGTTTTACAAGACTAAATTTCTTTTGTTTCATTGGAAAGGTGCAAGGGATTAACCATTATTTTCCTGACATTTTTTCCATAATATAGTTTTGTTTTGAAATATAGATCCTTCTTTCAAGTTCCACTATGTTTTCTTCCTTGACATATGTCCTTTCTTAGTACTACATTCCATGTTATATCAACTTAATATAATTGCCATGTTATATCATTTTAGTTCTACATACCATGTTATATCATCTTAATATTACATGCCATGTTATATCATCTTAATACCACATGCCATGTACCATCATAATATTACATGCCATGTATCATCTTAATACCACATTCCATGTATTATCTTAATAATACATGCTGTGTTATATCATCTTAATACTAGATGCCATGTTATATCATCTGTTAAACTTACTGTAATGAATCTGGAATATTAAAATCTAAGAAACAAAAATCAGTGCAGCATATACAATGGGTTGCTGAAAAGTTCTTAGTATAGTCCCACTTCCCAAAAATCAATGTTTTAATAGCTAAATATCAGAATGCTGATATTGAAAAAATATGCTGGGCCAAGAAATTTTCAGCACCCCTTCATATAAAACTATGAGTGGTTTCTTGATTTTGTAATAGAAATTAATCTGACTGAAAAATCATTAATGCTCTTTTGTCTTTCTGATAGATGCACTCACAACATATTACATCATCTACTAAAGAAATATGAAGACTTCTTTTTTTTACAATGGTTACTGATTTTGTTTTGTTAAACTTTACCTTTCCATTAACTGTAGGATTCTACACCAGGAATTGAAGCTTACCAGCAAAAGACTTAAGAATTCAATTATAAATGTTTCAAAGATTTTTTTTTTATTTGTAAATTTCTTCAATTTTATTTTCTTAACTCCTCTTTGAATTGTAAAGAGAACCAGAAATGAGTTCTATCATCAATTTTAATGATCCTAACTGAATTAGAATTTTTAAAAAAGTTGAGTTGTGCATATAATTCAGATTAATTAACTTTTTAAGTTGCCTGATACTATAAAATCTCTGACATGTTGTTCCTTACTTAGGCTTCCATTAAGGGTGGAAAGAACCAGTGAGAAAAACATCCATTCTGCCTTATTTGCAAGCATTTAGAATACAAAAGAACGGCAGAAAAGTATGGTGACAGATTTCCTGTCTGAATATCTGGATTGACGAATTATCATTATTTGGACTAATGTCCTCATTTTTGTTGTTATTGCCACAATGTTTCCTGAAAGGTCATGGTAACAACAACAAAGATGAGGAGATTAGTATGAATGTAAATAAAGTTTGCTTTTTTTTTATCAAAAAAACCTTCCTAGAAGGAAGCTGACCAACAAAGAATGAGTCATGTTTAACTTGATGTGATTGTTCATGTGAATGTTTAATAAAAACCATATTTTCAAAGGTAATCAAATCTCTTAGCCTATATTCTAAACACCTTGAAATCTGCTATTTTTTCCTTTTTTTACATAGCATTTGTTTTTTGGTAAGGACATTTTTATTACTATAATGATCGCTAGTAAAGAAGAAAGGGCACATTTTCTGATCTTTTGCAGTTGATTGTTGGTTCTGAGGATTTTGATATCAGAGTCTTTCGAGAGGATGAAATCATAGCTGAAATGACTGAGACTGAGGTAAGTGTTGGGACCTTGAAAAGACACAAAAAAATAAATATATACATTTTCAAGTCCCCTTAATGGGGGTACTTATAATATGTCAAGTTGGAGTGACCAGTTAATAATATCATGCCAAGTAAGTCAACAGATAATGGGTGAGCTAGGGAAGAAAGGAATATTCTCCCATTTTAATTTCCCCCATTATGGGTATTATTATATACATGATATAATAACCCCTTATTTCATGGACAGAATGGAAAGGCTGAAAGGAAAAGGAATGACAAACATGATTTGTTCTTAGTTTTATACTGCTAAGTCATAGACAAAATTATATATACATATTTACATTTGTCCCATGCAGAGAAACTATAACACATGTCTACATAACACATGTCTACATAACAAGCAAAAAACAAAAAATAAGGTCTTACTTATAATAATTCCCAATGAGAATTGGAGCTGTCAGATATTCTTCTGTGTTTCTGGAGAAGCCATATTTAAGATTCCAGATTCAAGCAAGCCAGATTTATCTGTTATGTCACTAGCGAAGACATATTCCTCTCAAATGGTGAATCATGGGTTTTTCCTAACATGAGGACTGTGAGCCAGATTTAGTTTCTATATCTGGTGAAGATATATTTGAAAAGAAAACTGTGCTATAGTCCTTAAAGCTGCTCACATGGCAGCTGGCTGTGGGGAGGCAGAATTATCCTCAGCCAGAGCTAGAGCTAAAAAAGCAACTGCTCAGTTTGACTCCTGGAAGGTGACTGTTGAACTAGCAACTTTTGTCACTCTATGAAGTGATGTCATTAAGCAGCCATCATGTGACTTCATCTCAGCCAAAGGGAGATAATCACCTTTTGTGTCCCTACATACACCACAACTACACTTTATCAACATGTAAAACCAGAGTTGGTGTCGATTTACACCAACATAGTATTAACCAGGTGACCTCCTCGACCAATGGAGCAAAATAAAAATAAAGATCTTCAGCCTGTATAAAAACAAACTAAAAGTCACACTCAGGGAGCACACCCAACAGGCACACACATCTGGTGCACTGAATGCATTCACTTACTCACACCACACCAAAGAAAGCTTAACTAACAAGGTAAAATATTTGCCCCCAAACTTGTCTATGTCAGCCTCAAAAAGAAGTTTCTGAGTTATTTATATCCATAAATATATGTGCACACACATACACACACACACATATGCATATGTTCACAGCTACATATATTATACACACACTGACAACTGCATGCATCCATACATACATAGACCTAGAACTTAGAACTCCTTTCTGCTTTCATTTAATTGTCACCATTGCTGTTATTAAATTGTATTTGAGTTTGTTTGATGATGATGTTTTATTCCTTTGGGCATGCAAAGTTTTCTTATCTCTTTCTTTCTCCATCCCTTTCTCCTGTGGGGGTGAGCAGTAAACTCTTTCACTCGACCATCACAACAAGGCCAACTGCAATCAACAGTAGCCTGTTCATCTTCAGAAGCAAGGTGGGGTGTATATGTAACATACTTTCTGTCTCACCCCTCCCCCACACACACCATGGATGTGTGTGTGTGTGTGTGTAGTATTAGTAGTAGTCACCCAATTTCTATGTGGGGAAACTTGGATTAATTGGTAAATGATAAAAATAGAAATTGAGGTGTTGGGACTAAACTTGAACATTTAAATTTCAAAAATTAAATTGACTATTCTTAGTCTTTGTTAATATGCAATAACATCAAAATGAATTAAATGCATAGTTCATATATATATATATATATATATATATATATATATATATATATATATATATATATATATATATATATATATACAGGATGCGATGGATAAATTGTCGTCTAAATTACTCAAAAATGTAAATAACACTGATATATCATTTTAACAGGTATATTTACCAAAATTACGCAAAAATGTCTCGAAATACTAAAGAGTAAGTTTATTCAATAAAAAATTGCCATTGACTTCAACCACGGCCTCCAGATGACTTTGGAATCTTCTGCAACTCTTCTGGATGGTCTCCTTCCTTAAGTTCGTGAATGCTGCCATAATTCTTGCCTTTAGTTCATCTTTGGTGTTGCATGAAGTTTTGTTGGTTTCTTGTTCAACTGCATCCCACACATAATAATCAAGGGGGTTGCAGTCTGGGGAGTTAGGTAGCCAGATGTAAGGGGTGATGTGGTCGCAGAAATTGTCTGACAGACATAACTGGGTCCTCCTACTTGTGTGGCATGGTGTAGAGTCCTGTTGCCAGAGATAGGGTCTTCTAGTAGCTACCCTCTTGACCCAGGGCAGCACTACCTCTTCAAGTCACTTGATGTAGGCCTCCATGTTGAGTCTGAGGCCCTGTGGGAAAATGAATGGAGGCATAATGTCGCCCTCACTAATAATCACTCTAAAAACTTTCGTAATCACCATTAGACTCATCCAACTCAAATTCTCTGCATTGTCTTCAGATTGACACCTAAATACTCTGAAATGTTCATATTGGAGCTTCCGGCACAGATGCCAAGCAGTACAGTATGTCATTTCCAAATTTCTGGCAGAGTGAATTGCATCATGGTGCTCTTTTTCTCATAGACAGTGCTCAACTCACCCTACTATAGTATGCAGTTGATAATATCAAAAGCAAACACTATGCATACGCAAAAATTAAAATATAAAAATGGCAACAATTTACCCATCGCACCCTGTATCTTCCATTTTGCTTTAGCTTTGTTATTTTTTTGTTTTGTTTCTCTTTCTAGACCATTACTTGCCTCCATCCAATTGATGAATGCAAATTTGGATATGCTCTAGGAAATGGAACTATTGGCGTCTACGAGAGAGCTTCCAGATCCTGGAGAATCAAGGTCTGTAGAAAAATATCAACAGATATTCAGTTATTTACACTATTTACATTGTTCGAACTATTGTCTTCATCTTTATTGTCATATTCATAAGGTTTTGGCTGTTGTATGCTCTGGCCATCTTCAGGTCATATATGTTGGAATTTTGAACCGAACCCTTTATTTAGTCCACTGGGGGTAGATTGTTCTAGTTCCATGCCTTTTCTGGATATCTCAGTTTTAGTTATTTCTCTTTAGTAACTCAACTCTCCAAGATTTTGTTCACCTCTGCTGTAGCTAGGTATTGAACTCACAACTCTTTGGGTTAAGTCCCTGGATTACTTCAAGTAATGCTTTTATCCACTGGGCCATGTGTTCTTGGGAACCCAAAGAGTTGTAAATTGTGAACAAAATCTTGGAGAGATGAATTACTTAACAAAAATAATGAGATATCCAGAAAGGGCATTGCACGTGGAACTAGAACAATCTACCCCCACTTGACGAAATAAAGGGTTCGGTTCAAAATTCTAATGTATATCACCTGAAGAAGAAGGCCAGAGTATACAACAGCCGAAACATTGTGAATATAACAATGAAGATGAGGACAACAATCTTAACAATGTAAATAGTGTAAATAATTATGATACCTTATCTCAGAAATATAGATAGATAGTCAGTTATTCATCTCAAAATTATTTTATTAAGTTTCATTTTGATTTCATCTGTAGTCCAAGAGCCATGCAGTGTCCATCCACAGTTTTGATTTGAACAATGACGGGGTCCCTGAACTTATTACTGGCTGGAGTAATGGCAAGGTATGTTCTTTAATTTTTACCTTTTGTCTTTTGTGTTTTTCATGCTTATTTCAGAACATAATACCTTTGACCACCACATCTGAAGTTATTATGTAAATCACATAAACTCCAATAATTTGAATTTGCTTTGAACAATTTTTGTCAAATTTTGAACAATTAATTTAGACATCAAACAAATGCGTTGAATTCTTAAGTAGTTTCAGCTTGTTTCCGTAAAGTTTCAAAACTTGTTTGAAGCAAATTTGAGTGATTGAGGTTTATGCGATTTGCATAATAACTTCAGACAGGCTGTGTATGAGAAAATCTCATTTCCTGACTCTCTTCCTGTGTAGAATGAAATATAATTGTTATAAGTAAAAGGAAATTAATCAACTCATTTATAGATTTCAGAAGATATGCTTTGGGCCTTGAAGTTACTTCATCACTCATGACACGATTTAAATAGTGGAACATTTAAAATGGGAAGAATAGATACAACTACTTAATCTCAAACAAAATGCAAGGAAAGAAACTTTTGCATGAGCAGAATTAACAGTCATTCATTCATTGATGGCTGACCTCACTTTTTGCAACTTAAGTTCTTTTATCATTTACTATACAATGTAATTGGTACCTGGATAGTCATTTTTTTAGTAATCTATCTAAATTGTTCTCTATTGTAATTTGCAGAAGTTTTACTATAATTTATTATTATTTATTTAAGGGAAACTATGAAAGGTAGTGTAATAAGCATGAGTGAGCATGCCAAACAATTATCTGAATTTCTAGGATGAAAAGTTATCATTATTTACATTCAGTCTAATGTCCTCATCTTTGTTGTTATTATCACAGCATTTCGGCTCAGTATATTGCTCTCCCCATCCTTCTCCTGGTGTCTGTCAATCCAAGTAAACTTCAAGCAATTTCAAACTGAACCCTTTATTTAACTGATCTGATTTAAAACTGAACCCTTTATTTAACTGATCTGATTTCAAACTGAACCCTATATTTAACTGATCTGATTTTAAACTGAACCGTTTATTTAACTGATCTGATTTCAAACTGAACCCTTTATTTAACTGATCTGATTTCAAACTGAACCCTTTATTTAACTGATCTGATTTCAAACTGAACCCTTTATTTAACTGATCTGATTTTAAACTGAACCCTTTATTTAACTGATCTGATTTCAAACTGAACCCTATATTTAACTGATCTGATTTTAAACTGAACCGTTTATTTAACTGATCTGATTTCAAACTGAACCCTTTATTTAACTGATCTGATTTCAAACTGAACCCTTTATTTAACTGATCTGATTTCAAACTGAACCCTTTATTTAACTGATCTGATTTTAAACTGAACCCTTTATTTAACTGATCTGATTTCAAACTGAACCCTTTATTTAACTGATCTGATTTTAAACTGAACCCTTTATTTAACTGATCTGATTTTAAACTGAACCCTTTATTTAACTGATCTGATTTCAAACTGAACCCTTTATTTAACTGATCTGATTTCAAACTGAACCCTTTATTTAACTGATCTGATTTTAAACTGAACCCTTTATTTAACTGATCTGATTTCAAACTGAACCCTTTATTTAACTGATCTGATTTTAAACTGAACCCTTTATTTAACTGATCTGATTTCAAACTGAACCCTTTATTTAACTGATCTGATTTCAAACTGAACCCTTTATTTAACTGATCTGATTTTAAACTGAACCCTTTATTTAACTGATCTGATTTAAAACTGAACCCTTTATTTAACTGATCTGATTTCAAACTGAACCCTTTATTTAACTGATCTGATTTTAAACTGAACCCTTTATTTAACTGATCTGATTTCAAACTGAACCCTTTATTTAACTGATCTGATTTTAAACTGAACACTTTATTTAACTGATCTGATTTTAAACTGAACCCTTTATTTAACTGATCTGATTTTAAACTGAACCCTTTATTTAACTGATCTGATTTCAAACTGAACCCTTTATTTAACTGATCTGATTTCAAACTGAACCCTTTATTTAACTGATCTGATTTTAAACTGAACCCTTTATTTAACTGATCTGATTTCAAACTGAACCCTTTATTTAACTGATCTGATTTTAAACTGAACCCTTTATTTAACTGATCTGATTTCAAACTGAACCCTTTATTTAACTGATCTGATTTTAAACTGAACCCTTTATTTAACTGATCTGATTTCAAACTGAACCCTTTATTTAACTGATCTGATTTCAAACTGAACCCTTTATTTAACTGATCTGATTTTAAACTGAACCCTTTATTTAACTGATCTGATTTCAAACTGAACCCTTTATTTAACTGATCTGATTTTAAACTGAACACTTTATTTAACTGATCTGATTTCAAACTGAACCCTTTATTTAACTGATCTGATTTCAAACTGAACCCTTTATTTAACTGATCTGATTTCAAACTGAACCCTTTATTTAACTGATCTGATTTCAAACTGAACCCTTTATTTAACTGATCTGATTTCAAACTGAACCCTTTATTTAACTGATCTGATTTCAAACTGAACCCTTTATTTACGGGAGCAGACATAGCGGAATACGGACAATCTGCTCCTGTAGATTAAATAAAGGTTTCAGTTTGAATTTTCTCAAAGGCTATCCAGATTGAAAGACACCTGAAGAAGGTCGGAGAGCACAATCCCCAAAATGTTGTGATAACAACAACAAAGATGAGGACTTTAGTCCGACTGTAAATTATATTATCAGTATGTGACGACAGTATATGAATGTATACATCTAATTTCCATTTCAGATTGATGTCAGGAATGAATCCAGCGGAGAGGTTATATTCAGAGACAATTTTAACAGTTCTGTGGCTGGCATTGTTCAGGTAACATGAAACAACTCAAACGAGTTATACAATTAAAATAAGTAAAACTGGCAGCTGCTCTTGAAAACAACCTCCAATCAGTTGTTAACGGGACAAGAAATGGCTTGTAAATTTTAACATCTCTAAAATGAAACTGCTATCCTTTATCATCATAGAGAACAATTTTTTCCCTCCATCAGCATGGCTGATGCTAACCTCCAGGAGAACAACTAATTGTGCCTTCTTGGTCTCTTGTTTTCTACTGATATCAAGTGGAGTGATTATATTGAATCAATTGCTAGGTCTGCTGCTAAAAAGGTTGGTTCACAGTGTTATGCTGTGCCAGTCAATTTTCTTCATTGGAATCCATCTTGCACACTTATAAATCTCCCATTTGTTTGTTCATTAAATATTACTGCCATATCTGGTCTGGTGCTACTGTAATATATCTTGAAATTCTCAAAATCCAAAGAAGTATCTGTAATTCTATCAATTCTGACCTGGCATCTCAACTTCAGTCACTTTCCAACCGCCATAACCTGGCTTCCCTCTGTCTTTCCTATAAATATTTTCATGGCAGTTGCTCTAATGAGCTCTCCACCTTGGTACCTCAACCACATGAATTTAAGCATACACTAGATTTGCTACTGTTGAAATAGGTAGATGTAACTGTGAGTTCTTTGTTAATAATGTCTTTTCTCACATTTCTCATCTCTGCCTGATAATTATTTATGAAGCCTTTGTTTTTTTTTCATGGTTGATAAGATTCAAAACATTTGATTGAATTAGTAGAAATGACTAAACACTATTTCAATTCAGTTAATGAGTCTAGTTTCTGTTTTGAAATACATATATGTATATTTAATGACTGTATTTATGGCTGCATTCTGTCCCATTATCAATCACCTTGGCCCAAAATAATGTGATGAGTACATGCAAAGTTCACTGTGTAATTTCTTACCCAAGTAATAACAATAAATAGTTGCTATATTCATTGTCATTAATGTCAGTTAAAAACAAAAGGAAAAGAATTTATGTCTTTTTAATTACCATATTTGACGGCATATAAGGTGCACTTTTTTTACTAAAAATCTTTCAAAATTCTCCTGCGTCTTATATGACATATGTAGGTTTACTAATTTTAATAATTACTATTTTTTTCTTGATTTGCCCTGCTGAAATTGGGGTGTGTCTTATACATCTGTGCATCTTATATGCTGTCAAATACAGTAGTTTTTTCCTTAGTTATATTAGATTTCATCTAAAATATAAAGCTTAAAGTTTGTTTTTTGTCAGTTTGAAATCCTAAAAATTAAGATTAATTATTTTAATAGATTCAATTAATTAAATAAAATATAATATTGATTTTTTTTGTGTGTGTGTGTGTGTGTGTGTGTGTGTGTAAATATTATGTAAAACCAGTTTGTGCCTGCCCAACATAGCAGCTCCTGCTTAATAGTGATAACTAATTTGCATGTTCACTACTAAAAATTAAATTTTTGTTATTTGTAATCAGGTCTTTTATGATCTTTATTTTTTTAATCATGTCACCCCATGCAAGGGAATAAAGCCAGTAGGAAGCAAGAGGTTACTGAGTGTTAGAGAATATAAGAAAAACTACTATTAATGAGAAAGGACAATAAAAGAACAAGAATTAAGATGACAGAAGATAACAACATTTATATTTTTGAAGTTGACTGGGAAGGAAGAATCCAGAAGAGAGTTCCACAAGTGAGACGTGTGATAGAAGAAGCTGTTATCATAGAACTTACAGTTACATCTAGCCATTTCAATTATAAATTGATGAGACCTGCCTGCCAATCAAGTACTGCATTTAAATTCATAAAGTCTAGGTAAGAAAAAGGAAAGCTCATCAGAACAATTACCATGAAAGTATTTATAGAAAAGAATAAACAATTGTTTTGTTAATGGTTCTTATAAATAAATTAGTTATTTAAATAAAGCTATTTTCTTCCTGAAAGTGGTAATCTATCATTAATATTTATTGCAATAAATTCTTACTTCTTGCTACTACTTGCTTCTTATTTGAATTTCATATTTATTACTACTATTTCCATGAGAAATTCTTACAAAGTTTTTTGCAAATAGAATTTTCTCCTTCTTAAAACCATTTATTGCCATTGTCATGTAGCCTCTTTAAGTTCTTGATAAAAAATATTATCTTTCCATGCCTAACAAACCTCTTGTTATTATTATTGCTAGCCATGATGTCTAATGCTCTGCAAAGGAGTCAACCATAGTCAGGATCATCGAGTCAATGCGAACAATCCTTTCCTTTAGCTATATAGTATGGGCTTTGCTAGGGCTACATACAGTTTTTGAAGTCAAACTTTTCTTTCTCCTAAACTGGTTGCCACCCAAGTCTGTCCTACTATTTACCCATAGCTGGGGGGAGAAGGGTAATAGCATGTAAGTGAATGTAATGAACTTGACTGGAATTCAAACTCAGCTATCCAATTACTCAATCCGAACTCTAACTTCTCTTTCCTGTCTATTTAATCCTTCAATGAAACTGGAACCCACGATTATTTAATCACTTTGTTATTGTCGTTACCTTTTTGCCATATTGCCTACATATTGTATATGGAATAAGTACCAAAATGTTTAAACTTATTGAATTGCATTAATTATGACAAATGTGATTGTTGGCACCCGTTCGCATCTGAGCGTCGGGATCGTCACCCTCTCTTTCTAATCCTTTCATCCTCCCTTGGTGATGGTGGCACAGATGGCTGTGAAAGCCCAGCCTACTCCTGAAGTATCATGTACAGGAGTGTGGGTGGTGGACATGACTGGGATATGAACATCATGAACACACCACCAACATGTCGGTACGGACTAAGGGCCTCCAGCTAATCAAGCCTGTCCCCATCACCTGTGGGACCATTGCTGCTGGACTTGCTGAAGGGTGAAAGAAAGCAAAGTCAAAAGAGAGTTTGATGAAGCCATTTGCATGAATTTGATTTTGGTGGACAACTCTGCACAATGGGGAAGCCCACACACTTGGCCAGAAGTGCCACCCTCAAGACTCAAAGGGGATTGAAACAGGTGAGACAAGTTTACTAACTACCATTGGATGATATATGCCAATATATGACTGCATAGCACATTGGAGCAAAGGAAAAGGATTTAGTCTGAAAAATGCCAGCTATCATTGCTCGTTGTGAAACCAAAAGGAAATAATATACAATCCATTGTCATTTTACATTGTAATCTATAGAGTGTGTAATGCAAATAAACTTTCAATCAGTTTAAAACAGTAATTATAAATAAATTCTGGTTTAATCAAAGTTTATATCATCTTTTAAGCAATAAGAATTATCACGACTTTTGAAGTTTTTTAACTGAATACACACCCCTCTTATTTCCAGGGAGCCTACACACAGCCTGGGAATGACCAACTCATCTGTTGTTCTGTGGAAGGAGAAGGTAACTTTCTTCTTTTCTTTTTTATTCTTTTGTAAATGCTCAAATGCAAATTTAGCTCAGTCTGCTTTTGTTCATTTAACACTTGAGAAAAGCATATATATATATATATATATATATATATATATATATATATATATAGGGGTTGGACAAAATAATTGGAACAGGTGCAAATTCCACTCCTATATTTCAAAGACCTATTATATTAAGAACTTTAACTAAAACTTTGTAATTGCAGGTTATATCTATTGTAAATACGTTTATTTATCTAATTTACTTTCTTTGTCTTATTTATTTTTAGAATTTAGTCAAATTTAAGCTAAATGTGTGACCTCTCCAAGTGCGCAAAAGGGAAAATTGTTGGAGCTCGCATGGCACGAGCCTCGATCACTAAGGTTGTTGAACTGTTTGGTTTTTCAAGAGCTACCATATCAAGAACTATGGCACAATTCAAGAAACAGGGCAAAACCTCTAGCAACCATAGCAATTCGGGCCGGATTTTCAAATGTACTGACAGGGACCGACATGCATAGAAACGCAATGTGGCAAAAAATCATTGGACTACTGCAGCCAAAGTGACTGCTGAGTTGAATAATCATCTGAATAGTTCAGTTTCTACTAAAACTGTTCATCGTGAGCTCCATAAGGATGCATATCATGTAAGAGCCGCCGTAAGGAAACCTCTTCTCTCCACTCACAGCATTCAGAAGAGGTTGAAGTGGTGCAGAGATCACAATGCCTGGTCTGCAGACCAATAGAAGCAAGTCTTTTTTCCAACTTCAGGACAAGTGTGTGGAGGCAGCCCAAAGAAGCTTACAACCGTAACTGCCGTCTTTCAACAGTGAAGCATGGAGGTGGATCAGTGATAGTTTGGGCCGCCATATCCTGGAAATGCCTCAGTCCAATAGTTGCCCTGCATGGTAGAATCAACAGCAAAGATTACCCGAACATTTTGGGAGATCATGTTCATCCAATTGCCCAGACTTTATTCCCTGATGTTGACTGCATCTTCCAAGACGATAATGCTCCAATACATACCGCTCGAGTGGTTAAGAATTGGTATGAAGAGCATGAAAGTGAGCTAGAACACATGGAGTGGCCTCCCCAATCTCCAGATATCAATATTATTGAACATTTGTGGTGCATTTTGGAGTGACAAGTTAGGAGCCGCTATCCTTTCACCGTTGTGTCTTAAAGAGCTGGAGCAGGTTTTAATGGAAGAATGGCTGAAAATTCCTCTGAATGAAGTCAGGAAGCTGTATGATTTCCATTCCTAGACGTATTAAATCTGTATGTGAGGCTAAAGGAAGACCAACTCCATATTAAATAAATTTTCTTTGAATTTAACAAGTGTTTCAATTATTTTGTCCAACCCCTGTATATACCTGTACCTTTATTCTGTCCTATCATGATTTATCTTGGCAAAGTGTCTTTGACATGATACTGTGATTGTTTTAACAGAAAAGAGAAGAAAGTATGTGAATAAATCACCTTACTGCATAAACAGTATTAATAGTAACCAATTATTGTAGCTATTCTCAGCTTTGACTGAAATCAATTATTAATCAATTCATATTGAGCAGTTTGAATAAAAAGAAAAGTGAAAAAACATTTAAAAAATGTGGTGTATCTGTAAAGCATTTTTCATCAGTTAATTGGTTGTACTTGCCTTTCAGTGCGAGGCTATAACCCCTTAACTCCTCAAAAGGGTCAGACTTTGATGGATATCAATGTTGAACAAGAAATGATTCGGGAACTTACCCAAAAGAAACAGGTCAGTGGTTTTTACAAAAATATTCTTGTCTATCGATTGAAATTAGTTTTCTTCACCTCCTTTTCTTGATCAATATTTGACTACAATATTCTTTCTTCTTGCACTGGCAATTTTGTTTATCATTTGACAGAGGAGTTGAGATTCTCAACCACTAATTACTTCATAACCAGAATGGGTAACAGGAAAACTAGAAGCTAGCTGATTTCCTATCATTCTCCAATATTCATCAGGCCCCAATCTTACCCTGACACAGAATTTTTTCTGTGGCCCACCAACATTCTCTAAAACAAATTGTACTCCTGTAGTAATGACAGATGCTGACAAAACAAAACAACATCCCATCCAAGCCAAGACATGCAAGTCAACTGTCTTCTCTTAAAAAAAATAATAATAATAATTAATGAGTGACTTTCATTCAAGAAAGTCAGGCAAAGTGTTTCTGAAGGAATTATTGATACCATGCATAGTTGTTTTAAGCTACCGTGGAATTTGTTTATTGTCTTTCTCTTATTTTTAATCCTCATAGGAATGACTGTAAAACACTTGCCCCTGCCCAATTTATAAGCAGAAGCACACAAAAGATGCTGAGATTTTTTCCTAGCCAATGAAATTGTCCATTTCTCAGTTTCATTTGACTTAGTCCCAGTCTGTCTTTCCTCAAAGTCAGAATGTTATGTCCACTTGTCTAAACTTGCTTTTGTGTGTCAACACCAATGCTTAGTTTGTGACCTTTTTACCACATTACTGTTGCTTTGCCTTATTACTGTTAATTTGCCTTGCATATATTGTTTGCTGGCTTTATATTTTTTTTGCCCTGTTCTTTTCTTTTTCTTGTTATTGCAAACATTGTCCATTCTGCCTATATTTCTGAGATTGTATTGTAGTTATTTACATAGTTCAGACTTTCGTCTTTATCTTTATTGCCATGTTCATGACATTTCAGCCGTTGTATGCTCCAGCTTTCTTCAGGTGATTGGAATTTTGAACTGAACCCTTTATTTCATCCATCTAACATTCTTACACTGATGCAGAGACTTACGTCTCATCCCTTCAAGCTTGGCACAAAGACTTCCCATCAATTCAAGGAGAGCCCATTTGGTCGAAGAAAAAGTCTTGTCCAAGAAAGAATCCACTACAACTGTTGAATAAAAGAGAAACTGCAATTTGATATCTCCCAGAGGCCCGAGGCCTTCCTCAGCAGAATTACTGATAAGTAGACTGAAAGAGGATCCAGCATGACCTTGATAAATCCATCAGATATGAATTCAATGCAGTCAAGGCCTGCCAAGTAGAAAAATTAAACAAATTGAAAGATCAGAAGCTGAGGCACAAGGTCCATCACCCCCCCCCCCCCCAGTGAAGGCAGTAATCAACATCAGTCAACACCAGCTGAGTGCCTCTGAGGATTCTACTAAACAGGAGTCTCAACTTCACCACAACCATCAAACAGATATCATACTTGGACATCATTGCCTGAATCAAGGAAATAGTCTTGAACATCCCTCAGTCTTGGGTGGATGATCTAAGATGGAAAGTGAGACAGATACTGGAGAAAGCCATACTGACCAAATCAGATATCACAAAACTAGAGAGGCTGGCAATCAGAACCCTACTGAGGAATGAAAACTTCATCATACTACCAGCTGACAAAATCAATGTGACTGAAGTGATGGACCAATCAGAATATACAGGAAAAGTGGAAGACCTCATTAGAAATTGTAGCTACAGTAAAGAAAGATCCAACAATGAAAACATGTGAACTCAACAAGATCATCAATACAGTTCACAATGGTGAGAGGAAACGGCAATAAATTCACATTCCTGGATGTACTAATATCTCAAACAAAGCATGGGTTAAAGACATCTAAAGCCAACATTTACCGGACAATACTTCAACTTCAACTCCCATCACCCATACAGTGTAAAGATGGAAATCGTCTGCTGCCTACAACATTGAGCAAAAGTCATAATGGCGATCCAGAGACATATGAACAAAGAAATGGTCAGTGTAAGCAGTACCCTACAAAAATAAAAACTACCCTAGGTACATGGCAGCATCTCCAACCAACTGGGATAGAAGGGTACAAGAGGATAACAACATTCAGAAAACAGCTTCAGTCTTGTTTGCTAAATTTCATAATTAAGTTGCTGTCATTTTTATCTTCACTAATTGAAAACCAGGTGATCCACAAGTGTAGATAACTGATACTGAAGACTGTTAAATATCTCTTTTGAATGACTTTTCTTAACTTGCAGGAATTTAAAAAAGTTTATCTTTTCATGTGTTTATAACAAAAAACAGTCTTGTTCAGTATATGCTTGTAAATACAAGAATTGTATATATTCTATATAAATATTAATGCGTCAGAAGATTCTATCTGTTATCCCTTTCTTACTCATTGTCTTTTGTCTTTTTGCAATGTAGGCACTGTTGATGGAGCTAAAAAATTATCAAGACAACTTGTCACAATCTCAAAAACCACTCACTGAAGAATTTGATAAGCCTGGTTCCTTGATTCCTGTAAGTTTTCATTTTTGATGCTACTTTAATTTCTTCAGGAAAATGAAAATCATTTTGAAAAAAAAAAAAGACAAACCTAAGTAGCTAAATTAAAATGAGGTGAATGTAATGTTATACCATACATATGAACTATAATGAGTATGTCCCAATCCTTATAAATATAGTGGAATATACTGTATGTTGATTCACTATGGGATTCACTTGCAATTCACCTTTAGCAATTGATTACTTACCTCACGCTGCTGGCGGATCTTGTATGTGTTCCTGTTATAAATAATATCGTTCATTTCTAACCCTCGTTTTGGTTATTCTTATTCAGCAACTTTTTCCTAGGTTACAACATGTAATCACTGCCATCTCAGGAGACTTGAATTACAGCTATATCACGTTGAAACAACGGTTCTTGTATGATCCCTAAAGTTAAGCAATGTTGAGCCTGGTCAGTATTTAGATGGGTGACTGCTTGGGAATACCAGGTGCTGTAAGCTTGGATATATAGGTGGTGTAATGGATAACAGCTCAGAATTGGAAATCAGAGAGTCAAATTCCAATTCCAATATGGCTTATTAGATTCACTTATGTGCAAATACCCTTGAGAAAGGTAGAAATCCATGTCTTCCCTCCTCAGTATGGGTTAATAACTTGTATCAGTAAAAATCATAATTATCTCCAAAAAATCTTATGATCTAAAAATATTTTGTAGCTTTAAATAACCTGCAAACTGTTGATAAGCCATAGAAAGCAAATCAATCAATCAAAATTCAAAATACATCTCTTTAATTTGTTCAGAAACACAGTGACTGAATATAATTATTTTCATCAAAAACATGTCAGTAAACAGAATGTTTTAGGTTATCCAACTTGAAAATTTTCAAGAGAAACAGCCGACCAAATTATTTTCCTTGCCTTTAAAGTTATCTTTATTCATGTTTCTCTTCTAATTCTTGCCCTCAATTTATTCAGGTCAACACACAAGTTGAGACAGAATTGAGTGTTCAACCAGAAACACAGGAATCTCCTGTAAGTACATGAAGTGGGATTTACAATTGTTTCTAACATTTCTATCTTGTATTTATTCCGAATTAGAAATTTTGCTTTGTTTGATTTTCTCTGAGTGAAAAATTGTTAATATGAAAACTGCTAAAGAATTCATTTTTATTATTACTCTTGCAGAACTTATTATAAGATATCTAAAGAAATAGCATTTTTGACTACTTCCAATTATTTCATTTTCAAATATTGAAATTTCAAAAGTAAATTAACTTTCTGCTTTTCTAAAAAAACGCAAAGAAATTAGATGTTAAAATTGGCTACTGCCTTCCTTTGGAAAATCTTGCAAAACATTGTATCCATATTTGCTAACATAAATGTAGTGTGTGTGTGTATATATATATATATATATATATATATATATATATATATGTATATATATAAAAGAGATAGATTGGTTAATAAAACAAAGACAAAGGGAAGGGTACCAAACATTTATTAAATATTAACCATATGACAAATATTATTAAATATTAATTATTAACGATATGACAAATGAAGCATGGAAAAAAGGTTTTAAGTCCAGAATTTTCAGACACACCTGTGTCCTTCATCAATGGAGCGAGAAAAAAAACAGAGAAATGGGAATTACTCACTAACAGATGTTTTTGTAGACAGGGTATTTTCTGGTGGAAATCATATTATTAGCAAAAACCCGATCTCTGTCTGATTCCTTGTTGTGTGAAACTTTTTATGAAAATAAACTTACGTCTAAAATTTTGATCAGTGTAAGAGCATTGGCCTAATGCTCTTACACTGATCAAAATTTTTAGTCTTTTAGTAGTAGTAGTAGGCGAAGTAAGATTGTAAACATAGATGAAGAGAGTTATAGTTTGCAAAGTGGGGCAGACATCTCGCATGGAGCCAGTATAGCTGAAAATTGTCAATTTCAGAAAAACGGGCTGTAGTTAAGATAACTTGTTCATTTCTGGGAAAGCATCTAACAAGACAAAAAAAGGAAGGAGGGACAACGGAATATATAGTAATAAAATATAAGTAAGAGAAATAAAAGAAAAAAGGGAAGGAACAAACAAAAAGGATAAAACTTCGGGATCGGCCATGGTTAAAAAAATGGGGGAGATGCAGAAATAAAAGAGAGAAAAAAAGGGTATACATTTATAGATGCACATATGCACATAAATGCACATAGCAGTGTGTAAATATACACAAGCCACCACATAAACTTATGAATCTCAATACACATAAAGATATGAATACATTTTTTTTTTTTTTTTTTTTTTTAAGCTTTTCACCCCAGGCAAGGCTGGAAGCCACTAGCACGCAAGGGGTTACAGAGGATTTGGAGCGAGAGCAAATAGGAGTGTTAGAGGAAAGGATGTGGAGAAGGATAGAGGATAGATCAGGGCAACTGGAGGTGTCGATTGATGTTACACTTGAATAGTTGGAGATCATAGTCATCAGGGAAACAGGAATGAGGAAGGGAGTTCCATAGGCGTGAGGTGCGAGATATGAAGCTATTGGAGTAGAAGAGACGTCTACATTTAACAGTTTCAACAGTGAAGGGGTGGGAACGGGATGCCAGCCTCGTAGGAAGCTTGAATTCATGGAGCCTGGGAACCAGCGATAGTAGCTCATCGGAGCAATTACATACAAGATTAATATGTATCTACACTAACCTTTCATACTCCTTACATAAGCTTATAAGTAAAGGAACTATAGTTATAGAACCAAAAATGGTATAAAAGAGGGTGACCGGAAAGTAGCCATCAATATACATGGCAATATTTCCATTACAGAATAGTGTGTAAGGAAGGAAATCATAGGTGGCAGAACATAAAAATATAGTAGGTAGGAGATGATTGTTAAAATTTGGAGTTAAAGTGTGGGTAGAAGGCCTACTCATCTAAGGAGCAGTGTTGCTGATAATGGGTTTCCTTGTAGAAATTATATTCTCTGAGTAAACCCAAATCTTTTTTTAGTCCCTTTATGTTGGAATTTGCTTTTAGGATATACTCCATTCTGTGTATATTCTCCCAGCTAACGAACCCAGACACTAAAAACATGCACCCGACATCGTTGGTGCTATGACCAGGTTGGTTGAATTGTACAGAGGCCGGGAAATTGTTGTTGTCCCTCATGCTTTTCTTGTGGTTATGGCACCGCAAATGGAACTTTGTTCCCGTTTCTCCCACATAATTCCCCTTCTCGCATTTGTGACAGAAAAGTAAGTATATGAGATTGGAACAGCTTAAAGCAGGTGGTCTGAATGCTACGTGAGTACTGGGGGGGGGGGGGTAAATGTTGTGAGTGATGATGATGTGTTTGCAGACCAGGCACTGGGGTTTGTTGCAGGTGGCTTTCCCTTGGTGAGGTGATGTGTTGCAGATTTTTGATGATGTTAAAAGTCTGAAGACGTTGGGGAGCTAATTCCTATTAAGAAAGTGATCGTAAAGTTATCCTATGTGTAAGCTGTAATCTTCCTTATGAGAACAGATGCATTTAATGTGTAAGCATTGGCTGTAGATTATAGATTTTTAAAAAATTCAAGATAGCAATGACCATCAGTAGGCTTGGTGTATCGTGTAGTGGAGACGTGGTTGGTATTGAGACATACCAGTGTGTCCAGAAATGTAAGTGGTAGAATATTCCATAGTGAATTTGATGGTGTGGCGGAAATTATTAAGGTGTTTTTTAAGACCTAGGGGATTGTTCTCTCCATATGTCCATATGAAGAAAATGTCGTCTATGTACTTGTGGTAGTGTAGGGGTGCCAGGTGGTATCTACTAAAGATATCTTGTTCAAGGGCATCCATGAAAATGTCAGCATAGCTGGGGGCCATTTTTGTTCCCATCGCTGTGCCTCTAACTTGAAGAAAATGGTGCTCGTTGAACTGGAAGTTGTTATGTGCGAGTATGAAATATATAATGTCTAGTATACGGTGCTCAGGGAAATCTCGGGTGCTTAAAAATGTTTGCAGGCTCATATACCCTCCTCATGTGGGATGTTAGAATATAAGGATGACACATCGAAGGTTACAAGAAGTGCATTGTCTGGTAAACTATCTATATTACTCAGAATTCTTAGGAAATGGGTTGTGCCTTTAATGCAGCTAGGAATAGAGTGTAGTAGAGGTTTGAGGAATTGGTCAATGTAACCAGAAATGTGTTGTGTCAGGGTTCCTATACCAGAAACTATAGGCTGGTCGGGTGGATGGATCTTAAGAGATTCTATCAGCTCATGCGTTTTATGTGGGTTATTGTTGATGTCCTCTATAGAGAGGTTGGTGGTTGTGTCTTTGATTATTTTAGGGAGTTTGTGTAATTTGGGGAGGGTGTAGAATGTGCCAGGTTTGGGTCTATCAGGGATTAAAGCCTTGATCGGTACCTGGATGCTGTGGTCTAGATGCCTGATTAGAGAATGGAGTTCAGACATAAAAACTTCAGTGGGATCTAGGGAGAGTTTTTTTTTATAAAAGGAGGGATCATTGAGCTGGGCCTCCCTTCTGCAATATATTTTCTCTTGTTCACGATAATGATTGAACCGCCCTTGTTGGCTTGTTTTATGACTATGTCTTTGTTAGCTTGGAGGGATTTTATGGCTGTCCGTTTCTGTCTCGTGCTGTTGCTGTGGTTTAGATGGAGTTTGCTTTGTATGAATTTGTCTAGGTGGTTCCTGACACTTTTTGTATACGAATCAATGTGGTGGTTGAATTTGTTGGGTGGACTCCAATGTGTAGACTTGTGTGGTGTATGTCTTGTCATGGGTGGTGGAAAAGTATTTTGGATGGGCAAAAAGAAACTCCTTTTGATAATACGGTTTGCTCTTCAGTTGTTGGTTTGTAGTTGGATAAGTTGATGTAGTTGGTTTGTGGAGTCATATGGGTGTCAGATTGGATATGCTGATGTAGAAGACGAAGAGATTGGACAGCCTGGATAAAGTTCTGTGTGTAATTGAGAGGTTTCAAGAACTGGTCATTGTTAATTAAATTGCATATTTTGTTGCACTTTCATGTCAGGCATAATTTAACATGTTTGTTGTATATGATTTGTAGGGCATGAAATACTTCGGAAGAGTGGTTGAATTCTAGTGAATTGTGTAGAATAGAAGCAGTTCTTTTACAAAGATAGGAAGGCGTCTGTTGTCTGGAGTAGGCTGCTTTAAGAGTAAGATTGCATAGTTGGGAAGAGGCAGAGTTGTAGATCTGTTGAGACTTGGATCTAAGACACATGTCCGTAGAGAATTGTAAATTGTTCTTTAATCTAAGTCCTTTAGGGGCAATGTCCATTTTTTGTATATGGTAAGGAATAGTTATATGTGTGTGTGTATATTTAAGCAGCAAATTTTCATTCAAGCATTATTGGTTAAATAATTTAGATGTATTATGTCTATTTATTTTAGTTTTAATCATTTCAAGTCCATAATAGATAAAAATTTAGTTAATTTCATCTTGTATGATAGATATAAAATGTTCAGATTGTGTTATCAAAAATCTGCAGTGCAGGCAATAACATATAATCAGGTTTGCTAAGATATTTAATTTTTGATATAAAGCAAAGCTAAAATACACTGGAAGTGACTAAATCCATGATTGTAAAATGTTGTGATTGTAGCAATCCCACTTTGTAAATAGACATAAAAGCATTGGTCCAAATCAGAAGAAAAAGTTAGTTTCTTTTTTTTTTTCCTAAGCATTCACTATTTGCCTCAATCACCAATTGTATTTAATACACCAACTTCCCTTATTATTTCAGGCACATGTACTTCTTACAATCTCCACCAACAATGGTAAGTGTGTCTTTCATTTATCTTACTAATCCTCTGGGAAAAAAAGACACACACACACACACACACACATATATATATATATGTGTAATTTGGCAGCAACTTTTCTTTTGAACATGTAGTATTGAATGTTAAAGACAACATAGTCTTGCATATTTTCTTTTGAATTTTCTCATATTCTCTAATGAGACTTTTTATTTGAAAATGATTTCGAAATAAGTATTGTCCGTACGATGACCAAGCACTTTCGAACATCATTGTTCATCATCAGGGTCAATATTTTTAGTCAAAATCTTTTTATAGCAAGGGTAAAGGGTCCATGTATGCAACACATGCCTTACATTTTTTCCAGGATAAATAATTTTGTGAAATATAAAATTAATTATTGATAATTTTCACTATCCTCTTTGTACTTTAATAGGGAGCATGCAAGACGAAACATAATAGTGAGTGGGTGAAAGAAGGATAGTCACTGAAATGCTTGTGTTAGAAATGGCTGTGGCTTTAGCCTTCCCTGTTTTATTATTCTCTTCAAGCTGGGAGCATGAAAAAGAGAAACAGAATAATAAAGTGGGGCGTTTACAGAGAGAAAGCCACAGAAAAGCAGAAATTCTTTTGTTTGTTTTCCATCCATATTAAGCCAGCAGACACTCTCTACTGAAGTATCACTTCAGTAGAGAGTAGAGATATTTTTATTGTGTGTGGCTGAAATCAAAGACTTGCCTATTCAAAGGACTTACAATCAGACAGATTTAGATGAAAAATCTGTATTATTAGGTTCTGAAGTGTATATAGGGAATGTCTGATGACTTTAGTGTCACATCAAAAGTTCTTCTTTCTACTGACTTTTAAAAAATTTTAACCCATAAAGAGTAGTCTTAAGAAACCAAATTCAGTCATGTGATCATTACCCAGAAAATTTCTGACTCGTTAATATGTGGAGCAAAACAGATCAACCGGCAAAGTCTATTTTTTTGTGATTAAAAGGTAAGTTTTCAACTGTTTCAATGTCTTAAGATTTAACTTTAAATGTTCAGAATTATTTTTTTAAAGCTATATAAAAAGATTTCTTGATAATATTGTACAGTGTAACCCGGATATAAGAGAGATTTTCTCCGGTCCAAAATTAGAGCCTGTGTCAATGTATATAAATTAAACCCGGATATAAGAGAAACCCGGATATAAGATAGATTTTCTCTGGTCCCGTCCTCCCCGATATAAGAGAGTTCATTTTGAATGACAGTGTGATGTCGTAAATCGCTCAAACAGGTCAGTTAGAGAGTGAAGTTCAATGACTTAATCTAGACTAGTCTAGAGACACGGTGTGTCCAGTCTGTGTCTGTAGGAGACACCCTCTACCTTATGATTTTGCTTTGTGTGTCTAAGGGTAGCACCGCCCGCTTTTTTGCCGACTTTGCTTGTTGTTGCATTTACTGGACAGCACTTTCACTTTACCCACTGTTCTGTTGAGTCAGAAGTTTGTCTGTTTGTTAATTTTGCAGATGAAAACCGTTTGCTTGCGATCATTGTGATTAGTGATGTCGGCGTCTCAACAGAAAACTCTGAGCATTTCTGAACAGTTGGAGCTCATCGACGATGTCAAAGTGAAGAAACTCAAACTGGCCGCTGCAGCCAAAAAGTACGGAATCAGTTATTCAACAGCAGCAAAAATTCTTCAAGAAAGAAGACAATCTCAGATCTTGCATGCAAATGAACGGAAACACTAATCGCAAACGAAAGCGCCAATCCGTGCACAAGGACGTTAACGAAGCGCTTACACAATGGTTTACGCAAGCATGTGCTCATGGAGCTACCGTCACTTATCACGTCATCAGGCAGAAAGCATCACAACTGGCCGTAAATCTTGAAATTGATTTTGAACCAAGCAATGACTGGCTCATGCACTGGAAGCAGGCCAATAATGTTTCGTTCAAAAAATTTCACGGCGAATCAACGTCAGCAGATCATGGTTCTGCCAACGAATGGGTGACAAACGTTTTGCCACAACTTTTTCGTGGATATGATCCAAAAGATGTTTGGAACTGTGATGAAACGGGAATTTTCTACAAAGCCATGCCATCTGGATCTTTGCGATTTGCCGGCAACGAACAGTCGAATGGGACAAAACTCACGATGTTCCCAGACTCACGATGCTTCAGTTCACAAACATGGACGGCAGTGAAAAGCAAGCTGTAGTTGTTGGTAAGTCGGCAAAACCACACTGCTTTAAAAATGTCTAAACTCTGCCGTTTTCTTACTTCGCTAATCGTAAAGCCTGGATGACTAGTCAGCTGTTTACTGACGTTATGAAAACGCTTGATCGAAAAATGATTGCTCAAAATCGAAAGATTATTCTGTTTTTGGACAATGCAACTTGTCATAACTTACTGCCGGGTACAAATCTGTCAAACATCAAATTGTCGTTCATGTCACCAAACACCACCAGCCTCATTCAACCTTTGGATCAAGGCATCATTCGTTCATTCAAAGCGTATTATCGTCGGGAACTTGTTCGAATGCAAATCGCAGCGATTGATGCTACACCGCCAGTGCCGCTGTCCAAAGTGGCCAAGCAGATAACTGTTTTGAAGGCCATGCACATGATGAAACGAGCACTTTTCATGGTCAAACCGTCAACAATTCAAAATTGTTTTAAAAAGGCCGGCTTTGTCATTGAATCACAGGCTGAAGTGGAAGAAATACTCGACGAAAATGATCAAGTTTCTCCACCATCGGGCATGGAGCAAACAGATTTTGACGAATTTATCAGCTTCGACGACCGTACACAATGTTATGGAGAACTGACTGACGCGGACATCACACGTGGTATAAAATCGGATGATCAAGATTTTGACGAAGATGATGATGCTGAAAGCGTAATTCTGAAGTTTCTGAAAGTGACAAACCAGTGCCAAATTCTCTGGCTGCATTGAATGCACTTGAAACTCTGACAGCCTACTTTGAAGCAAAAAGCAGTAATCCTGATGGCGCATTGAAAATGATTTACAGACTGTATGAAAGTGTTCATGATGTTAACAAAGAGATTTCTGTACAATCAAAAATGACTGACTTTTTTAAGAAAAAGTAATTTTTGATTGAATTATTTTTGAAAACTGATTGAAAATGTATTTTTGTCTGTGTTTTTGTATTTTTTATGTCTATAACTGTTAAATAAACTAGTGTTCTGTACGTAAAAAGCATTATATGAAGTGTTCCCATACTTACCTAAACAAAATAGACCAAACCCGGATATAAGAGAAACCCGGATATAAGATACTTCTTCTCCGGTCCCGACAACTCTCTTATATCCGGGTTACACTGTATATTATTTCATTAAGCATGTTAAATTTTGTTAAAGGATATTTATTAAAAATTCACTGCAATACCTAATATTAAAATTAAATTAAAAGTATTTAAATTCAAATTTCATGTATTAATATTGGTTTTATTTTAAAGAAGAAACGGTAATTAAAACAATATTAATTTAGTTTACATCATAATTATGAATTTTCACTTTTGCATTTATCAATCAACATTATTTTCTGACACCTGTTAAATTAAAATAAAAATGTCTACATCTCATTAAACTGGAAGCTGTTAATTTGATGATTTGTGAACAAGATTAAACCAAAATTACTTGTTTTTTTTCTTAAAAAGTAGTGAAAAACAACTTTTTTGCGAGGGAGGGTCACATTTTTTTATGTAACCGTTGAAGTAGAAAGTAGGTTCTTTTTTTCCCTCTCTGCCTTGACAATTAGTCTGCTTAATGGACTGCATGCCCTAGTTTCCAAGTCACTCTTCACCACTGATATATACATATGAATAAAGACAAAAGAAAAACTTTTCTTCACCAACATGTTTTGTCCTCTGATGGACTTTATCAAGGCAAATGATTTACATCACTTAGCATCCTCAATAGTTTACCTTGACTTTCTCCTGAGTTAGCCATATTTAAAGTCAACCCATTAGAATACTATGGAAAGATCTGTTGGAAAATGTTCTATTTTTAATTCTATATAATATATAGAGGGTGATTGAAAAGTAACTCCCTGTTTTATGTATGAATGGCCAGCCAGGAATCCTAACTTAACACTCTGTGACTTTTTTTCTCTGGGGTTGGTTCAAGGAACAAGTCTACTATACCAAACCAAGACTTTGGAAGAACTTGAAGGGTGAATGCAAGAAGTTATGTCTTCCATATCACAAGAGTTCCTGGTGAAATCAGTTGACATGATTCCTGGGTGGCTAGAGAAGCTGGTAGTGAAGTCTGATGACCATATCAAATTTTAAACAAAAGCTCATGCTAAACGCTTTCCTCTCAGATCCATTTCTTGTAAAAATTACAGTTAATAAATAAATTATAAGTATTTTAAAATGTGGAGTTACATTTTCATATACAAAGTGTGTGTATATATATATATATATATGTATATATATATATATATATGGCCCGATGATTGCATCTAGCATGAAACAGACTGTTGCCTCTAAGTGTTGACTTCTATGTTCACTTTTATATATATATATATATATATATATATATATATATATATATATATATATGTATGTATGTATGTATATGTATGTATGTATGTACAAAAAATTTAATTTAAAAAAAAAGATTTTAAACAGCTAACCATATCCTCAAAAATAGCAACACACCTGCAAAATCAAAACTACAAAGAATGAACATTATTTATGAGTTCAAATGCTCTTTAAGGAACTGTGTTCCTGATCAGACTGAACTCATAAATAATTACATTGGTCACTTTACTATATGCCTATCCAGACGATTTATGTTACACCTATCTGACCACAGCTTCATTAGAACTCATTTAAACACACACATAAACCTACCAGACTCAATCCGAAACATACTAGTAGAAAATACAAGCATAATAACCTCGTCCACATAGAAGCCTTAATAATAAAAAAAGAAAAAGCCAGCACCCAATAATATTAACTACAAACACGGCCACAATTTTGATCACTATATTCAGAAAATAAAACATCCCTATAACTCTAGATACCTACACACAACCCATAGATCCAGTCAAAAAGTAAAAATAAAATCATCCTTGATAATGACTCAAAGTAAAGCCAAAAGCATTTGGAATTACACAACATTTGGACAGTTTCTACACACTCTGCGTCCTGAAAAGAAAACACTTGTTTGAATACAAGAAAAATTAAATAAAAAGCTTAATCACAGTACCTTGTCTGTTGTCTTTAATGAAATATGTATAAAAGAGGGTTTGCTGCCTAAATACACAATTATAAATCTGTTTGTTTCCAGATACAATCATTCGAGCTGTTACCATTTTTGCTGAAGGAATTTTTGATGGAGAAAGCCATGTGCTGTAAGTCTGAAAATTCCGCTTGTTTTGGAAATTCATTAAACAACTGGAAATAGTGCCATTCTATTGAAAATGTTTTCTATTAATGTTTTAAAAGTCATTTCACCCCCAATCAATGCCACTAAAACGCAAGGGGTTACTGGAAATGGAAGAGAATGAGAAAACTTAGGTGAGGAGAAAGGACAATAAAAGGACAGGTTTCAGGAAGACACAAGATGTCAATTGACATTGTATTTAAGTCTTTGAAAATTGTAGGTGGTATGGAAGCAAGAGACTGGAAGAGAGTTCCAGAGGTGAGAAGGATACGAAAAGAAATCATTAGAATAGAATATATGGTTGCATCTAGCTAGTTCAACAGTAAAATGGTGAGATATAGTTGCCAATCTAGTAGTACGGTGAAATTTGAGGCACAAAGGAGGCAGGCACATTAAGCATTCTATTCTTACTTTTCCATTATTTCTCTATAACTCAATTTCTGTTTAACTCTGCCAATAAAATTTATTTTTATCTTATATGACAAATGGATAGTCTTCAGTTTCAGTACCAAAAATCCAATTTAGTACCTTCCACTCTCCATGAAATTCATTTGATATTTAGTCTGTTATACCACGTTTCTTTTTTTATTGTTAGTTGTTGTTGTTATGTGTACATTATATTACTTGATGAGCATATACTAAAACGGACTTGGTTATGCAATTCAGTGTTTACCCAACAAATTAACATGAACCAACTGATGTTGGTAAAATATTTCAGGATAGACACATATTTATATAAACAATGTATTGTGTATATTTCAGCGCTTATACTATTGTACTTTAGTTTATAGTTTCTTCTGGCTTGTAATTAATTCCCATAATCCATTTCCTTAAGTCAAACTCTCCACTGACCACAGCATATGTTTCCTGTTCGCTACAGCAGTCACTGTTCTGTCTGTTGCCTCATTATGCACTTTTTTATATCTTCATTGACAGGTAAAATTTGCATATGTAAAAAAGACTCTATCCGACATCGAGATCTATCTGTTTTAAATGTGTGACTTGCAAAGGCGACATTTTTCCTTTTAGTCGAGTTTACATGCAAGGCATGTCTGAATCCATTTTCATCCTGGAAGTAAGCCATTCTCTCTCGTGTTACACTGACTGTTGCAAGAAATGCATGCAACCCTGGGCCTCTTTGCCCTCTGCAGTCGTTCACTACAAATACCTATCACGCTTACAAACATGTCACGTTGAAACACCAATTCCTGTACAATCACTGAAGTTAGGCAATGTCAAGCCTGGTCAGTACCGAGATGGGTGACTGATTGGGAATATCAGGTGTTGTAAACTTTGATGTGCATGTGGTGTAATGATAATGGCTTGGAATTGGAAATCATAGAGCCAAGTTCCAATTCCAGTCATGCTTATGCATTCACTTAAGTGCAAATACCTCTTCTTCCCCCAGCTATGGGTTAATTAGTAGGACTTTTGTCACTTAATCATTATTATCTCCAAAAACAAATTCTTAAAATCTAAAAATATTTTCTGCAAAGGGTTGATAAGCCATAAAAAACAGGCCAATCAATCAATCATCCTTGTTCTAGCCAATGTTTTCAACTTCCTTTTGATTATTCTGTGATTTTTTTATAATTTCCAACATTGTTCCCATCACACAACATCTTGTTTTCCTTTTGAGATTTTGTCTTTCTTATGACCTGTGAAAGTTTATATATATATATATATATATATATATATATATATATATATATATATATATATAAAATGAAATGAAGAGGTTATAATGGTTCCAACGAGAGAAAAGTGTGTATATTAAAAAGAAGAGAGGTACCGCAAACTTTTTTGGTTGTAATGTGGGTTTTTGTTTTTTCTTTTTTATTAAAAAATATATTATTCTTTATTTTTTTTTTTTTTTTTTTTTTTAATAAAAAAGAAAAAACAAAAACCCACATTACAACCAAAAAAGTTTGCGGTACCTCTCTTCTTTTTAATATATATATATATATATATATATATATATATTGAATTAGTACAAGTAAAAGGTTTGCCACTTAGCTGATTGATGTTACCTTCAGCATCCTGACTCCAGAGTTTCATTGACAAACACCCCAGGATAATCATTTCAACCCAAGCAAGGCAATAATGAACTTTCCTCTATGGTACCTCAACCTTATGAATTCAAGTGCAGTACTAGATTGGTGAAAAGGTCTCATCATTTTACAGTTGAAATAGCTCTCGATATAACTGTCAATTTCTTCTCTTGCACTTGTCGAGCTTCTTGCTTTCCAGTCAACTTTGATCTTCAAAAGTTTAAATGTAAAGTCTATCATTATCTCCTGTCTTTTATTGTTTTGTTCTCTCTCCTTAATAGTATTTTTTTTTTTCATTATCTCTAACCCTCAGTAACGCATTGTGTCTTAATGGGCTTATTGTCTTGTTTGGGGTGAAATGATTAAAAAAATAAAGTCATTAAGATTGTAAGGGGTTACTTAGTGTGAGAGAATGTGAGGAAAAAAAAGCATCATTAAGGAGAGAGAACAATAAATGAACAGGAGTTAAGAAGATAAAGATATATATAATTATCATAATATCTATTATATATTTCTTATATTTCCTTGCAAAATAATTAGAAACTCTTGAGTTGCATAATAAAATCTTGCAACACCAAGTTATTGTAAATATTTCTCATAAAAAAAAGCTGAAATTCAAGTACTTTCCCTCAATCAGCTGGGTAATACCAATTTTCTTGTGAAAACATTGACTTGCATAATAAAATCTGACATAGTGTGGGAGTGTCATTTTGGTTGGTTTTGCAGATTATATACTCCTAGACATTTTGAAAAAATTAGCTGATTTGTTCAAGTCAAAATCACTCCTGCAGACCCAAAGGTAATTTTGAATGCTTCTAAAACCATTTTGCTTTCTAACTCGAATTGATGTTTTGGGGTCTGGAAAACAAAGACTGTCAAATAGATGCTTGTAATGAAGTATCATAATTAAGCTTTAAAGAATATTACAAATTATCTGAAGATCACAATGCTTTTTGCACTTTGTGTGTAGATGACCATTTGCAATACAGTAAGTGCAAATACAATCTTTGTAATACTATTGACTGATAAATATTCATGAGTTCAATATGTATTTAAGGATTTGTTTGATGAGGTAAGCAGTTTGTTACCAGTAGTCATTGAGAAAGGCTTGTCAGTGGCTACAATCTATGGAAGATCAGGAATTCAACAATGTACATTGTTGCAGTGAGTTGCTTTTCTTTCGTCAGTGACAAACCCATTTTGATGTTTCTCTCTGTTTGTATCACAGAATCACAAAAACAAAATTACTCAACCTTGCTAATCTAAGCCTTCCTCTTTTACATTTTAATAGGTAAAAGAGAAAAATATCCAACCCAGGTAAATCTATTAAAATCAGAGGCATACTTCTTTTTTTTTCTTTTTTCAGACATCCAAATGCCAACAGACTTTCCTCCTCTTTAAAGATGCCACTTATCTTGCCCAAGGACACACCAGTAGATGCACATATTAAAGTTTTAGTTGGTTACAAGAACTGGTTAGTTGATAGCTTTTTTTTTTTCATTTCAGCCTTGTCCTAAAACAGGGCAGAAAAGTGTAGGATACACATCCTGATATTTTTTGTCTTGTGACCACCTAGCCCCTTATCACTTTTTGTCTCTTGTGACCCCCTAGCCCCTTATCACTTTTTGTCTCTTGTGACCCCCTAGCCCCTTATCACTTTTTGTCTCTTGTGACTCCCTAGCCCCTTATCACTTTTTGTCTCTTGTGACCCCCTAGCCCCTTATCACTTTTTGTCTCTTGTGACCCCCTAGCCCCTTATAACTTTTTGTCTCCTGTAACCCCCTAGCCCCTTATCACTTTTGTCTCTTGTGACCCCCTAGCCCCTTATCACTTTTTGTCTCTTGTGACCCCCTAGCCCCTTATCACTTTTTGTCTCTTGTGACCCCCTAGCCCCTTATAACTTTTTGTCTCCTGTAACCCCCTAGCCCCTTATCACTTTTGTCTCTTGTGACCCCCTAGCCCCTTATCACTTTTTGTCTCTTGTGACCCCCTAGCCCCTTATCACTTTTTGTCTCTTGTGACCCCCTAGCCCCTTATAACTTTTTGTCTCCTGTGACCCCCTAGCCCCATATCACTTTTTGTCTCTTGTGACACCCTAGCCCCTTATCACGTTTTGTCTCCTGTGACCCCCTAGCCCCTTATCAATTTTCGTCTCTTGTGACCCCCTAGCCTCTTATCACTTTTCGTCTCTTGTGACCCCCTAGCCTCTTATCACTTTTCGTCTCTTGTGACCCCCTAGCCCCTTATCACTTTTGTCTCTTGTGACCCCCTAGCCCCATATCACTTTTTGTCTCCTGTGCTCTTTTGTCTTGTATGTATATATTTCCTCTTTCTACTGGTGTTTTTTATCCTGCTATTTATTTTCTTTACTCTCTATTCCTTCTTGGAATCTTCTGTGTCTTTCTTCCACTGTTTTCTTGTATGTCACTCTTCCTTGATGTCTTGCGTGTTTCCCTCGACTTGCTCATCACTTTTGTATCTCCTGTCCTTTATTTTTGTGTGCCTTTCACCGTTTTACTTACTTTTTGTTTTAGCTGAGATCACTTTTCTTTTCCAGTGTTCATTACCATGTGTTTGAGATCAATCGTTTTGTACCCAGATTCTCTATGTACATCTTATGCTCACAGCTGCCAGTTCCCGAACCAGAAGGCTATGTCAAATTCACTATCAACGACAGAGTTCAAAGGGT
This sequence comes from Acanthosepion esculentum, assembly GCA_964036315.1. Taxonomy (NCBI): domain Eukaryota; kingdom Metazoa; phylum Mollusca; class Cephalopoda; order Sepiida; family Sepiidae; genus Acanthosepion; species Acanthosepion esculentum. The sequence continues at coordinate 34,383,293 of OZ038501.1, read as the reverse complement.
AAGAATTTCTTTCATTAAACAGTTGCTTGATGGAAGTTTTGGTCTGTAATGTAATCCTCCTTAAATCTTTTGTTCTTGTCCTTGACCTTCTTGAAACAAATTTACGTTTAATTCTTATAAATAGTATGAGTTTGTCAACTTCTCTTGCAGATGAATAAAGCCTTTCTAAATGTTAACATTGTCTCATTTCAATCAATTTTGACAGTTTTGCAATAACTTTCATCAGTTTTTCCTTCTAACTGAAAGCAGAACAATTTACCTTATTTGTATCAAATGGAAGAGACTAAATTAGAGATAACAGATTTGTCTCTCCTAAGCCTGAAGATTTTGAGCCCCCAAATTTTTTCTTCTCCTTTTTTTAGGTATGCATTTGGGTCAATCAAAACTTCTTGCTGAAAGAACCGTTACAGGCTGGAAATAACCTTCACCTCTCTTTTTTGTCAATGCGTAATCAAACACCCCTCGTATTTACAATGGACCAATCCAGACAGGTGAGTAAACGTTTGAGAGGTCATGCATTTGAACCTCTCTATGTATTACAAGGTAGAACACTGAACACCAATGTAATGTTCCTCCAGCCTTCACAAAGAGTACTGTCCTGTTTGTGGTATGTTGTGTGAGTCTCAAGCTAGCCTTAAATACTAGGGCATGCTGTTAAATCTTCATACTTTGGAAATGATGGAAAAGTCCACCACGTGCACACACACACATATACAGTGTAACCCGGATATAAGAGAGTTGTCGGGACCGGAGAAGAAGTATCTTATATCCGGGTTTCTCTTATATCCGGGATTGGTTTATTTTGTTTAGGTAAGTATGGCTCTAATTTGGGACCAGACAAAATCTCTCTTATATTCGGGTTTCTCTTATATCCGGGTTAAACTATATATATATATATATATATATATATATATATATATATATACTGTGTAGTCAACAAAATCAAAATCAAACACTGCACATGTGTGAAATTAAATATAAAATGGTAACAATTTATCCATCGCACCCTGTACATATATATATATATATATATATATATAGTAAGAACAAAGATTTTATTTTGAAAACATAAATGGTTGAGATAGAACATTAATAATAATATATAAAATTAAATGTTTATTTATCTTGTCTCTATTCTGAATTTCCACAAAACTCATAAGCTAAAATTATATATATATATATATATATATATATATATATATATATATATATATATATATAGATTGCCCGCAGAGATTGTCACAACCCAGCAAGGGAAATTAAAACCTTACTAGGCTGTGATGCTATCTGTGGTCAAGTGAATTAAAGCCTGCCAGATCAAATGGTGGTTTCTCCTACAAACAGGGATGCATTTTCAAACCTTGCTGGAGAATACATTTTCTTAAGTTTTCTCAAATGTGCTGGTCGTATAAAAATGGTGTATCTCTTTCAAACACTAAAAATAACATTTGATGTAATAAAAATGTAGGGTTAAAAATAAATCCATTAATTCTTTAGAAATATTTATCTAACTATATATATATATATATATATATGCGTGTGTGTGTGTGTGTGTGTGTGTGTGTTTTGGGCAGTAATCCTTTTATGCAAGTTTTGTTAAAAATGTCTGACAAGGTACTGTGGTTATATTTTTTATTTACAGATTACAAAAGCTATTAGGGAGATGTGATTAAATATACTTTAATATTTAAAAAAATTATTCAGTATTATTATTGTTTAGGTAATAAGTTTTATAACATAGCACAAATAGCGATATTGTGGAAAAGGGAATTTTCAACAATATACGCATTTTTTACATTTTTTAACTTTTATCAAAAATGACATTCTTGCACATGTAGTTATGGATAATATTATACATTAATTATTAATTTTTTTAATTAATAACTATTTGTGCTCAGTTATTGACATTAACAGCTATCTGCTGATGTGTTAAAAGTTTGGAATAATGCAATAATAAAAATTTAAATTTCATCTCTTTGATAGACATGATCTGTTAATTTTTTGTGTTCTTATAATTTTTTTCTTTTCTGGGTATAAATTATGTAGAAATTGTCCAAATATTTTGTTTTCCTGAGCACTTTCAGCTATTCTTTTAGCCATTATCAAGGATGATTTTATTTTTACTTTTATCTGAATGTGTGTAACTCTAGATACATAAATAAAAAATAAAAGCCATTCATTCAGTTAAAAGTAAAAATAAAATTACTGTACCTTTTCTATAAATATTGGGTTGCTTACAAAGTCCATGCCAATTTTTAAGGAAAATTAAAACACAGTACAAAATTATGCCATTAAATATTTATTCAACTAAATATGAACCATTTTGTTGCACAACCTTTCTCCATTTTTCCTTCAATTTAAAGATTCCATCTTCCCAGAATTTCAGTGGCTTCTCAACAAAGAACTCATTAAGATGGTCTTTTATGTCATCCAAAGAATTAAAATTTTTACCCTTGAGATTATTTTGCAAGGACCTGAATAAATGAAAATCAGAAGAAGCAATATCTGGTGAATATGGTGGGTGGGTTAACGCATCCCAGCCAAACTGCAACAATTTTTGCCGGGTTGCCAAACAAAACGTGAGGTCTGGCATTATCTTGATGGAAAACAGCACCTCTCTTGTCCACCAATTCTGGGTGTTTTTCTTGAATTGCTGCCTTTAATTCATCCAGTTGTGAGCATTACATTCCAGAATCAATTGACTGGTTACTTGGCAGAAGATTCCTTTGTAAACCCACCAGATGCAGAGCATGACTGTCTTAGGATGAAGACCTTCTTTTGAGGTGGCTAAAGTTACTTCATCTTGCTTACCCCACAATCTTTTTCACTGAACATTGTCATAAAGTGTTCTTCAACAATAAGGTTACAATCACCACCTCTAAACTTAGCGAACCACTTCCATACAGTTCTGTCAATTAAAGCACCTTCACTGTACACAGCAGATTTTGTTGCATGTGAGGCATTTTTGCCTTTATGGTAGAAAAAAGCATCAAGTGTCTAAAATGCAACTTTATAATCTATTTTCATAGGGATGTAAAATTGACACGAATGAAATGATTTTCAACTTTCTTTCTCAAGATAGTTTGAAGTGTGCTCTAATCGGAAATGGAAATGTATTATATCTGTCAATAAATTTGATGTGTTTTAATGTGTTGGAACATGAATGACTAAAAATCAGCATAAACTTTCCAGATAAATTGTTCTGATGAGCTTTCCTCTTTGGTACCTAAAGTTTAAGATTAGTGCTAGATTGGCAACTAGGTCTCATCATTTTACATTTGAAATGGCAAGATGTAACCGTAAGTTCTATGCTAACAGTTTTTCTTGCACTTCTTGTTTGTGGAACTCTCTTCCAGCTTCTTGCTTTCCAGTCAACTTTGATCTTCAAAAATTTAAATGCAATGTCAATCCTTATTTTCTGTCTCTTTAATTCCTCTTTTATTGTTCTCTATCTTTAATAATGTTTTACTTTTTCTCATATTCTTTCATACACAGTAACCCCCTTGTGTCTTAGTGGCTTTACTGCCTTTCTTGGGGTGAAATGATTTTTTAAAAAAAAATGCTACTGCTGAAGTCAAAAGGCAACACGTGATTTCAGTTTTATTTACAGGAATGTTTGTTTGCATTATTCTCATTGGAAAGTTTTGAGGACCTGAAGATGGAATGAAATAGGTGAAAATTAAACAAAGTTAGAAAGAATTTTTCAATTAAATAAGAACCAAAACTCACAAACAGTGGCTTGTGAAACAAACTTGTTAACCCTTGCACGGTAACAAAATTTCTTTGTGTAAGGTCCTTCCTACCTGTCTATTGACATTCCTCCTAAACATTAATACTCCTGGGCCCACAAATGACGTTTCCCCCAGAAATTCTGCACAATTTATAAAACTCTTCAAGGTAAAATAAAAATTACCTTCTACTGTCTCTGAATTCTTCACTTCTGTTGAATATCATTTTTTTCTCCTGTTTCTTTTCAGGTTGTTATCCAAACTGATGACCTCGATGTGGCAGGAAATATTGTCCAGTCTTTGGCCACTTACCTCAAGATTGAGGACCTCAATGTTGCTGCACATTTCCCTGAGGAATTGAAATCCTTAAATACACTCATTGAAAAAGTAGCGTATCTATACCACCTATTTGCAACCTTTTTTCTTTCTCTATTCTTCAGTTGAATTAGTTTCAGAACTCAGAATTGAAATCATTTTTGCCTGTTTTTCAAAAATAAAATAAAATTGGCTACTTTTTTTAACACTGGCTAAACTAGAATAAATCTAAATTTAAAGATTTCAAACATGAAGATAATGAATTAAAAAATGAATTATTAGAAATGCCAATTGTTTGGATTATAATGCTTTATAAGAATGGCCTTGTCCATGAAATACTTTTAGGTAATTCTTTAGAAGAAAATGAAGTAATGAAAAATTGTCTTTATGGCTCTGTAGCAAACTGCTCCCTCTCACACTGTGCTGTCAGTTTGTCCATTTACCTGCCAAAAATCTCCAATACTACAACATTACAAATGTTTAACTAAGAAACAAATAAGAGAACTGCAAAAACTATTTCTCCTATTTGACTAAAGCATTTTTGGTTTGAGTTTAGTGAGCATTTCTTTGTAAATTTCAAACTCTGGAACTAAATTGATCAGTTTTCTGCAATGGAGAGGAGAGATGAATGGGTGTTGCATAGACACAAACAAGGTATAATTGAATGTTGGGAGTCTTCTATTCTTTCCCAGATATATTGTTTTCTGCAGTCCAATATTGCCACAAAAACAGATCATTAAAATATCTATGAATGTTCAAATTCAAAGGGGTAAAATAAAAACTTAAGATGGGGCATCAACATAAGTTTTTTTTATAGTTCTGTATAAATTTATACAATAATGAGAAAAAAATAAAACCAGTCTTAACGGTAAAGTATAAAGAAATACTTCTTTTGTCCATATTTTGCAAGATGAAAGAAAATTCTCTTTATGTTCACTGATTCTTGTTCAATCACCAAAGTTAAGCAACATAAAGCCTGTTCATTACCTAGATGGGTGACCACTTGTGAATATTAGGATGTGCAGATGGTTTAATGGATAACATCTTGGAATTGGAAATTGGAGAGCGGAGATCCAATTCGTTGTGTTCATTATATTCACATACAAATAAACTTGGGAAAGGCATGAAACCACCTCTTCTATAGGTTAATTAGTATGTTTGTATCAGTAAAAATCATTATTATCTCAAAAAAACTCTTACAATCTAAAAATATATTCTGGCTTTAAATAACCTACAAAAGGTTGATAAGCTGTAAAAAAACTATCTTTACATTCAACAATATCTTGACAGTTTTTTGTTTTTTTTCCTTGTTTTCGGTGTGTGTCCTTTGCTACATCAAGAAGACAAACTGTTTTGCATCCAAAATAATTCTTTACCTCTTCCTCACTGTTTCAAATGATAACTCTGTTCCTATTTTTGCTTGGCTTAACAAAATGCTTACTTAGAATGGATTCAAATCAACCTGCCTCATCCCACCATATGTGGATTTTTCTCCACATGACGGGTTAATGTTGACATAGTTTACTTGTTCGAGCAGAGTAGAATGATTTCTCTTCTTTGCTTTGTATCCTTGCCAATACATTTGCATTAAGAAAACTTTTCTTCTTCTGTATTAGGTGGATGGTTTGAACAGCATGAGACAAACTCTGACTGCCGGCATTGCTGACCATTCCAATCTCATTCGGAGCATGGTTGTTCATGCTGAAGACACTCGTCTCATTGGCGACATGTAAGTAATGAAACTGCTTTTGTTCATCATGTTCATTATTCTAGTTGCTTTTGTTGCCAGATAAGCAATCACCTTGGCTTAACTGTGCTAACATTGTGAAGAATTTTGATGGATATTTTTCATTCAAGACTTTCAAAGCTAACTTTCTACTTAATTTTGATATTGCAAATTTGTATCTAGCTTAGCCTGGTCTACTTAATTAAGCACCCAGTGAAAATCAAGTTCTTCACCAATGACTTGTAAAATTTGCTAGGCATTAATCTATGTATATTTATTTATTTTAAATAATTTCACCACAAACAAGACAATAAAGCCACTAAGACACAAGGGATTACTGAGGGTTAGAGAATATGAGAAAGAAAAACAATACTATTAAAGAGTGAAAACAATAAAAGAGGAATTAAGAAGACAGAAGATAATGATTGACATTGTACTTAAACTTTTGAAATTCAAAGTTGACTGGTAAGCAAGAAGCAGGAAGAGAGTTCCACTAGTGAGAAGTGTGATAGAAGAAGCTGTCAGCATAAAACTTATGATTACATCTAGCCATTTCAATTGTAACATGATGAAACCTTGGCGTCAATCTAGTACAGTGCTTAAATTCATAGAGTTGAGGTACCATAGAGGAAAGTTCATCAGAACAATTACCAGGAAAGTATTTATAGAAAAAGCACAGGGATGCTACATTATGGCATTTCCAGGAATAGAAACAAAACCTATTCCATTAATTTGAAATTGCCTAAAAAAATTAACCTTTGACCCACTGATGGACTATATACATTAAAAGTTAGACAGACTGCATGGATATTCTAACCGTCCATCAGTGTGATGCTAAAAGGGTGTAAGTGCATTTTTTTTGTGAAATGAGGAAAACACCTTAACGATAAAAATGCAGTATATAAATGCATAATACGATTTTTTAAAAATTGGGGTCTAATGTGACAAAATGTCTTTGTATCAGAATATTGTCTATGCCATCTTATAGAAATCATTTTACTCATTTCAAAAATGCCAAATGTGTGTGTATATATATATATATATATATATATATATAGATAGATAAGGGCAACTCACACCCTTTTAGAATTACATCAACAAATCTGTTGGCTTTTCTTTGTAACATTTTTAAATGTTTTCTTCAATTATTGGTTTAATCTTTTTATACAGAGAATAAATACAATTTGTACATATTAGAAACATGACTTCTTTGGGAATCCCATTTCTTATGTTTGTTGTATGAAAAAAGCATTTTCTTTTTGAGAACCAGTTGTCATTCTTAATTCCAACCATTGTTTTGCCTTGAAAAAGACTGCAGACCTGGTTTTGAAGGCCTTGCATTCTGTGCTGAAATGTGCCTCATGTATCCCTAAATAAAATGTGTATTTGTTGTTCAGCAAAGCGATGAAACGAGGTTACACAGAGCTGTACAATGTGAACCAAGATTTGCTGAGGGATTACAACATTCGCTGCAATAATCATACAGAGCTTGTGTCTTGCCTTAAACAAGTCAACCTTGTCATCCAGAAGGCATCACGTCTCCGAGGTAAGTCATCTCTTAGAATTTTGTAATTATTTCATATCTACAACAAAACTTTTGCTTTTATGTTCTTAAGAAAATCATTTATTTTAATTTCAGTTTCTTGTAATAGTCTAGATTTAATTTGTATCTGCTGCTTTGTCAAATTTTTTTTTTTTTTTTTGCATACACTTAATAAAAAGAACTCACTGTATTCTAAGACAATTCGAAGAACAAGTATGTTAATTTTGTGCGTTATTTCTCCCCTTCCTTATTCTTTTTCAGTTGGCAAATATAAAACGCAAGTGGTAACGGCTTGCAGAGCGGCAATCAAAAACAATAATATCAGTGCTTTGGTTAAAATTATCACAACAGGTGCTTCATAGCAGTTGCTCACGATACATGCACAGTGGAAATTGATGAGATTGTCTTCACATCTTCATCTACAAGCGATGCCATTGAACAGTAGTTTTCAGCATCCCAAGAGGAACTTTGGCTGCATGTAATTCCGTCCATCCAAACCCGTCAATTCTATTTTTCATTGACGTTTCTCTTTTGACGACTTCACACATTTTTGCAGCCATTTGAAAATGGATTATCAAAAAGATTACTAGAAAACCAATCAACACATTGCACAAAGCTGAATAGGATTCCTTTAAATACTGGAAAAAAAATTCAAAATCCGCCATTGACCTTTTTTGTCTGCTAACCTTCATGTTTTCTCTAACATTTATCATCATTCTAAACCAAGAGATACATTCGTCATTTTCGTCAAATCAAAACAGAAGCTAAATGAAGAAAACTTGTAACATTTTTAAATGTTTTCTTCAAAATTTAAAATGCATTTTATTTATTATTTAAAAGGCTTGTATTGTTGCACACAGATTTATCTTCTCAAGGGAATCTAGTCATTTCCTGAAACTTTTCTCAGACATTGGAATGAAAACTAATGTCAATATCTCACTTCACTAAAGGTAACCAGGTTTTAGTTGTGAAATAGAAATTCTCACAAATTATGTCATCTTCCCTAAGAGCAAAAAAAAGTAAACATTTTGTTTCTGGATGACAAAGCTTTTAATAAACCAAATAAAAAAAATATTAACACTTTTTTTTTTCAATAAGACATCTGAATAATTTTAATTCTTAAACTTTTCTAAAAGATAACTTCCATATGCCAGTGTATAAGGTAATTTAAAATAAAAAAAAAAGAAAGTTTAATCCTAAATTGATCTAAAGGAGACTTTATTACATATTCAGGCAGACAGAAAGAAATAAAATGAATATAGAACAGTCCATTAGTCTCTGCTATCTTAATAGATATAAATAATTTTTTTAAAATCTAAAATGCAAAGATTATCCTATGCCACGCACATTTCTACAGACAGACATCTGTCAAAGATAGTAAATCGGACATTTTATTGCTTTAAATAAAATTCTAACCAATAACCAAAGGTTTTACATTTATTTTAATATAAATGACTTTGAAACAAAGACGGAGTTATGATAATTTTAAATTACACTAGCTGAGTCAAACAGACAATTGATGAAAAAGGCATTTCCTCCAACAAACTACCTTAACTAACCAAATGTTAGTAAAGGTACAATTATTACCATCATCATAATTAAGTATAAACTTTTCAGAATATTAAAATAGCAACACATAAGTGTTACACTGTTGCCGTCCACAATTCCATTTGACCGCAAACAAATGGAGCTGCCTTATCTTTTTTCTTTTATCAGTTTTTTTGCATTTGTAATTGAAGCCTTCTACCATTATCTTTACTACTCTGCAGCGAGAAACTAACAATTATAAAAAACTCTTTTAGACTTGCATTCAAACTGGCTTCAAAATTCACAAGGGCACTGAAAAAAAAAAAAGAAAAAAATTATATCCTGCTATTAAATGTATTTTATTTATAAATTTTGACCTTGAAAGTTTCAAGTATTTAAAATCACATTTTTGATGATGTTTGATTCAAGTGGTCTTGAACTAAACTAAAACCAAGAGGGTCAAAATACAATGCAAAAGAAAAGTCTTTATAAGCAACAACCTGTTCAAGATTTGGCACTCAATTTGAAAAAAAAAAAAGGTCAATAGGTTATTAAAAAGGAGGGTGGGTGGGGATTATGCTCCTCATTCAATTCATCCTATATTGCGTCTTAAGTGAGCAGTTTATTTTTAATCACTAACTATTTAAGAACTTAAAATGCCAATTGACAATGGCAGCAAATGATGTAAATAAAAAAAATCTGCATGAAAAATTAATTCTATTTCTGTTTGTTATTTTCTTGAAATTGCTGTGACCTCAAAAAAAATTCTTTATACACAATTAGAAGTTGAGATTTGACATGAGATGTGCCTAGAGTTATGTGAAAATGATGCAATGAAATTGTGTTGATTTGATGAAATAATTTTGAAAGAAAAATATTTAAGTTTCAATAAGGCCACAAAGCTTCCCTTGATTCATATTGAAATGCTTTTATCATTTTGGTCCCATAAATCTGTTTGAAATACATCATTTCAGTTTAATATTGGTGCTGAACAAGAATTGTGCCATTAGATTTCATTGCATTGTCTTTGTCAAAAGAATATCAGTTATTGCTAAATAAATATAAAATATTTGTGACTCAAGAAAGAACCAAATAATTCTGAATTGTATTTTGAAATGATTTTTCATTTCCCAAATTTCTGCTTTTTATTAAAGATGAAAAAGAAGGATGAGATTTCAAAATATTTTATTATTTGTAACAACAATGGAATGTGTAAGCAATAAATGGACATTTCTCAACAAAAAAGGATTTCAAAATAAATGGCAAGCAACAAAAATTCTATGTTGAAAATCACAGGGAGACTCATTTCGTTTGTTTTTTCAAAGACTGAGGATCTCTGCCATTTTCTAACAGGATTTGGGAAAAGCCAATTGTAGAGTTGCATGCAAAAGAATTTGGACATTTTTTTGCAAGAATGTTAAACATTTTCTTCAACTGTAGGGAAACAAAATTGATTCTTGCAGTAAGATAGAAAATTAGAAAATTTAGACAAAAACTTGGAAAAAAGGGGGCTAGAAAAATGTGCAAAAAAAACTTTTATTTTTAATTTAACATTTAAGTTTTTTTTTTTTTTTTTAATTTTGTCTGAAAAGAAAAATCTAACAACATTCAAATGCAATTTTGAGAGGTTGTGTTTTTGTTGACTTCAGAAATTATTTTTCTATTCGGTATCATGCCTCTTATGTTCTGATGGTTCTCCATCTCTGCTTCTTTGGCATTTAAATTTAAAAAAAAAAAAATCTTCATTTATATTGTTTCTGTTAAGAAAGAAGAAAAAAGGATTACAAAGAGAATTTTCACAAAAAGTGAAATAAATTCTTTGGAATCAGTTTCTTTCAGATTCCAAATTACTACAAGTGAGTTGTAGAGAGAGAGAAAATTCCTCTAACATTTAATGGCAAATCTGCACACAAGTCAATTGAAATGTTGACTCGAGATAGAAAATTACTTTCTAGAAAGAAATTCATTGTTTAAATGCTGAAAGTCTTTAAAAAACTAAGCTCTTCTTTTGGCCTAAAGAAGAAAATGTGTGAGGAATGACATTATTAAAATATCTAACATCTACACGTTTTAAAATTATTAACTTGAAATGCAATTTTTAGATACTAAAAAATTTGTTCCCCAATAACACTTGTAACTTCTGCATTAAACAGCACAACATGTCCCAAAATGGCGTGCTCAGCTAAAAACCCAGAAAAGAATCCAAATATTACAATAGCTCTTACATAAATAACGATTTGGGTGTTGTTTTTTTTGTTGTCAGGAGGACAGATGACGAAAATTGCAGAATGACTTTTTCCAAACTCTGAATTAATGTGGAGAAAACAAAAAATGCTAACTCTGGCAATGTTTGATTAAATTTCTTTGGGTGAAAAAAAAAAAAAAAATACTTTGTATCTTCTCAAAGGGGGAGAAAAGGAGATTGAAGGCATAAATGGAAATCAATTTAATAAGAGCTCATCAAATCAATCAGTCCCTCACTGGTTGCGGATGGATCACCGATGCCCTCGCCGGTTGCTTCCTCTCCTTCCTCAATCTCTTCATCTTCATCATTGAACTGGTCCGATTGATCATAAGTAAATGTCCCTCGAGAAAGGTCGACCTCAATTGGGAAGACGACGGCCTCCTTCATCACCGTGTGGCAGTCATTGTGGTATTTGGACATGGCCGAAACAAATCGTTGCAGTTGGAATACAATGTCTTGCACTGAAATCAAAAGAAACATTTTTTTTAAAAAAGAAGACAAATACGTACTTAATAACTTTCCAAGATGGCCGATATAGGCACCAAATCAGGAATGCAGAACTGTTCAATGTCAGGTTAAAAGCAAAGATTCTGAATGCTGGTTGTTTTAAAACAGGTAACCCTTCTCCATATAGACGATTGGTGCAATACAATCTTCTCAGCTCCAATTAGCCTTGTTAAGTATTAAAAAGAACCTGCATTGTGCTCGGATGCCACCACGTAAGTTACAACTAAAAGTCATCATTTGTATCTTTACGAAATCTAATCATTTTTAAATAGGAACATTCAATTCACATTCAAGAAATTATTGGAAAGTCTTGTAAACTGGTGTGAATCTTCTACACTGGACGCTCTTTACAAATAGCCTTATGCTAATGTAAACTCATTCTAACTATATATTCAGATAAGCGCTTTGCTATCATACCTAGACTTTATGAATTTAAGTGAAGTACTAGACTGGCGATGAACTCTCATCAAATTACAATTGAATTGGCTAGATGTAACTGTAAGTTCTATGCTAACAGTTTCTTTTCTCGCACTTCACAATTGTTGAACTGCCTTCTGGCTCCATGCTTTTCAGCCAACTTTAATCTGCAAAAATTTAAATGCAATGTCAATCGCTATCTACTGTCTTCCTGATGACTCTTTTCTCTTCCTGTTCATTATGTTTCTGTTCCTATTTCTTCCACACCCTGTAACCCCTTGTGTCTTAGTGGCTTTACTACCTTGCATGGGGTGATACAGATTAAAAAAAAATATGAATACAGGTAGCATCTTACCATTCATGGAATCACCAACCACAGTTTCACTTATCTGTGGCTGCTGTCCAAATCATCAAAACTTATTAAACTAAAACTATTTTATAAAATATATTTTAAGAGAAAAAAATATCTTTTAAAAATATCTTTTCTAATAATAATAAATAATCTTTTGAAAATGAAAAGAAAACCTAATTTAAATGTCAAATCATGTGCCATGAAATGACTCAGCATTTGAGCTGACCCCACCCAATCTAAATGTGTGGGTGGAAGACATAAAAAGAAAACATGTTCCAATTGACATGAGAAATTTTTAATATTTGTTTTTTAAAAAAAAGAGTTGATTTCCTGTTGAAAATTTTTTATACATGTCTGATATATATGATTGTTGGATTTCATTATCCAAAGAGAATAATGGATAACAAGGCTATACTTTACACACAAATTGTGTGTGTTTATATATATATATATATATATATATATATATATATCCTTTGACAAAAAAAACAATACCTAAGGTTTAAAATGCATTATAAAAATGAAAAATTGTCCTTGAAGCTTTTAAATTTAATATTTCTAACAAACAAAATACTTTGCTGCATTTCAAACTGAATTTAGATTTATTGGAATTATTTTTTTTTTATTTTTTAATTTTCAGCTAATTTTGATTATTCTGAATTAAAACAAATATGACCTACATTTAGTCTAAAATATTGCAGAATAGCTTTTATTCAACACAGAGGTAGGTGTTTTTATGAGGTGTTGACTCATCTATAAATAACCTAATGTTTGCAAGATTTATGTAAGGGAGAAATAATTGTAAAATTACATGACAAATACAACATAAACACTATTTCTTTTAGATGGTTTGTTTTTAATTACCCAGTAATCTTTAAAATTTTAAGCATTCTAATATTTTATTGAATTTTAGTCACTTTGGCATTATAGTCTTACTTAAAAAGACAATTATTAAAGAAATGTTAGATAATTACCAATAAATTTTAAATTTACTATAGTTACCACTCTTATTTTCTGATAATGTTGTGTATGGACATCTGTATTTACAAAAGTCAGCACATTTACAGACACAAAATAAATTCAAAATTCTTTTTAAAATACTGGGGTTTACTGAATTGTAGTGAGCTTTTCCATTAGTAAACAAGTTTTTATGTAATAACAATTTCACTTGACCACTACAAATTAATACAGAATTTTAAAAAGATTTAAAATTTAAAAAAAATGAAAACCATCATAAAAATTCATTATTCACAAAATAACTGATTTTTGCAAAACTTTCGAAATCAATGTTTTTCATCACAAAAAAAAAATGTTCACATTTTCTGTACTAATTTATGGCATTAATGCATGTAAAAAAAGAATTTTATTAAAATTTGTGAATATCTAAAAAACAAAAAAAAAAAAAAAAAAAAAAGGATTAAAAAAATATAATTTTTACATTAAAAAATCTTTTAGTCTTTCCTCTTAATTTTAAAAAATCTTTTAGTCTTTCCTCTTAATAATAAAGATTTTGACTTTGTTTAAGTTTTGGGCATTTTTACATTTTTTTTACATATCTTTGGAGATATATAAAATTCCTCACTGGTAGCAAGACTGAGTTACAATGCAATCTTCAAGTGCTGAGTAGAGACTGGCCATTAAATAATTTGAATTTTAATAAAAATATCTGGCTAATGCAATGCTGGTGCATTTCATATATTATGTGGAGATACAGGTTTTTCTTTGAAAAAAAAAATTATATATATATATATATATATATATATATATATATAAATAAAACGTAAAAAATTATATATATATATATATATATATATATATATAAATAAAACGTACTCTAACCATAACACCTCTCTCAAAGCAATTCAAACACTGGAAAGAATCCAAGTGAACACCGAAAGTCATGTGAAATTAATAAGTTAGAATATAATATTGAACATTAAATGTCCTTTATACATACATATATACATTTATAATACTAAGTTTATTGAATTAGTGAAATAATTTAACCACCTTTGCCGTCATTGTCATAAAGTTTACATAAAATAAAATAAAATAAAATAATATTTACTTATACTCGATAAGAATAAATAATTTTAAATACTGTAAGTAATCCTAATACATTTACTTGGTTTTTAACTAGGAGTATAGTATATTAAATAACTTTTTAGAAAGGTGGATAAAACATATTCTAACCTAAACAGTCCCTCAAAATCTTTAAATATACAAATAGAAATAATACCATAAGAATTTTTGCCGTTAGAAATAAACCCAGATGACATGAATTTAGCGGATGTCAGAATTTGTTAAAAGATACATCCCTACCCATCCCTAAACATAACCCCGCTTTCAAATGTAACTATTAACTGAGACAACGAAAATTAAAAATTGAACCCTCTACCACCCCTTGTCTAGATGAATGGATTTATCGGTAACCTTGGAAACCCTCAAACTATGAATCTTTCCTGTGCCGTTAACAACCGTAAATTTTAAAAAGTAAGTTACTCCAAAATTCGCTTGATGAGGAAATGGAACTAATGTCTTTGGTTTAATAACAAAATTAAATTCAGGGGCTTTAGCTTCCATTTCTGAAACATGGTCATCACTGTGTAGCGGTAAAACCATATTTTAAATCTATTAATTTATAATATTAATGCTCTGTAAATTTAAATTTACATAGAGCACTATTGTGTAAAAATAAAAATATCTATAAGAACACCGGATTTTATATCTTACTGTTCTTTCCTTTTTATTTATATATATATATATATATATATATATTGTATTTAAAATAAACGGGATTTATATATATATAATGAAAACAAGTTAACTAAAAACTATTTTCATCTTTACATGGGATTTAAAATTTTAAGGTTATTTTCATCCTCAAACATTAACAAAATCAAAGAGCATTTTGTTTGCAAATCAAATGTTAAAATTTAATTCTGTTCTTCAGAGTTAGCTTCAAGTTTTCAAACAAGATGAATTTCTAAGATGAGTGAATTTCTAGCTGGAAAAAAAAAAAAAAAAGAACCAGAAAAATACTTACCATGTTTTTGGTCTAACAATTCTATCTTGACCAAAACATCAGCTCTCATTTTGGCAAAACGTGTCCTTGCATCTTGACGACATCTCAAAATCAATCTGAAATTATCAATAAATATAAAAGCCAAACAAGCTGAGATGACTTGAATAACTATCATGAAAATATATCAAAATAAGCATCAAAAAGTTTTTGTTGCCAATAAAAACAATCAGGATCTGATACGGGTGCTACTACAAACATCTTCCACATGATATGTCCCAAGAGAAACTGAAATTAAACAATATATTTTGTATTTACATTGTTCATACAGTTGTCCTCATCTTTATTGGAATTTCAAACCCTTTATTTCTTTCACCAGGGTAGATTGTTCTAGTTCCCCCTGCCATGCCTTTTCTGGATGTCTCAGTTTGAGTTATTTCCCTTTAGTAACTTGACTCACCAAGTTTTGTTCACCTCTGCTGTGGCCAGGTATTGAACTCACAACTCTTTGTATCAAGTCACTGGATTACTCCAACCAACACTTTTATCCACTGGGCCATGTGTCCAGACAGTGCAAATAGTTACAATATTTCAGAAATAGAGACAAATACATTTTGTATGTTAGTTATTTAAAAAGTCAATTTAGTCAAAATTAAGGTTGATAATTACTGGTTCAAAAGCCTCAGGAAAATAATATTTTAATTAATCTAACACCACCCATTTCTTTGTGTGTATCTTGTGGTTAATCATTATTTTTAGATGCCAACTTTTACAAACATTAATGCTGGTCAACACTCGTTACTGGTTCGAAAGTCTCATGAGAAAAATATTATTTAATTAATCTCTCTACACTTTCTTTTAGAATTCTGTACACTTTCTTGCTGGCGTCTTTGTTTCATTTCAATCTATTTAAATATTCGGCATCCATCTACATCAATCAATAGACAAAGAAAACCACTTGTGTTCATTATATTCTGAACAGAGAAATATTCATGAAATTCTTCAGGACATTTATTTACTAATAAAAATAATAAGGCCATTTTCTTTGGTCAATAAGAATTTGATTACATGATAATAACAAAACTGGATTGAGAGCCAAATAATTAATGTTGATAATTACTCACTCAAAAGTCTTAAGAGAAGAACATTCAATTAATCTAACACTTGTTTTACAGTTCTGTTCACTGTCTTACTGTCGTCTTTGTTCATTTCAATTTATTTATATTCTTGTTTGGCATCTATTTACATGAATAAATAAACGGAGGAAGTCCCTTGCATTCATAACATTCAAAAGAGGATGTGAACAACAAAGAGATATTTACAAAATGGCCATCACTCATTTGTGAATCAAATATCATCTACAACTGCAATTTTTGAAGTTACACAAAGTAAATAACTTTTAAAAAATGAATAAAAATAGGTAACTGATTTTTGACCTATTAGAACGTTTATTTAAATACCAACATAAAAGCATGGTATTAAACAAAAAAGAAGCAGCAAATCATGAGAAAGTCATTTTCTTTGGTCAATCAGAATTTAGTCACATATTTTTTTTAATACACTGATGTAGTGTTAAAAAATACAAAAAAAACACAAAGTATATATGTTATGATGTTGATTTGGGGTTTGTAGAGACAAACGCCAAATAACACGTAACAATAAAAACGGTTTTAATAGGTTGGTAAAAAGGTACAGAAATCGCCTGAGTAGTCAATAACTAGCTCAGCCAAGAACTTCTCTGTCTCCCTGTCTCTCATGTCAACTGACATGCCACTATTTAAAGTCTTTGTTCACATACGCAGACAAGTTCATCTTCAAGAGGGGGGGTAGGTTTCCGACACAACAATATAAAATGCTTTAAATAAAATGCTGGTTTCTTCTCTTTGAAAAGAAATCCAATTCTGTTTGAAGAAATGGACATGAATGGGAATAATAAGGTTTTGGGATCATTTTCTATGAATGTAAAAACAGTTTGGAATTTCAGAGAATTCATTGTCAATATTTTGAGTTAGTTTAAGAAGAAAAATTGATATCAAGAAACAGTAAAAAAGCAGAACCGTTTATTCATAGTTTGTCTAGTTTTGAAAATGATCTATTGGAAATAATAAATAACATAAATTTCCATGAAAAGAAATGCTACCTCCAAAAATGCCTGGATAAAATAGTAAAAGACATTAACACAACGGATAAAAATCCAATATGAAATCCAACAGGAAACTTCTATAAAATAACGACAAGAGACTATAACAATCGAATAAATAAGGATTTACATAAGAACTATAAAAAGGCAAATAATAATGGCCTCAACATGGCGAAGAATATTAATACTAGCAATAAAAAAAATTATATACAAACTAAAGATTAGTGACAGAGTAGGTCAACTAAATGAAAGAATGTGCTATATAACCTTAAAGGACCACAAACCAGATTTCGAGGCTAATCCGACTACAAGGATAATAAACCCAACAAGACCTGATATCGGAAAAATTAGTAAAATGATCCTTGAAAGGGTAAATCAACAAATTAAAGAAAAAATAGGCCTGAAACTTTGGATTAATACCAAAGATGTGACAAACTGGTTTGCTTACATAAAGGAGAAAACGAACTGTACACTAATGCAGTTTGATATTGAAAATTATTATCAATCAATATCTAAAGAACTGTTCATGAATGCGTTGGACTTTGCTACCCAGTACACGGATATTACTGCAGAAGAAAAGGGCATTATTATAAATGCAAAAAAATCGGTACTGATACATAAAAGTGAGCAATGGATAAAAAATTCATATGACCACTTTGACATTACTATGGGATCACTAGTCTCAGCTGAGTCTAGTGATCTCATAGGTCTTTTTATATTATACAACCTTACAGCGTACCGTGAAATTAATATAACTGACATTGGTTTATACAGAGACGAGGGACTTATGGTTATAAGGAACTCTACTTACTAACTTTAAAATCGATAAAATTAGAAAGATATTATATAAAGAATTTAAAAGCCTGAACTTAAAAATTATGGTAAGCAATAAATTAAAAAAAGTTAACTTCCTTGATATAACATTAGATTTAATGAAAAATGTATACATACCTTATAAAAATCCCAATACCAATCCTTTATGTATACACCCTAAATCAAATCATCCTCCATCTATAATTAAGCATATACCTTTATCTATTGGAAAAAAGAATAAGTACAAATTCAGTAAATGAGAAGATTTTCTATGAACATTTTAATATCTATAATACAGCTCTAAAAGATAGTGGCTATAAAAACCCAAAACTAACTTATATAAAAAATGAAAATGGAAAGTATAGAAAAAATAGAAGTAGAAAAATAATTTGGTATACACCCCCATACAACCAAATGGTAAAGAACAAATTAGGACAAAAATTCCTGGCATTAAAGTAAACTAAGTACTATTTTCAAAATTAAGTTACAGCTGTACTGAAAACTTAGAAAAAATTATTAAGAAACATAATGCTAATATCTTCAATAAACACTTAGACCAAAACCAAAGAAATTTAGACAATATAAAAATAAAAAGAGATGAAGATAAACAAAAATTATGTAACTGTAGAAATCCTCGTAACTGTCTTCTACAAAATAAATAAATAAATGTCGCACAGAATCATGAGTATACCAATGCAATATCTCATCTATTGAGAATCCCGAAAACATAAAAATCTATATAGGTTGCACAAGCCATGAGTTCAAAAAGAGGTTCAATCAACATCAAACTTCATTTAGGATAAATAAATACAGAAATCAGACATCCCTTTCAAAATATTTCTGGCACTGAAAAGAATCCAATAAAACACCTACAGTAAAATGGAAATTAATAAGAAAAGCTAGAATATGTAGGCCATTAAATGACCCATGTCCTTTGTGCATACATGAGAAACTATATATTACTAAGTTTATAAAAAATAAAAATTTACTGAATCAGAGAAATAGCTATTTTTTGCCATAATTGTCAAAAATTTGCCTTAAATAATATTTAAAAAATAAAATTAAAAAATGGGAGCTGGTAATATACATACTTATATTTGATATGAAAAATAATTTTTAAATAATTTAAGTAATTCTATTACATTTACTTGTTTTAAAAAGAAATATAGTCTATCAGTAATTAAGAGTAAAAATATTTTAAAATTGTAGTTAAATAAAACGTATTCTAACCCAAACACCCCAAAAATGAATCTTTAAGTATACAAGTAAGAAAAAATGCTGAAAAACTTTTTGCCATTAATAAAAAAAACCCAGACGACATGCATTTAATGTATGTTAGAATTCATTGAAAAATACACCCCTACCCTCCCTAAACTTAACCTCTTTTTCGAACGCAATTCATAATTGACACAACAATAGTTAATAAAAATGAACACGCTACCACCTGTCTGAATGATTGGATTTCTATGTATCCTTGGAAACAGGAAATTATTAATTTTATATGTGCGTTAAAACTCAGTAAATTTAAAAATAAGTTATTCCAATATTCGCTTGAAGATGAAATGGAACTAATGCTTTTGATTTAATTATATAATTAAATTTGAAGTTTTAGCTTCCATTTTTGAAACATGGTTATTACTGTGTAGCGAAAAAAAAATTTAAATCAGTTAATTTATAATATCAAGAAATGAGATAGTCTTACAAAGCTAGTGAGTTCAATTCTCACTGGGGGTACCACATTTGAAATCTTTTATCAGAACAAGCTAAAACATGATATTTACACACACATGTATATAAATACACATTGACATGCATAAATCTTGAATCAAGCAAACATTTAAAAAAAAAAGCACATCAAATGATTTTCATATAAAATCACTTCATTAAAAAAATAATTAAAAAAAAATAAAACCGTTTTAACTTGAATTTACTTATGAGTTGTCTGTAGGGTGAAACGCAAGTTGAAGAAAATCTTCATGAGAAACAGATGTTTTGAGGGCCGAAGTTGTTTGGTTGGATTTTGTTTAACAGCATGCCAATGCTGATGGGTCATTTGATGCCAACCAGGTGAATACATATATGTAATATATGTCTCAATTATTTTCAGATAGAATGTATCTGTAAAGGAACAAAATGAATAAAAAAAAGACAAGGAAAGACAATTCTTATCTGTCACATTTTGTCCTCTGAGGGACTTTGTCAAGGCAAATGTAGGATCTATTTTGTTGCACGTGTTTATATCCTAAATATATAATATTGTAATATATTATATATATTTATATTATAAAGTGTAATCCATCACCTCATGTTTTTGAAGGTGTACAGGACATCCATCCATCTCTTACCATAATCTTAGAACAATTTAAACAATATTCATTTAAAAAAAAGATTTCTTGAATATTACTTGCTTACCAGATCTTATGGCATTTTGTGTCTACCACATGTTTTGACTGACTTTTAAACCACCTGATGAACATTTATGAACATTTTCAAATTTAAAATCCTTGATAAACCAATAACATGTTCACTTTTGTATCTATATATGTGAAAATAATTTTACACACACACACTTTTCTTCCAATATTCAGGGACCAGAGCGTAAAAATGAAAACAATTACACTATGAGATTTTATGATACAAATCAATGTTTTCACAAGTTAACCAACCAATTTAGGTAAGATTTTAAGAATATATTTATAATATAAATATGGCAAGTCAATGTTTTTTTATTTGGCAGTGTGAGATCTGATTATGCAATTTGAAGATTGTTCATCATATTGTAAATAAATATATAAATAATAGTATTATTATTGCTTATTTAAAGAAAGATTGCTATAGAGAGTAAGAAAAATTTAACCATAAAAGCAAAACAAAGTAGTGCAAACTTATTGAGTGATGGGGAAAAAAATGTCAGAAATTGTAAAAAAGTTGAACAAAGATGATGGAACAATCAAAAAAGAAATTGAAAAGTTTGGTAAGAGAACAAAAAAAGAAAACCAACTTTAAGTATGTCACAAAAAGAGATTTGAGAAAAATGGGTGATAAACAAGACAAGTGGATTGGCTAGAAACAAAATATTTGAATAGGTTTATGCAGCTAATGTAGACAGAGAAAAGATGCCTTATATAAGAAACATTAGAACTAAACTCACATCTTTACACAAACATCAGAAAGAAAAATGTGCAAGTTAAGTGAAGGAGTACATGAAAATGGATTTCTCAATAGCCATTTTTAATGATGAATGTACAGCCATATTGGATGGACTTGATGGTCAAGCTTTCATGGAAATAGTCAAACACAACTGAGAAGACAAGTGGAGTAATGTTTTGGACACGTAGGCAGTGCCATTATTGCTTCCTTGAAAGTTGATATCTAGATGAAATGCAGAAAATTAGTCATTTTTGGAGTTGTTCAGGTTACAACCAAGACATTTTGAGTGAAAGAGTAAAAGTCATAAAAAAGATGTTTCTTTACATTCTGATCAGCTGACTACTGCCCACCTTGCCCCCCACCCTCACAAAAAAAAAAACAAATTAAAGGAATAACCCACCCACCAATTTCTCTAGAAATTAGTACAATAGAAAACCTGTGACTAAAAGACATGAGAACTGGAAAAAGATTTCTGAAAAGCAATAAAATTGCTGTAAATAATTTTAAAGCTGCAAGTAGAGACATTTTTACAATTTCTGAGTGAAAGACTGACAAAGGTTATAGAATGTCAAAAAGCCAATATTAACACGCAAAATAATAAATAAAAATAAAATTCAGGTATATTGGATATTGTGTTGATCAAATATAGGTTTCTCTGGCCAATATCTTTTGGATTTATTTATAAGTAAGAATTTATGTTGCACTTTGCATAAACCCAACTCCCCCACCAATAAATATTTTAATAAGGGTATAAGTTGAAACTACCCCTACATATGTGTATATTCTGAAAATTTTGCCAACATGGGTTGCTTAATAGCAATTTTATTGTGAAAACACTGATTTGCATAATAAATGTTAGCATAGTTTAGTTGAAGGTGTTTTTTTTTGTTCATCCTGTACAAGGCCCAAAAGCCAATTGAGATAGCGGGTTACTAAGTAAGTGGTACAGTTTATGGGGATATCTGGGGAAAATAACAGCTGACTCTAGACTTGAACAGCTTAAGACTGTAGTAGTCATTTCCACAAAGGTATTTCAAAGAAAGAAACCAAAAATTCACTCAGTTTTTTAAATATAGAAATGGAGTCCGTCTCGAAACCAATGACGAGAAAGTGAAATTTTTCTCTGAATTTTATTTGTCAAAAAAGAAAAAGAAAAATAGAAAAAGCATTTTATACATTCATATTGCCTGTTCTGTTATCACAAAATCTTTGCAAATCCAGTTTTGTGGTATGATCAGATTTGGTTTGGAATATGCATTTGATAACTCGTTGTGTTTGTCAATTCACAGATCCTAAGGCAGCATTCAAGTCTATCACATTTTCAACAAATGTCTATAAGAAGCCTTTTCTAAGATTTAAAAAAAAAGGGATTATTCTTTTTTAATGAATTTGTAGAAATTAGGTTTAAAAACACAAAAATACTTAAGAAAAAACAAGAACAGACTTTAAATTATTTTTGTTAAATCATCAACACTGAAGAAAATTTCACAAAAACAAATTTCAAAACCTAAATATTTCTGGAGTTATATTTGTGTTGAACAACATTGTAACATCTTGAATATATCTGAAGATCTTTTGTCTCAAAACCAGTCTGACAAGAACTGAGTGGAGCACATAAAATTAATTGAAGAAAACATTTCAATCTTATCGTGATCAGGAATTTCATGAACATTAATATTTATCTAAGAATTTTTCTGGAGAAAAGGTCCATATTTAAGAGTATCTTTGACTTTGATACGTTATATGATTATTTCCAGA
Source organism: Acanthosepion esculentum (assembly GCA_964036315.1). NCBI lineage: Eukaryota > Metazoa > Mollusca > Cephalopoda > Sepiida > Sepiidae > Acanthosepion > Acanthosepion esculentum. Next base: position 34,360,050 of record OZ038501.1, on the reverse strand, counting down.
ACAATTATTCTAAACCTGATTCTAATTACAGAACACTAAAAACAATAGACAGTATTCATTGCTGCTTTGATAATAGTAGCTGTGATCACGGTTTTTAGATATTATTTCTTGTAACACTCACACAACTATCTCATTCCATGAAATGTCATATAGAAACTGAAAACCCCAAATGCCGGGTTAGTCACACTTCTACTAATTAATTTCTGGGACGAGGAGTTATTATTTACACTATTTATATTCGGACTATTGTTCACATTTTGGCTATTGTGCACTCCGGCCTTCCTCAGTTGTATATTGATTTGGGTAACCTAGAGGAAATTCTGAACTGAGCCCTTTAATTAATCTATTGGTGTAGACTGTTCTTGTTACACTGCCCATGTCTAGAGATATAGATTAAATATGGTCTACTCCTATAGATTAAATAAAAGGTTCAATACAGAATTCCCTGTAGATCTATATATGAAGGCTGGAAGGCACAACAGCTGAAATGTTGTGATAACAACAATCATCTGAATATACATAGTGTAAATAACCTCTAAGTAAATTTTAACTATGTTGGAAAATTTAAATTTTCAGTTAAAGTTCCTTCCTGCAAAATTTACTTTGATCTCTTTTATTGAAAACGCACCTCATGGGAAAAAATAGCCCCTTTTTCTCAGTGGTCAGTTCTTTGCCTATAAAATTTGTGAAACCTAAAAGTATTTTAAGAGATGTAGAAAGATTGTCCAGACATTTTGAACAAAGTATTATTCCTTTAGCCAGATGAGTGAGGGTAAAATTTTAACACAAAATATTTTTACAGTAAAAATAATATCACAGGGAAAAGTTTTTGAAAAAAAATTAAAGAGAGAGCTACCTATAATTATATCTCTATTTTTTTAAATTGACATCTTTTTTTCTTTTTTTATTAAATATATGAAAACAAAATTGATAGTATCTGACAAAAAGTATATAGCAAAATTTACCCAGTTGAAATTTTAGAAAAAGAAAAAATTCATATGGAATCAAAACTTGTGTTAAGATCAAATGAACCAAAATAAGATTTTCAAGAAGAAATTACTTGAGGCTATTTACAATCAGAAATGGGTGACAAATTCAACAAAATTTGTTTGACAAACTGGTAATCATTTGTTGGTAATCATTTTTTGTGTTGTTTTTATACATCAAAACAGACACCATTTTAATTTAAACCAAAATTTTTTCTTAGTTGTGATGAAGACAAATGGCAAAGAATTATTATACTTGTCTTCATCACAACTAAGAAAAACATTTGGTTTAAATTAAAATGGTGTCTGTTTTGATGTATAAAAACAATACAAAAATCTTGGCATCTTTGATTTTTCTTGCTTTTGTATGGCTTCCCTGTTTATAATTTTGCAGCCAGTCATTTGAAAAGAAAAAAAAAACCCAAACATGTGTGGGTTGTCACTTCTGCACAAACAATAGGCGTTTAACATAAAATCCCAAATTCTTTTAATTTGAATGAAGACCTCACACCAAACAAGAATTTAGCAAGCTATTCAACATGAAAATAAATTGAAAATATTCTAAGAAATTATTTACTCAAAGTATTCTAACTCAACTTCTCTTGTTTTCAAGAACTGGAATCTTCACTTTTAAAAAAAAAAAAAAAATTTTAAACCAAATTTTATTAAGCATGTCATCAAATACAGAATTGATATTTCATTGCCGCTTTCAGTTTTAGTTGGACTCCAAAAAAATAGAATAAAAAAATTTGAAAATCACAAGTTGAAAGGTTTTCTGTATTTGCTACAGAATATGGTAAAACTTAATGGAATACAGTCAACAAACTTTTATTAATTTGACTGAATTTATTCGGTGAGGAGTTATTATTTACATTATTTATAATATACAGAATTTATAATATTTAAAACAATAGACATTCTATGTTGATTAATTTTAATGTTCAACTTTTTCAAGATATATTCTTAGGGAGGAAATTCCATGAAAAATTGTTCAAATTTTGGAAGTACAGGAAATATGGAGCAAGTTTTTGACTTTCTTAAGAAAAGTACAGGAAATGTGGTCCATGCTTTTGACAAAAGTCAAAAGCATGGACCACATTTCCTGTACTTTTCTTCTGATATGAACTTTGGACAATTTGACAAAATTTCCTCCTTGTCCAAGTAGGATTATTCATAATTTGGAAAAATCAATCATTAATCGACATAAAATGTCTGTTGCTTTTAATAGTATTTGCCTTAAAGAACATTTGCTGCTGAAATAAACAAAATTAACATTATTTAGATATGGATAATGAAATGGGAATAATCTACTCCTGTAGATTAAATAAAGGGTTCAGTTTAAAATTCCTTGAAGGTTACCTAGATTGACAGGCACCTGAAGAATTTCGATGGGTACAACGGCCGAAATGTTGTGATGATAACAACAAAGATGAGGAGATTAGTCTGAATGTAAATAATGTAAACTAAACTTATTATTTAAAAACAAAATAGCAATTCAAAATCGTCAATTTCATGTTGAACCTACAAGAAATGAATCTCACTGATGAAACGGTCAGAAAAATCTGTAAACACCAAGAAGGGAAAAGGTTTGTAATTACAGAAATGCCAGTCAACCATAGACGAACATACATCCCAAGAAATCCGAAGCACTTTACCAAGATGGAAAGAAGTCGCAACCCCGAAACCATGTAAACCAGGGTAAGCAAGTGCTTCGGACTTACCTATATGCATAGTTTCCTGATGATACTGTATACAGTGAAGTCTGATATGAAATATATTCTATCTGTTCATCATCCATTTCTTTCACACGGAGGCAGTAAGACTACAAAAGATGCAAAAAACGAAAGTAAAAGAAAAACAACTAACCTATATTCATAGTTTCCAGTCTCAACACGGTAGAGAGGCTCCTGCAGAGCTGCGTAACTGTATTCTTCATCGTCCATTTCTTTTAGTTTCAGGCAGTAGGACTAAAAAAAGATTAAAATGCCGAATTTTGGCTTCAGTTCTGTTTCCATTCCCTTAGGCAACTTTGCCTGTTAGGGACTTGAGTGTCATGACAATATGACATGAGACCAAAATGGAGGAAATAGGGGGTGGGAAGATTGTGTTGCACCAATCTTCCGAGTACACAGTGCCTGCCTAAAAAAAATTAGCATTCAAATTTCTGGCTTTTACACTGACCAAGTGGTTAAAATGTTAGCATTCCAACCATGAGACCCAGGTTCAAATCTCGTCATAGTCAATTTATCAGGTAGGTGATAATATGAGCCAGGGAAGACAATTCTAGGATGCAGAAACATTGTGAAGGGCCTGAAAACTATTCAACAGGTTGACCCCTAGCCTCACGAGGCTAGTGAAATAGGGTAAACAAAACTGTTCAGAAGCTGTCAATGGTTCTGATAGCACAAAATCACAAGTCATCGTGACTGAGGGTTTGAGCATACTGGTCTCATCATGCCAGATTATGCACTCTCTCTCAGAAACTGTCTGTTCAGCATAGATCCAGTATAAACCATTGGTTGGCTCTGTGAGTGCTAAACACAAATATGCCTGAGTAGGCATCTGCAACACCCTACCAGACAGGCATACTCAAATACAAGCAACTAGCCATATGCTAGCTCAATAAGCTGTAACTACTTCATCCCCTGAGCAGGCCACAGGGTTCACTATAGAATCTGTCCTTTTGAAAAGGCCATATAAATATATATATATTATTTAAATTAATGATAACATTTCTGAAAGTTAAGATATTTGTTGGAATAGTTTATTTGTTGAAGCCAATATCTGCCATAAAATGGCTTTTTTCCCCAAACTTAGTGTAGCACCAATCTCTTACATAAGAAATATTTTCCAAATGATTTTGAGTCACACTCAAACACTGACAGCAAAGGAATTTGCCCCTAGTGTTTACACTAGGGCACATCTTATACATCACATAAAATATTGCAAAATAAAGTATTGGCTCAGCCAGGGTCTAACACGAGGTCACATGAATCACATATTTTATACAGCCAGAAGAGAATGACCTGTTTGGCATAAAATTCAGGATTTGCGGTAAAACATTTAAGCCTGCTTTTTTCAAAAACACACCTTTCTATAGAGTGGGCAAAAAGTGGCACATGTGCTTCAGACGCAGATGATTAACAAAGACATTAACAAGAAACTACTTTTTGGCCAGGAAATAATGAACAGCTTTCCTCTTACCAAATATTCAAATTTAGCATCCAAATATTTCTTGATGGTCAAACGTGTATCAGGCACAGCTTTATTCAGAAAAGTATGAAGATCACAGATCATCTGAGGAAAAAGAAGAAAAGACTTTTAAAGTTAGTTTTTTGGTCACAAGTAATACAAGGACCCCCCCCCACCACCACTTCTCAAATTTATAGACAAATCCTACAGATGCATGCTGGGATTTCTTCCTAACCAATAAAAGTGAACCAATTCTCAGTTTCATCCTTTTTTTGCCCAAACTATAACTGATGTTGGTTTCTGGATTCTGAGGAACTGCCTGATGACTTGTTAAAAGAACACAATTATTTTGATGATTAAAAGTCTGTTCAACAGTGAGCAGTTTCTTATCAGTGAAGATGTTTTGCAGCGTGCCATCACAAATCCATTTACGCAACTGCTTACTTCTTTGAAGCTTCTTTTTCATTGTGTCTGCTGAAAGAAGCTGTCTCGTGGTTATCTTGTAGAGCGACATCCCTAGATTAATTTGTCATAGCCTCTGCATCGTTCTCTGTGAAGTTCCAGCCTTTTTAGCCAATTTTCTCTTTGGCCTTATTGGATTACACCTGATTTTTTCACGCACATGTTTAATGAGTTTTGGCATTCTGGAGGTGCGAGGACATCCTGGTCTCGTTCTATCTTTGATGAAGGAAGCCTAATCATATCAATCAATTGTCCTATTGACAAACATTCTGTTGATTCTAAGTTATTTTCCAGCTTTAAAAATCTCAGGTGAAGTCAGTCTGTTTTCATGTTGCTCAATTATATAGTTTCTTTTAATTTCTATGTCCATAAATACTAAAACACTTTGAAAAAACAAATAGTATATACTGTTGGGCAAGTATCAAACAAACAACAATGTAATAACCAAAAATTTAGAAGTAGTGTTCATTCAAAATTATGCAACAGCATTTATGCCACACCCTGTACAAGGTTATCTCAACAAAGTAGAGCAAGGGAAAACAAATCTAGCTGATGACTCACCGGCTTCACAGTACGAACCATCTTGATCGCAAACTTTTCCATGTCACGGTGAGCCTCTCCAAATTTAGAGAAAGCTTCACTGGCTCTTGGTTGTGGTTCACGTACACCAATTGCAGCAAAAACATCACCAAATGCTACAAGGGATCACAGAAAAAATCATTAGGAAACTAAAAGGAATCAAAATTTTGACAGGCTCAAAAGATTTTAATAAAATGTAATATATTTTTGGAATTTAGTTTTTAAACATTATGTATTGCATTGTTAATTTAGAAGTGTTAACAAAAACAGGCTTTTAAAGACTACCCCAACCTCACACACTGGTAAAAATCAATATAAAACAAAAAATAAAATATTTGTGAATCTATGTAAAATTAGATATCTTCAAAAATTCATTAAGGTATATAATGAAAAAAATGCTCAAAAACAAAATCTTTGTTATTATTAAGAGTAAAGATGAAAGGATTTTTTTATGTAAAATTTAAAAAAAAATTTTTTTAGAACCTTGGAAATTCAGTTAAAAAAAATCTTGTCTTTCTGGCATCAATGCAAGACCATAAATTTGTACAGGAAATTTTAGCATCTCTTTTCAGTGAAAAACACACTAATTTGAAAATTCTTGCAAAAATCAGATAATTGTCAAATTTTAATGAAACTTTCAGAACTTATTATTTTGATTTTTGTAAATACAGACATCTATACATGACATTATCAGAAAACAAAAGAAGTACCTATAATAAATTTTAAATTTATTGATAATTTCCTAAAATTTTCTCAACAAATGACATTTTCTCATAAGTAAAGCTACAAAGTCTCCTAAATTCAATAAAATATTAGATTGCTTAAAATTTTTTATGATTACTGGGTAGTTGAAAGATTATATAAAAAAGGTGTTCACATTATACTCATAAAATTATTTTTTTTCAGTTATGTCTCCCATAATTAAATTTCCTAAACATCATTCCTAAATAAATCCCTCAACACACCAGGAAAACATACCTCTCCATGTTAAAAAATGCTTTTCTGTAATATTTCAGACTAAAACTAATATTTGTCTCACTTCAGATTAATTAAACTTTAAATTAGCTAATCTTCCTCAAATAAAGTTTCAGAAAACTATATTTTATTTTTGAATGATGTTTTAAAAAAGAGAATTATGCTGTGTTGCCAAATCTGTCAATATGGACGAATTTATAGATTTAACTGATAAGGAGAAAAAAATAGATTCCAATCATTTTAAATTCAGTTTGAATTACCCCAAAGTATTTTGCTCACAGGAAATATTAAATATAATCTATTAGCTTGGAATTAAAACTAAAATGAAAGTTTGAAGAAATATTTTTCATTTTTCAAAATGCATTTTAAACTTAGGTATCACTTTTAGCGGGAGTAAAATCCTTTGAAGAAAATTAACTTTCAAAGAATACATGCACATTTGCAAAGGGAAAGTTTATTCAACAAGGGAGATAATTCCAAAATGTGTAACCTACCTTTGTAGGACTGAGACAGTTCAAACGTTGCTTTTAACAACTTTTTGGCATGTTCAATCAAACCGCGGTACATTTCGGCCGTTTTCTCAAGTTCTTCCAGTTTTTTGACCAGCCCATCTGAAAATTAAGAAAAGAAGAAAATATCAAATCAACATGTTTTATCACTTATTATTTCGGAGCACAGAATATAAATACAAATATTACTTTCCGAACTATAAAACAGATACAAACAGAAGATGAGAAAAATGAAAATGCTGGTTGTTTTAAAATTATTCAGCACAAACTAGAAGGTCAAGCTGTTTTATTGTCAAATGCGAAAATACTGATTCGACACTGATAGGTGGATTAAAAATATTACATCAAATTATATCCATTCACAATGAAATGGATTTTCAGTTTAGAATTAGTCATTTCTTTTCATAGGGGATAAGTATGTGATAGTGAGAGACCTTTCCATTCAAGATTATAAGAGAAATTGCAAGATTCGGTTTGCTCTTTCAATGCACTGAACATTATCAAGTGGTCCTTATTTTATTAATTTTTTAAAGCTAGTCTGGATCCTATAGCCTTGGTTGGCAACCAGTCTAATGTAGAAAGAAACGGCAACCTACTGCAGGAAAATCTGCCAAGTCAGTCATGAATCGAAAGGAACATGACCGCCCAAGTGTGTATCATGTATAGAACTTGACTAACTGAAACTAATCTTGTTTCAATTACATTCCTTTGACCAGTACTCTCTTTGACCTTCTTCAGGCAATCATTAACAAGTTTTGGATAGAGTCCATTATTTTGTTCATAAGTTTGCTTGTTCAATTTTTTTTTTTCAATTTCTCTGATGAAAATAAAATTTAAACAAGGACATTTGTGAACAATAGAAAGAATTTTACACAAAGGTTCAGATGAAGGTCAGAGAGAGGGCCAGTCAAAAGAGTGTCATTGAAATGAGAGTTTACAAGTTCAAAAATTTCATACAAGGACAGTTCAAGAGAAAACTGAATCTTGTAATTTTGGTTCAGAATTGTATAGGGTGTGGCAGAAATACCTCCCACATTTCCACATATACCTTCCAGAAATATCTTCTACATAATGGTAAGACATCAGATAGATGAAGACACCATTGCCTTACCATTAATGTCTTGCCATTACGTGGGAGGTGTATGTGGGAAGCGTTTTCTACCATAACCTGTATTTCTTCCTCCTTTTGTTTTTTTCTTTTTTAATGATTTACTTTTAGAATTCATTAAGAACATTAGTAATTAGAAGCAGCAAACTTATTTTTGTACACTTGGAATAATGACATTCCATAAAGCTTATCATATACAGTAATTCTCTATGATATATATTTTTTTAATTAATTTTAAAATGCATTAATATTGAAGAGGCTATCGGAAAATGCTTCATACGCAAAGCAAGATTCTGAGTCGCTTTCATAGTGGTTTGAATATTTCAATATGTTCATTTCATTTTTTTTCAGGCAAGGTCAAAGTTTGCCCAAATAATTCACTGTTATTTTCAGCTGATGATATATGCAGTGTTTACTTGTTGAGTAAAATTCTTCTTGATTTCACAAGTATTTGGCAATAATATTGATATCTTGAAGGCCATGAGAACAAATTTTACTGAGGTAAGTTATGTTCACTTCTTTTAAAGACAGGAATATAGAAAGAAAAAAAAAGTTCTTACCATTGCATAAGATAGCTCTGCTCAAACCTAGGGCATCAGCGGTGTTGGAATTCATATTCTCTACAAATCTGTGTTTCACCTTTTTTAGGACTGTCAGAGAAAAAAACAAATCAATTATATTTACAAAGAGAAAATTACTTGGAATGTTTATTGAAATATGCACTGGCACTCCCTGGTGCCAGTGGGCAGTGTTTGATTCTGGATAAAAACCAATACTGTGAATACTGATTTTCAAGGTGAGTGACAACACAATTTTCCTGTTCCTTATTTTCAATTTAGCTTTGTGCCAGACCAAGATTAATAAATATCTCAATAAAAATTGTGTGTTCATTTAATTTTGTTCAAATGTAACATTTATTAAAAGTAGTTTTGTTGGCATAAAAAGTGAATTTGAACTGTGAAAGAATTTTATATATATATATATATATATATATATATATATATATATATATATTTAGTTTATGAAAAACTAGGTAATCCGTATGGGTAGACCCAAGGAGGATAAAATCCAGATGGATGTGTTTACAATATATGATAGAGCAAGATCTCTAATATTACCTTCAAATATCACTCCATATTAACTTAAAACTGAATTTTAAGTAAGAGAAATTACCAATCTAAAAATAGTCGCTAATTGAACTCATGAATAAAATTCAAACTGATAGAGATATTACCTTAATAATCAATTACAACTAGAAGTAAACTTATATTTGAAAATAAAATTTTTAGTGTTTTAATGTAAATTCTATGAATATTTTTCTAATCGACTATTTCATATTAAATCCCCAAAATTTTTGTAAAAGTTTTTTAAATAAACTTTAACTAACATATAATTAAATTCCTTAGACTGTTTAAACATTCAAACTTATATAAAAAAATTATAATATTTATGAACTCTCAAAGTAAAGCAAAAAACAGCGTCTATTCCAAAGAAAGTTAATGACACTTTATCACAACTTCTTTCTCTCTCTTTCTCTTTATGCCTTTTTGTCCTATCCCCCTCCCATATCAATATATAACTTCCGTTAACAGATTTAATGTGTCAATGTCTGGATTTCCTCTAAAAATTTAAATTTGAAAGAATAGAAATGTTACATCTAACTCAATCATGTCTCTCTACCCCCTTCACTCCCTCACTTCGTTAATTTACTTATTACTGCCCGTCATAAATGTGTAAATTTCTTTTCATTTTTCGTTTCAACCTTTGGAAATAAAATCTGATGATCCGCTGTCCTTTAAAAGGGCTGTGGTGAAATAATTTATTATATGGAACCTTAAAGTGGTCTGTTTTTATTTAAATTATATATATAATGATGACCACAAACTAATTATCTGCATGCTTATGACGGGCATGACTTTTGAGACCAGCTCGAGAATTGCACAAAAGACCACAGACAGCACAGGAGAAGGTATTGTAATCAAGTGCAGCAGGAACACTGTTAGCTGCCTTATTTTGCTTTCATGTTTCATGTAGTCAACTGATGCTTACTTCATGATGGTGCATTATTCCTGAATGGCAGCTGGAATGAAACTGATCTCTTCATAGCTACCTCTTAAAAGTTCTTGAATGGAATGTTGACACAAGAAAGTTTGCTCTTCAGTTTATTCACTTTATACCAGAGCCAAGGTCTACAAACATTTCTATGACCACTACAGAGTTCGCCGTAGAAAAGAACTTTTGGTATGCAATTATCACTCATCCTTGCCACATGGCCAGCCCAACGTAGTTGTGATTGCATTATGAAGATCTTGATGATACCAATCTTGCATTTCTCAAAAAGGTCAGCATTTGACACTCGATGATCAAACATTAGGCCACAGATTGTATGTATATATATATATATATATATATATATATATATATATATATATATACTGTTATAATTGAAATTTTTTAAAATATTACCTTTTAGACATTATAAAACTTTACTGCTATACTCATTCATTTTATTTAGTGTTGGTTGTAATTTTTTTATATAAAGGACCTTCAGAATTTGAAGTTTTTGTTTTTGTGGAGGAGTATACTTGAATTGTCAATTAATATTTCTCTAAATTATGAATGTGGACAGGAATGTTCCTTTAAATGTTGTGCAATCAAATTAGAATCCAGCATATGAAGTGTAAGTCTTCTCAATAAAATTATATATATATATATATATATATATATATATATATATTTTATCACTTCAAATGTTATTTTTTAGTGGATACTCATATTTGAGTAGACACTCTTTATTAGTTAAACAGTATGTTTATTTATTTTCATATATTATTTTCATCTGTCATCCTGAATGTTCTAGAAATCTTACAGAAAAATAAGGAAAAAATAATGTCCTACTAATTAACCCATAGGTGGGGGATAAGAGGTGGAATCATAACTTTCTCAAAGGGATTTGTTCATAAGTGAATATAATGAACCTGACTGGAATTGGAACTCAGCTCTCCAATTTTCAATCCCGAGTTATTATCCATTACATCACCTGCACATTCAAGCTTACAGCACTTGGTCTTCCCAAACGAACACCCATCGAGGTACTGATAAACATTGCTTAACGTTGGTGATCGTAAGCTGTTCTTTTCCCACAGGTGCAATGTTGCACACCTATCATTATTCTAACACTATTTCCATGGCAAATGTTCAGATAAATTCAGATAATGTTTTAGTTCCACGAGTCCAGACCGTTACAGATAGGACACGACATGCTACTTTCAGAGAGTCAAATCAGCATCCTGTGTTCCAAATGGAAGAAGGAAATTCCACTTGGTTTTTTCTTAAAAACTGCCACGTTGTGGAATAGACTCCCATATGAATGCTTTCCTAAACATTACAATATTAGCATCACCAAGTCAAAGGTTAATCTATCCTCCTTCTCCTCACTTTTTACCACCTGCTCTTTCACTCATATCATACCTCATTTTTCGTAATCATTTTAACAGTAACCATCTATCTTGAGAGGCTCTCAAGCTTTAGTATAAAAAATATGTGACTTTGTTCCAGACTAGTTAAATATAGAAAATATTCCATAGGATAAAAAAAATTGGTAGATGTTTGTTACTGAAAAAAAAAAAACAGTGATATTTGTAAAAATACAAACAATATTATTTTTTAATTTCACTAAATTCAACTACTCAATAAAAGATGGAATTTTTTTTTTATGGGATGGAGGAAAAATGTGAGCAGAGTGGGTGTATGATCATAATGATAAACAATGTTAAGCCCCTGGCTATGTGACAGACTTAACATTGCACAGGGTTTGTTCCTGCTCAAAAATAAGTTTTGGAAAATAACACTTCAATCTGACGATCTCCAAGTCAACACAGCCAATCAGCGTTGGGTTGCAGAGAAAGATGAGTTAATGCAGTCGAAATTTTTTTAAAAGTGCAGGGAGGGGTATAAATATAGTTAAACATAAAATACATTTTGTTACTCACCAATGTCCAATGTTTTCCCTTGTTTGGGGTCTGCATGAAGCTTATTAAAATGAATGGTCACTTCTCCCTAGAAAAGAATTACAACTATGAGAGTTTTGAAAATTTAAAATGGCTGTTTCTAGAAAATCTAGTTTGCTTTGGGGAAGGAGTCATTAAATAAAACATTTTAAAATAAAACAAGACAAAGAAATACTAATTCGTGAATAGTCTACAAAATCTATGAAAACATTACTTTAAATGAACATTTAAAGTGAACACAAATAGATATTCTAGTTATCCACCAGTTTCAAGAGGTTATGGAGAATATTGTGGCAAGCTAATCTTTGTTGCAGGCACATGCTCAGGTACATTTGTTACATCAACACCCACAGAACCGATCTGTGGTTTATATTGCAACTATACTGAGTGACACAAAATCTGTCATCATCAGTAGTCAAACGCAGCCAATTTCATCTACCCAATTTCACTCATAAGGCTTGGGTCAACCCAGTGTATGGTTTTCAGGCTCTTCCTAACAGTACCAGATGCTGGGATCATCAGATTATCAAAAAGCCACCTCCTTGACAAAGTGACCATGAGGAGATTTGAATCCAGGTTTTATGATCAGAATGCTAACATTCAAACCTCTTTACTACATGCTCAATCATGTATGTGTATATATATATATAGTATTTACATTAGTCGGACTATTGTCCTCATCTTTGTCGCCATATTTGTCACAACGTTTCGGCCGTTGTACGCTCCGGCCTTCTTCAGGTGGTTGGAATTTCGAACTGAACCCTTTATTTCGATCACTGGGGTAGACTGTTCTAGTTCCACGTGCCATGTTTGATGGATGTCAGTTATCAGTTATCTCCTGCCTTAACCGGGTATTGAACTCACACTCTTTGGGTCTAACCAACGCCTTTATCCACTGTGCCATGTGTCCTTGAGGACATTTAAAGTGATTATATATATATATATATATATATATATATATATATATATATATATATATATATATATATATATATATATATATATATATATATAACTAACTGTAACTAAGGTCTCCTCAGTGTAGTTGCAGTATGAAGCACAGGTGGAATCTGTGGGTGTTGAACAAACACAAATGCATCTGAGCAGGCGTCTACAGTAGATAGGTATCGTCAAATACGAGTGGCCAGCTATTATAAAGGGTGTTCCAATAACTTGGAATGATTTTAAACTTAATCCACATTTAAAATCAGTCCAAGTTATTGGAACACCCTTTACATAGACACACAAACACACGTTTATTGACATGCTTCACTGATCAAGCAGCATCATAAGATAAATGGATTTTATTTCAACTATTCATATGTTGTAACAAAATTTGCTTACCTGATGACACTGATATCTGCATAAAAGTTTTTCCAAATCATCATATATTTACTATATATTATATACACAAGGCTTAATGTATGGCTTCAGTGATATCGGAGATGGAAACAGGTTTGAAAATATATTAGTAAGTAGATAGTCCTTTTTAAAAATGCTTAGTATCAGTTGTGTGACAGTACAGCAATCACCTTCATTAGTAATGAGTACTAAATCCGAGTTACTTATAAAGCAGAGATCAGTGACAGAGATTTGGGCAGTAGAAAATTGCACGTCAACCAAAATTACAGGTGTATGAGTGGAAGGAAAATTTGCAAGCACCTAATGCTTCTGTAGAATCAGGCCTGAAACAAAAACTCTTGCATCATGACTATGCAAGGCTGCATTGTAGCCGACAAATGGTGCAAACAGTGAAAAGTGTGAAATTTACTGTTACTGACTCGGTGCCTGATTTTGCTCATTAGTTTTTATGGTGGTTCCTGAAACTGAAAGCTGCATTGAAAGGTCAACATCTTCCATTGGACGCTCAAGTTGAAATGCACAATTAAATCAAAATTAAACCTGCAACTTTCTTTACCAACAGAACGAAAAGAAGGGAATAAAAAAATTCAAGGAAATTCTGTAGCAAAAGAAAATAGTGATAGTGTTGAAAAATAAACTTGTAACTTTGAAGAGAAATAAACTTACTTCATTTTCATACCATTTTCATTATTCTATCTGAGCTAAAACTGGTTTTATAGGATTGGGGACCTTACTTCTCAATCAACCCTTATATTATCTATGTATTACACACACACACATATATACACAATGGAGTGCTAAAAAGTTCTCAGCCTATCTGACTTTCCAAAAATGATCAAACATCAGAATTATTCTTCTTTTTTATACTCTCTTGATGGAGGTGAGAATTTTTCAGCACCCAGCCCCACCCGTGTGTGTGCGTGTGTGTGTGTGCGTGCGTGTGTGTGTGTGGGGGGGTAGTTATTTATCTGTCAATTTTTATGATCAGCATTTTGCTACTACTGAGAGACTGGAAGAGAAAAAGGGAAAGAAAGAATGAGAAAGAGGGAGTGACTGAAAGGTGGGTGGAGAGAAGAGCGAGAGAGTAAAAGAGAAAAAGTTTCTTCATGCTGGCTCCAATGATAAATTCAACATTTAAAAAAAAAAAAAAAAAAAGAAAAAAAAAGCTTTTAAAATGATTGCATTAAAAGAGGTTATTCAAAACGAAAACAAATGAAAAGCAAACTTCACCAAATCGTGTTGTTTGGTAAATATCGTCAACTGGTGTCTACTTACCTCCAGCAAATGACTTTTTGGTTTCTACTCAGCTGTACTTGGATAAAATGACAATGAAAAAAATCATCCTAACAAAACTTGCAGGTTATAAAATAAACATTTGTTGTTGAAATATTGGATGACTAATAATTGAAACCATTAGGACACACTCCACATGTGCTGTTCACGGCAGCTGACACACTGCGGATTGTAAACAAATAATCAGCCATATTACATTCTGTAACCTTACATTAACAAAGGTGAATTAATTTTAGATTTGCTGACAAAGAAAAATATCCTTTGTATTTTAGAGAGCAAATTGCTAGGCAATCCTACAGATTAGTCTTTTTTTTTCAATACATGTCTTTTTATCATAAATGCATTGAGGATTACTCTCCCAGCCCTCATGAGTCTAGTTGGAGTAAGGTCTAATAACTAGAGGTTTAAGAGATTTCTTACAAATTCTTAGAGTGGGGGTGGCAAAATAAGTTGGTACTGTTAGCACCTTCTGTTTTAACTCATAGGTTGGTGTGGGTCGACAAGAAATAGTGTTGTTAATAAAGGAAGGAAAGAAACAACATTAGAAATGCTTCCATTTATTATCAATTTGGAAAAACTGATACACGCTAAAAAGACAAGTATTGTCCATATTGCTTGCTATTTTGATTTAACTTTTTATTTATTTTCTTTGGGTATTTCTATTAGGGATATTAAACAAAATATAATATAGTTAAAAGAGATAAAATTTATTAAGAATTAAGGACAGGAAATTGTGGAGAGTCATAATCGCCAACATCCTGACATGTAATAGAAGAAGAAGAAGAGGAGGAAATTGTAGGGATCATAATAAGTGAACATAGTTGTTAAAAAAAAATAAAAAATAAAAATGGAAGTTAATTCCCCCACACACCGAATTTATGGGAGATTCATAGCAAGTAATTATTCAAATTATAAGTTTTTGTCAGTTTTATATTTCCAGAGATTTTGTGAAATATTGTCTTTTTTTTATTAATGTATTCTTCAGCTTTGAGCCTTTCATGTGGATGTCATGCATAGCACCAGAACCTGTTCAGAAATATCTAAATTATCAGCTATATACAACCACTTTCTAAGATCAATGGTTAAAAATGACTTTAACCAATCAAAGCCTGTGGATCTTGACAAAGACCATCCTTCGTCAAACAAGGTGGATTGGTGATACAGAATCACAAAGAACTGTGCCAGATAACTGAAACAAAATCACTTGAATAACCTCTTTTAATGCAATCATTTTGAAAACTGATATTTTTGTTTTTTGCTTTCTAATTTTAAAATGTTGCATTCATCATTGGAGCTATCATGAAGAAGAAACTTTTTCTCTTCGCCCTTTCCCTGAGTGACTTACAAAATTCAATGAAATACACCTGAAGAATACTAATGGTAATATTAACTGTTTCCTTATAAGGAAACTGTAATAAATGGGACTAAGCATCCCCGATGTAGGATTCATTTGTGACGGCCACCATTTTTGATCTCCATGGTAGCACATGCATAGACACTACTTTGAATGATCAATGGCCACTTTTTACCTGGTCATTGAGACGTGAGGAATCATTGGATTTTAGAAGTGTTGAGACAGTGATTCTTTGGGGGAATCAATTACTACAGTAACATTCAGCATTCATTGATTGAGCAGCCAGTGGTGCTGTCAGTTGAAATCTTTCTCTTAAAACAATTGTTCAAGAAAATAGGTTTCTCAAATCCAGAAGCTGTTATCGCCCTTTCCAGTATTGATGTAGAATTCCTTCCTCACCTTTTATTTCAAGTAGTGTGGAATGTCAACCTCTTGATTGTTATCATTTTCTCTTTGAATTAAATGTGCTATACATTTTATCTGCTGTGGATTTTAGTGGAGTTTTGCAAGTCACTCAAGCAGCTCATCTTTTTGCACAACTGAACAGACTTACAAGACTGAGTGTTAAAGTCGCATGCTGACATAAGAAAAGCAAATCAGAAGAGAGGAACTTGGTCAATTTTTTCTCAAGGAATTTCATTTTTTTTTAAAAATCAAATTCACCTCAATCAAAGCAGAGACACAATGGTTAATGGGTGTGAAAGTATAAGAAAACAGAAATATTGTTAAAGAGCAAGAACAGAGGAAGAGTAATCAGAAGGACAGTAGATAGTGATTGACATTGCATTAAAATTTTGTAGTTTAAAGTTGGCTGGGAAGCATGGAGCCAGAAGGGGGTTCTACAAGCAAGAAATGTGATAAAAAGAAACTGTTAGCTTAGAATTTATGGATACATCTAGCCAACTCAACTGTAAATTGATGAGACCTCTTCACCAGTCTAAAATGTTTAAAATCAAAGAGTCCAGGTGCTGTAGCAAAGAAACTCATCTGAGCAATTATCATGAAAGTATTTATAGAAAAGACAAAAGAGCAAGTTTTGGATTTACAGAGATCGTTATGCCTGAAGTGATTCAAATATTCAGATATTTCTATATTTCTTTTAATAATTGATGATGAATAAATGATTTTAACTTGTTTTAGCAATTGATGGTGGGAAGATTTTAAATTGTCTTAACAATTGATGGTGAAAATAAATAAACTCTTGTGTTAAATTTGTGTGTTGTTATTTTTAACATTACCTGTCTTCATAATATTAAAAATATTTACTGGCAAAATAACTTGGCGGCCTATTTTACCAAGAGTGGCGAAATAGCCACTTTTTTTTTTTTTTTTAAGACCCTGATTATCCAAGTAGCAGCAGTTTGAAAAACATTACTGAATTATAAATTTAACTCAGCAAACTGCAACTAAGTAAATATTAATTTAATAGCATAACATTGTTTCATATAAGGTTTTCCAATAAAATGTCAATATTTGTCCAATACTTGCTTCTTGAAATCCCTAGCATTTGATAAACTAATGTTAAACATGATGCACAACAGTTCATCTTCAAATGCAAAGTGTTAAACACTTAACAGCTCTGATGACACTGAACTCCTTAGAAATGAAGAATTCAATGTAAGTATAATGTAAACAAAGTTTTTTTTTCAAATTGTATTAAAACATTTTGAAGAAGAGACAATTCTCATCACCATCTGACTCCATATCAAATGGGAGAAATGTGATAGAAAGGACATCTTTCAAGTGCCAGCTCAATGTTGCTTAACTTTGGTGATCGTATGGGAACTGGTGTTTCAATGTGATGTGGACGTAAGCCATTATGATCAGTAGGTTTCTTTGTTGAATAAAGTATATATAATCTGAGAATCTCCAAACAAACTAGGAATGAAGTCTGGCAAAAGGCTGGCAGAAAGAGCCAAGGAAAGAACCTTGTTTTATCCTAACAGCTTTGGAAGTTTAACTCCTTAAATAAAATGACAAGAGCTTCCAAAGGCACACAGTGCAAGCTAGAGTTGTCTTTATTTAAGCAAATTGATTTATCAAACAACAAAAAAAAATCACATTTAAAAAGAACATTTATAAAAAGTAGAAATGTAGAGCCCCATCAAAAATAAAGATGTTGAAAATACTACATTGTGAAAATAGAATTGAAAACATCTTTAAAACCAAATGCAGCATCCTAGAAAATAGAATTTGAAGAAAGAAATGCAGTTATTAAGAGTTTTGAACAAGTTTGTGCGCCTGATGACAAAGAGAAAGATTTATGCGGGATATATAAGAAAGGAGGAAAACATTTATAAATCAGGTAAACATATTTCTAGTTTAGAAATTGTTTTAAGTGCTCTTAGCTGATTAAAATTAGATAAGCATAAAATTATTTTATAATTAAAAAAAGAATTACTTTTTCAGTGTTAAATAAGGCAAAAATACAAAAAAAAAACAGAAAAAAAATAATAAAAACCTGAAAAATAAAGTTTTTCATTAGTATTTTCATAGAAGATTTTTTTTGTTTCTAATATTTTCCTGTTTCTTAATGCTTTGTTTAGCTTTTGAAAGACATCTTTTCCTATTCCAATCCTTTGGATTCCAGTGACATATTTTTTATCTTCTGTTAAAACATTTACAAATTATTTGAACATGTGTAGTTTCGACATTTCCAGTTCATAGCTCTCATCTTGGGCCATTTTTCTTGCTGACTACCTTCTGTCCTTTTACAATTGGTGCTTAGTCCTTTCTTCTTGCTTTCCTTTACTACCTTGTCTAGGAATTCCTGCAGTTTGCTTTGTATGTCTGCCAGCAACACAGTATGAACTTATTGACTCATCCTCATGTAATGATTTTTATTATATACTAGCTTAAAAGCCACCCTATCAGGCATTTAAGCTAGCTCCTGTGGAGGGCTCTTGATTGGACCTTCATCACAATAGCAAGGGAGGAGTAGATGCGATAGGCAACAATAAACTACAGAACTGATCGCTGAATTTAAATATTGCATTAAAATTTAAGCCTACCTTTTAAAAGTTCAACAATAATTCTTCTGTCACCACTTAATTTAAAGACAATTTGATATAAGGTCTTTACTTTCCATACAAACATTTTTATTTCATGGGTGACTTTTGCAATTAATTTTGATTATTCCCAAATTTATTTCCAAGTCATAAAGATTTTTAATGTACAAAATAATTTGATGCAAAAATTCAGGTTTAAAAAAAAAAAAAAAATAATTAAAACATGGCAATCCAAAATTTCAGGATTGCGTATTTCTGGAATAGTATGTCCAGAATGTTTTTAATTTGCTCATGGAGTTGGCATGATTCCAAAATGATATGCTGGGCTATGGACTCTAGGAGTAAAGCTGAAAAGGCGTGACACACTGACAT
Organism: Acanthosepion esculentum; assembly: GCA_964036315.1. Classification (NCBI taxonomy): domain Eukaryota; kingdom Metazoa; phylum Mollusca; class Cephalopoda; order Sepiida; family Sepiidae; genus Acanthosepion; species Acanthosepion esculentum. The sequence continues at coordinate 34,340,840 of OZ038501.1, read as the reverse complement.
TTACATTTATTATATAAATTAGTGTACCCATGCCGTTAAAAATGACGACAATCATTAAGAAAGTTTTAATAGTGAGATGCAATGAAACAAAAGTCTTGAAACAATGTATTGAAATTCAATAAAGTGGAGATAAAGATAAAGAATTCACAACTAAAATAGAGGCCAATGAACCATTTAATTAATATGTTCACTTTATATTTTTAGATGTTTGAAGGTATCTATGATTCACTGATTACACCTGGTAAATCAGTTTTTGCTCAATATCTTTTCATGTTAAAAATTTTATGTGTTTAATATAACAGTGAAATGAAAATATCTCTTGAAAGAAAAAGATTAGCAACAGAACAACAAAGACAATTACAAAGCTTATTTCAAGACCAAGTTGAAGCAAGATGATCATTTAATAGACAAAAGTATCTGAGTACCTCACATGAAAGGCTTGAACAAATAAGACTGCAATCTAAGAAATGTGGGAGTAAAGTAACTGTTTAATTAAACTGTTCATTTTGCCTGGGAACAAATTTTGCATAAATACATACGAATATTTTATTTGTATAGATTATTAAAATGGCTAAGAGAAGTAATCACTTATAAATTTAGTAACTTAAGTTGATTTACCTTCTTCTCACTACAGATGAAACAGGAAATATATGAATAAATACACATTGATAATTATTATATGATTTGATGATTATAATTAAATATTTAAGTAATAAGGTTGTAATAAAAATATATTTCTACTCTTATGAAAAATTTAAATTTAAGTCTGAATGAATAACGATGGAAGAAAATGAAATTGGAAAAAAACAAAACAAAGAACATTCACTGAAACTCTAGTATGCAGTTTGACATTCAATAATTTTTCAGTATAAACAACAGACAAAATTCAATGATTGACAGATAACATTGATGACTAAGTCATGCAAGATGCATATATATAAGTAAAGAAAGATACATATATTTAAATAAAGATGCTAAAATTAAGTAATAAAAAATTAAGTTGTAAAAATGAAAGCATGTGATAATGTTTACCTTTCATTGGTCAATAAAAGATAGGTCAGAAGGTGGACACTGTTTAACCCACCTCAGCTTATCAAGTATACCATTCACAAACAGCAAAAGTTAGTGTTGGAGAGGGATTTTAAAATGAACTTTTTATAAAGATAAAAAATGGAAAGCAGGAAATTTACTACATGTCAAGAAGCTGATTTGGATTTGTAAAAGATGATTGTATATTTATTCTTCAATCGTGGAATTAGAAGAATATTAAATAGAAAAGAAATGTCAGATATAAAAGATTTTTAGGTCAAAATTAATAAAACTAGATAAAATGAAGGTCCAAAGATTATGCATCATTCAACTTTATTTTTCCTCCAGAAAATTTCTCTCCCTGACAAAAATATTAATTAGAATCATTGCTATATTTATATTCAAACTATTTAAATGCTGGAAATTAGCATGTGTGTATTTGTGTGTGTGTGTGTGTGTGTGTGTGTGAGAGAGAGAAAGATTTTGAAACATAAAAGAAATAGTCACTCCTTGACTTTATACCAAGTTAAATGCATTTTCTGAAATTAAAACCATAATTAGAAAAACAAATGAAATCTAGAGCTGCACTTTGTCCAATGGTGATCCTGAATTGAGGAAAGCACAAGTGTGAATGCTTTCAAATTATTATAGGGACCCCCCCCACTTTTTATATGTAAACAAATCCAAATCTAAAATTATTTTATGAGAAAGAATCAGTTGCAATTTACTTCAGATAGCAACGGAACTAAAAATATTTGTTCCCAATCAAAAATTTCAGGGGGAGGGGGGGACACTTTTCTGACTACACAAAGAATTAATGCATAAAAGCTGCTTACTTATAAAAACAACTCTTGAATATTTTTTAGCAATATTTCGTTGAAATACATGAATAAATTTGGATTTATTATCACTTGATATCCTCTCCCCAATCTTTATTTGGAAAATTCAGGTCTCAAAGTCACAGAAATAAGAGATATCAAAAATAGTCATAAAATATCAAAAAAGGGAATGTTGTTAATAGGTAAAAAATAGACCCCCCACCACCACTATCCAAAACAATTGACAAAATGCTTGTTTTTTTTTTGGGGGGGGGTTAAACACTGGTCTTTATAAATAATTTGTAGGTCAAAAAATGCTTTGCCAATTAGTGACCATCATCATACCAATTTACTTAGTCATTTGTTGCACTTATTTTTTTTTTAATATGAGGACAAGGAGGAAATTGAATGGCTGAAATACCAGCAGTAATTAGAAGGAATGAAAATCTGTCTTAGTAAGTGAGGCTTGGGGGCCATAAATATTGATATTTGCCAGGGCCCCATTAGTCATATGACAATTTTAGGTAATGTTTGGTAGGAGTATAAAGGTTGTTTTTAGCACACACTACCTAGTTAAGTCATTTGGAACATAAGAATCAGATATTGCTGCCACATTTGATCTAGTGCTTCTACTATATATTTAGAGATTCTTGATAAAATATAAAAATGAATCTGCAACATTATTGATCCTGACCTGGCATCTCACCTTCCTTCAGTCAATTTATCACCACTATAACATGGCTTCCCTGTGCCTTTTTCTATAAATATTTTCATTTTCATGAACTTTCCTCTTTGGTTCATAGACTTTATAAATTTAAGCACAGTACTAGATTGGCAGCTAGGTCTCATCATTTCATAAATGAAATGGCTAGATGTAACCATAAGTTCTATGCTAACAGTTTCTTCTCTCATGGAACACTCTTCTGGCTCCTTGCCTTGAAGTCTTTTTGCAATAATAATGATTTAGTGATGCGAGATTTACTAATTAACCCATAGCTAGGGGAAAAGAGATGGATTCATACCTTTCCCAAGGGTATTTGCATGTAAGTGAATATAAGGGACCCAACTAGAAATGGAATTTGACTCTCTGATTAACAATTCCAAGCTATTATCTATTACACCACTTATAACATATAAGATTACAGCATCTGGTATTCCTAAGTGGTCACACATCTAGGTACTGACCAAGCTCAATATTGCTTAACTTCAGTAATCATACAGGAACCGGTAGTTTCAATGTGATATGGCCTTAAGCCTTACTAGCCACAGAAAGATATAATGACAGTTATTTTCTAATCGCATACTTTGTTCAACCTTGCCTTGTTGAATTTTCATTTTCACATAATGGCAGCTCATTTTTACTATATTTTTAAAAAATTTTTTTAGGTTGGTTGTGATGCATTTGTGCCATAGGTACACAAGTGCATAAATAGCCTCCTCAGAGGCTGTGGTATCAAGTGTCTGGAACTACTGCTGCACCTCAATAATGTCGCCTATGTGAAACCACTTCTGAGATAAATGCCGTTTTAGGGTCCCAAACAGATGATAATCTGAAGGAGCCAACTCAGGACTATGTCAGGGAGCCACTCTTCTATCAGATTGGTCATGGGTGGAGTGGCTTTGATAGGCAGTAAAAATTATTCCCTTAAATGAACAACCTGGTCTCTTTCAACAAGCAACGTCTGTGCAGTGTTTCACAGTATCTGACTGCACCGTCTGACCATTTGCTTTGAATTCCACAAAGCAGCACACATTTTGCATCCCAGAATACAGTTGCCACCAATTTCTTTACTAACTCCTGAACTTTGAATTTTTTTTTTTTTTAAATTGGGGACAGGTGATGCACTCCGGTCCACATCACTAAAAAGAAATGCCTATGTGCTGGAACCTGTGTTTTTCAGATAATTTCTTTGAGACACTTTCCAACCAACTTCTCATCGCTGATCTCAATCCATTCAGAAGATCATGCTTCCAGCCTTATCACCAAGTCAGAACTGTCATCTTGAATCAAAGCTTCAGTGTGCACAATGTTGTCTCCTGTTGTTGAGGAACATGGATGCCCTACATTAGGCTTGTCTTACAGATCGATATGCCTCCCTGAGAACATTCTACACCAGGCTCATACTTGCTTCTTGATTATTATATATATGCCATACACAACAACAGGTTCACAGTGAATATCTGTTGCACTTTTTCCTCTGGCTTTCAAATATCTTATTAAACCTTTTATGGTGACAGTCATCTTTGTTGTGATATCACATATGCAAATGCACTGAAGAGTAAAGCTGTTCAGGCTGTTACAGGAAGTATGCATACCCCATGGTGTTTTGTGTTACAGTTTTCACAGTGTTTTAATTCTGGTTTTAAATTATACCAATCAGTACCTTACTTTTTGGACATCCTTTGCATCTTTGGTCCTATCATAGTATTATTATATTTAATATACATTGACTCGGATATATTTGGGTAGATATCATCCCATTATTGTACTTTCATGCTCATATGATCCACATGAAAACTATTCAATTTTAGACATATAATTCTTTTCTCCTTTATGTTAATCTTCTGATGTTCTGGATGACTAACATATGAATCAAGCAAACAGCAGAAAAGTATATCAGAAAATATCAAGCAGCAAGAGAAATGTCAACATTGCAATTAACTCTTTTCCTAGAGTTGTATGACAACAGGTTCAATTTAGCCAGCAGACAAGAGGAGAAACTGGATTTTTATACTAAATATTTCTATAATTAAAAAACAGGTTTAAGTTGGTTACTTAATCTATAAAGAGTAGCTGGTCTCTGTCAAGGCTGACAATAGGAGTAATAGTTTTTACTGTTACTGCCTAGACAGGCAAGACAGAATTTCAATGAGTGTTTTTTTTCTTCAACTATTTTCTCCAACTATTGTGATATGCCAGTAACAAGACTTTTGTGAATATATCCAGTGATGGAATGACTTACAAGGATAAGTAGATTCATGTCTTTCCAGAGGCTACCAACACAATGCAAACACAGAATTTTGACCAACCAGAATTTTGACCAATACCATTTTCTAGGCTAATAACTATTGTGCCACTTCATACCTTGCAGGAATAACCTCAACAAAAACATACATGTTCAAATACATGGATGTAACAGATAGTAACAATTTGGAAGGAGATAATAGTTTCTGTAATCTAATACTGAGGTCAATAAGTGCAAACAACTCCACTAGTAAAAGATTTATTGGGGATTTACCATCATCAACTCACAATGTTTTTTTTTTCTCAGAAGGACAAAGAACAACATCAACAAGCAAAGCAAACACAAAAATACATGCACAAAAAAAAAAAAAAAAAAAAATTAAAATCATAATTTTGGTCATTTTTTTCCATAACTGCAGAATGAATAGACCTCATTTAATTTTTGGGGGAGCATTAGCCCTTTTAGAAGCGGCCAAACAAAACAGATGTGCATGGTGGGGCACTTTTAAAATGATTTCTTTCATTTATAAGTAACAAGGTTTTGTGGAAGACATTTTACTTCATTTCCAGTGACTTTAAAAAAAAAAAAGAAGACTAGTTTCTAGAACTTAATGATTATTAGCTATAATTCCAACTAAGATAAGGAAAGGGTTGTTGTTGCAACTCAGGGAGAACAGATATTAAAAAGCTACACTGTTTCAATAGTTAAAAAAAAAAAAAAATTCAAAATTGGGAAGTGAATCATTTTTATTCTTCCACCAGGTGAAAATTTTAGCAAGCGAGTCACATGACAAAAATAAAATGACCATATTTATCCAAAATTCCTTAGAATGAAAACATCATATAAAATGTGTATTTCATGCTTTTATTATTAGAATTCCATGGTTTCTTTTTTAACACCTCAAAACAAAATTTTTTAAAACTAAGACCCTTCAATACATAGGCAACCCTGGCTCTCTACAGATTCCTGTTTTTTATCTGCAAATTGCTATGCCTTCATGGGAAATATAGCAGAGTGGTTTTCTGTTGCTTTCTATACAGTTTTCAGTTCAGAGCACACCTTCTCTTAGATTGGCTCTACCCATGGCTAGAAAACCTAGTCTACTCTGCTACTTAACCACCCCACAACTGGAGGGGGAAAAAAGAGATGGGTTCATGCCTTTTTCAAGGGCATTAGTGCAAAACTGAACACAACAGAATGGGCTATTAATACTGTTAAAAAGTTTAACATAAGGTATATTTACAATATCCTGCAAAGTTTAAAGAAAAAAATGACCCGAATAGCAACATTTTATAACTTTTCTATTTACTACTTTAGCTATTATGAACTCGATTACATTAATTTAACAAGTGTTTAAGGGGTGCAGTAGTCCATCTGACCTTGGCTATAGATTCCTCAGAGGGCCTCTCTCCCTCTCCTTCCAGAGAGCTTAGCAGGGGGACATCAGGTCCCTGAAAGAAATGGTATAAGCAGTTCAGGTTTGGCCAATGGAGGCCTTGATTGGAATTCAGCATGTTACATACCCGACACTCTGGATGATGATGAAGAAGAAGAAGAAAAGGGAAAAGAAGAAAAAAAATGAACAAAATAAAAGAATCAAGCCAAAAAGTTGTTAGTTTGAAAATATTTTTTTTTTCCAAATATAATCAGAATTCATGAAAAAGAAAAAAAAAAGAATGTAATGACAAACGATTTTCTTTGGTTAGACATACATTTTATCAAGAAATACAAATTTCTCAAAGTCAGTTTTAGGACTATTGTCCAATAAGAAATGACCAACACCAAGATGTAAAACATGAAAACAAAATGTCCCGATTCCAAATTCCCAATTGAGTGATTCACTTCATTGTAATGATTCCTGTTAAGTATTTCAATAAATCTCCATTATAAATCCAGATTCGAAACAAGAAATACAAAAAGATTAACTGGAAAACTAAAGCAGCATCACCAAATAAGGAATGACTAAAACTAAGAATGATTGGATTTTGATAATAAAGAAAGAGGCTAAAAGTAGGTTAAACTTTGGTGAAACTAATCAAAATGTCACAAAAGGCAGCTAACTGAAAAAAAAAAAGATTTACCACCAATACAGTAGGGTTCTCCACAGCAGCCTCTTCATAAACATCAGCCTGCCTGCATATAATTTGCTTAGTTCTAATAAAGAAGAGAATGCATAAACTGATATTTCAAAATAAGATTTCAGGAACAATGAAAGACTATAATCTAAGGCAGTTGGTTGTAGTCTGTAGTTGTTGGAACCTCATACGTCGAACTTGATGAGCACACATACACATGCAATGGATAAATTGCTGTCTAAATTATGCAAAAATGAAAATAACACCGACATCTCATTTTAACAGATATATTTACGAAAATTACACAAAAAAGTATCTTAAAATACTAAAGAGTAAACTTATTCAATAAAATTGCTGTTAGTTTCAACCACGCCCTTCCGATAACTTTGGAATCTCCTGCAACTCTTCTGGGTGGTCTCTTTGTTTAAGTTATTGAATGCTGCCATAATCCTTGCCTTCAGTTCATCTTTGGTGTTACAAGGAGTTTTGTTGGACTCTCACTCAACTGCGACCCACACAAAATAATCAAGGGGGTTGCAAGTCTGGGGTGTTATATGGCCAGATGTAAAAGGTGATGTGGTCGCAGAAATTGTCTGACAACCATGAGGTCCTCCTGCTTTTGTGGCATGGCAAAGAGTCCTGTTGCTAGGCATAAGGTCTTCCAGCTGCCACCCTCTTGATCCAGGGCAGTACTTGATGTAGGTCTCTGTATTGAGCCTGAGGCCCTCAACAGCAAATTCAAGAGTCCTTTTCTTATCAGAACAATCAGAGTGAGTTTTCCGAGCTGCCATACCTTTGTAATCACCATTGGGCTTATCCAACTCTTTCCGAATCCTCTGCACTGTCCTCAGATTGACACCCAAACACTCTGAAATGTTCATATTGGCATGAATGCAAAGCAGTACAGTATGCCATTTCCAAATTTCTGGCAAATTGAATTGCGTCATGGTGCTCTTTTTTTTTATCTGTCTATATCTCTGAAATGAGGTATTACGATTACTTACATTATTTACATCATTCGGACTATTATCCCCATATTCATTGCTATATTCACAACATTTTGGCCGTTGTACACTCCGGCCTTCTTCAAGTAATTGGAATTTCAAACTGAACCCTTTATTTCACCCACCAGAGTACATTATTCTAGTTCCACGTGTGACATCCTGCATCTATTATTTGGGGAAATTTTCCAATATGACCAAGTTTATTAAGAAGCCTGTTTATCAATTTTGACCTTTTTCAGCTTTTAAATGATTTTGCAACCCCTCTTTTTTCTACTGCCTATTGAAAAAAATCCTGTTTTCCTCTACCCTGATTATTAACTCACCCATATTAAGCACCTAAGAGTACAATAGTGTTGTGGTTACATTTTACTGCCGTTTGCTGGATGATATTTAAGGTGAAGTTTTTCTTTATTCCTATGCTTAATATGAAACAGAGGCAGTATTTCTGTTTTTTGTCATTAATTTTCGTGTCAGTGCTAATTATCTGGTTTTGCAATTTAATAGTTTTATTTCCTCAAATCACTTCTAGTGAGTTTTGTTTTGTCTTTGTTTCTTGGATTTATTTTCTCTTTTAAACAATCAAATGCAATTTGCCCTGTAGAAGGGTGGGCAAATCCACTAGTGAACGAAACGGATAAGGATACTCATTCAAATAATTCATCAAATTGTGACAACATTTTACATGTCAAATAACAGAATTTGTTTTGCTGCTTGTATTTTATACATGACTTTACCAAGAACTCATGTAGTCTAGTTCAAATGAGGACAGTCAATTATATTAGTGGGAAAGGAAAACAAATTTTGAAAAAAGAAAAAAGAAAAAAAAAAACAGAAAAAGTCAATAAAACTAAAATAAAATGGTAAATGTGAATTGCATAAAAGATGAAAACAACTTCAAAAACATTTGTAAATAGTTATTATTTGATGAACCCAAAATGTGTAATCAGTTATGTAGATATTTCAATGTTTATTCACATTATCCAACAGAATATAAAGAATTATAAATGAATTTCATTATTTATCAAAGTACATGTAAATCCACTTAGTGTTTTTGAGGATCATTTATAAATTACATCATCCACCAAAAATTTAAAATTTAGCCAACTCACTAGTGGTGTCATATGCATTTTTAGTTTTACTGTAAATGAAATCCAAGTCCAACTTTTAATCTATCAATTTTTTATGTATCTTCATTCTGTTACTTATTCTAAGAAATAAACAGAGTAGATTATGTTCCTCAGTTTAACTAAAGCACAAGTAGATAGCTTTTGTTTTGGTTTCAGAATCCATTTTGAAGGTAAAATTCACGAGAACTCTTCAAAATTAAGAACAAAAAAGTGGTACACTATTGGTTTTTGCATCATTGTAACACAATGTGCAGGATATATTTGGACAAACTGTGGAAAGATTTGAAAAATAAACAGGATTTAGCATCACAAAAATCAATGTGGTATTTATTTAACAGATTCCTTCTATAACATAATTTTTAAAGAAGTTTTTTTTAATTTTCTTTTTAGTGGAAAAAAATCCACTCTCTGCTCATTTTGTTTAAAAAAAGCAAAAGATCAAATATTGGTTTATCAGACCCACTGGTCAACAACTTACCTTAATAGCCTGAATCATTTTGGCCACTTCAACTTTAGTCTTGCCTTTGACACTTTGACCATTGACTCCAACAATCTCATCTCCAGAAGCCAACTGACCATCTTTGGCGGCAGGGGTATTGTCAAAGACTTGCACAACATAAAGACAAGGGCAGAGTGGGGCACCACCTCCAATGCTTATGCCGATCAAATTCTGTGAGTCTTTCTGGAGTGTTACACTACCAGAACTCACAGTCATGCCCCTAAAATAAGAAAGAAAAAAAAATAAGGAAATCATTATTGGATTATTTGCAAACAGTCAATCTTTTCAAGTCAGTAAAAACAGAAAGAACCTAAACTTGTTGGAATGAAACAAGTTTCACAACTTGAAAACTTTGAATGCCTGCAAAGTGTAAGCCAATGGACAAACCAACATGACAGGCTAACATGGCATAGGTTATCAATGTTTGCTACCAGTTTTCCTTTTGTAAAACTCGAGCTTTTATCAATGGAAAATGTTTGGGGAAGAAGAATGAGAGTGTGTATTTTTCTTCTTTTTAACAGAATATAAGAATGTAAATTCTGACAAATGTTTCAGCTTTCAGTTTAGAGCAGAACCCAGGAGTACAAGTAGAGTAGAAAAGTTCTGCTTCAAACTTAAATGAAATAGAAAAAAAAAAACAAAAAAAAAACATTGTAGATATCATGAAAAGATTCAGATACGAACATTTACTGTTCACCCAAACATTTTATTGTGAATCAGAAATTCTGCACTACACAAGAAAAGTTAAATTTCTGCATACACCTATATTCTGATGGTTGCAGGCGCTGATAACTTCTTGACCCAACCTGACCCACTTCCCAAATACCAGAATTTTAGAAGAAATCCCTCCTTGGTTGGGTCATAAACTTTTCAGTATCCCCTTACATATCTGGGTAGGAATTCTCAGTCAATGGTAATATGTAATTTAGTACTATTATTAATTTTTGCTAAAATTATAATGTACAAAAACAAATGCTTGAGAAACCTCCGCATCTCTTACTGGGAGCACAAACCCAATGATTCTGTATGGAGCAAGGTCAAAAATCTTGTAGGCCACCAGAAATCTCTTCACACCACTATTAAGCCTCAAAAGATGTCATGGTTTGGCCATGGCACACAGCATAACAGCCTCTGCAAGACCATCATGCAAGGCATTGTTGAAGGTGGACACAAGCGGGGATGTCAACACAAAAGGGTGGACAGACATGGCAATGCTTTAACTCCTTAAAACCACCACTAACAGAACATCCTATAGGAGGTTGTCTGTTTCTTCTGCCCTTCAGTAGCCCCCATCAACGATTGAAGCGAACAAAGAGACTGATGATGAGGACTATAACACCTGTGTGTGGAGAGAGGTGAAGATGTGAGAAGGTCAAAAGTCCAACATCATACCACTTTAAAAGTGCATCTGCCATAAAGCAATGGTTAACAAGGAAGTCTTATAGACCACAGAAAGTGTTGGGAATTCATTCCTCACTGGATACTGAAACATTGTGGCATTGTACCTGACAAAGATTAGTGTATATGCATCAATAGATAAAAAAAAAAAAAAAATCACTAAAACAAACTTTCTCTGTGGTTTTTAATAAAACATTTTTACATTGAAAACTGCTGTCAAACACACACACACACACACACATATATATTGGAGGCACTGTGGAGTTGTTGTTACCTAGGGAAGGTTACTGAATAATAATTACACAAAGGTAGGTAATGAACAATAATACTTAGGACAAGAACAACACATATAAGATTCGCCAGCAGCATGTAGAAGTAGTAGTCAACTGCTAAGAGTCAAGTGAATTCCACAATGAATTTCCAACTGCAGGATATCTACCAACTGTAGAGTATCTAAGCCCGTAGGCTCGGCCGAAAATTCCCCTTAGACCCCCGTATAAAACAGGGACGGGTAGCTGTTTGCTGAAACAAGACTCTGCCCTTCGACATAGCCTCGTCTGGGGATCCTCTCTGTCCGGAGGCAGAGAGTTTGACCAGCACAGCTGGAGACGAATCTCCGACTGCAGACCAGCATACAGTATTTACTGCTGTATTTATGCAAATGGAGACATACCCATTATCGTCCGTAGATATGCTACAAGAGTAATGGATAGCAGCTCAGATTAAGGAATTGGCAATCCAATTTCGAATTCCAGTTAGGCTACCCTTTGGGAAAGGTATGGATCAGTATCTTCTCCTCCCAGCTATGGGTTTAAACTTTAACAGCAGGACAGACTGGGTCAAATTCAAAACAACTGATTTTACGGTTGAAAGTGAAAGTGCTGTTTTTTTTAGCGACTCTTGCTTAAAAATAATGCATGCGCAGGCTTAGTTGCAAACAATCGGCTTGTGACTTAGTAAGATGCAAAATTTCCTCTTAAAATTTAAAGTGGAAATCAATTACACAAACTACAAACCTGTCTCAAAGTTCTTACTTATAGGGGGAAAAATTTTAAAATAATTATTGTATATAATAATTATCCATTAAAATTGTGACAAAAATTACTAGTCGCATCCTCCTCAAAGCGCGAAGTAATCCAGTTCCTGATGTCTGCAGCTTCAACAACATGCTGTAGGCATTTAAAAAAAAAAAAGACAAAAACAAACAAAACATATGGCAGACCTAATGACATGTGTTAGGTAAAAAAGTAAAAAAATTAATTAATATCTATGGCCGTCCGAAAATTAATTATAAATTATTCACAACAACAGTTAGTGTTGTTGTTGTGTTAGTTTTCAAGTCAAAACTTCTTACACGATCTTGCAAAAGAACAAGAGAAAAATTTATACTTTTAGTAAGTTTTATCTTCATATTCCAATTTGATTTTATCTTAATCCTTATTTGGCCACGTAAAAAAATCTTAAAACAAATGAAAAATCCATTTAACCAACAAAAATTACTGTTAAACAATTTTCTGGACATTTTTATCGAAACCATGACTGAACTGTGTATAAATAAATAATTGTCTGTCGAGAAAACTAACAACTTTTACTTTTTTTTCTTTCTACTAACAGACTAAATTATTTTGACCAGTAGAAATACTTACAAAAACAAAAGAAAATTTACAGACACAATTCAAATATTTAAATACGTAAGAAACTTAGCACAAATCATTTTAATTTTTTAAATTTAAAATACCGAATGTCCTGTAAAAAAAAATAATAAGGAAACAGCTAATTTTAACTAGTTTTTATTTACTTTTTAATTGAAATGACCGATTGTTTGACCATAAGGAACTTTTTGAAAACTAAAAAACATTAAATTCTGATTTCCTGTAGTTTTTTATACAGCTAAAAAAAAATAATGGGTGATCGAAAAACATTTAAAAATCAATAATTGTTGTGATTAAGGAGGAAAGAGAGTTTTTTAAAAGCTTATTTTAAGTTTAGTGCAGCAGAAAATGGTAAAAATTTGCTCAGAATATGAGGCGGACAAAAATAGTGTTAATCACTTGGGATTGTTTTTTTTTTCTTTTTTTTTTTAAATGAGACGTTGACGATATAATTAGTTGATGATTATAATTTTACAATCATTAAAAACGAAAACAAATACAGTTTTTTTAACTTTTAATTTAGAGTAAAAAAATAAAAAAAACGTCAATATAAAATTAAAAAACGTGTAACCTCAAATTGTGTTTAGTTTATTTCAAGGAAAGAAACTGCCAAAAAAAAAAAACAAAAAAAAAACTGGTCCTTTTTTAATTTTTGTTTGTGAAAAGTCCGCACCTTCAGAAATCGAGAAAAAATCGCATGGCATGTAACGGGGGGGGGGGGGGTAGTAACATCCAGCCAGACTGAGTCAATTTTAAAATGAAGTGAAAAGTTTAAAACTTTTCGCGAATAATAAAGCACACACCAGTTCTCAATCCAATCGTCAAACTAGAAAATGTTATTTTACTTTCTTTAGATAGAAATAAGGAAAATTAAAAAACAAAACAACATAATTTCTAGTAGTGGGTGAAGGGGGCAGCACTATGAAGTAAGTAAGTAAGCGACTGGCGGAGGAGAAACTTTGCTAGTCACTCACCAAGTATCTTCCCAGGGTAATGGAGTATGCTTATTCTTGTCGGAAAAGTAATCATCGATGTCCATGCTTGGTAGCCGTTGGTACTGCCAAGGGGAAAATGACATCTGTCTCAACTAGCGACCTCAAAATAGGCACAACAATAACAAACTACGCCCCGTTTCGTCGCTCAAAGGGAAACGTGCATAATTAAAAAATGTAACAGATGTACATTTCTCTCTCACACACACACAAAACACGGTAGCTGTCGGTCATGATTACATTGGCTCTGAACTAAAAAGTTTGTCAACTTAGTTGACAAAACTTTTTTTCGACTAACAGCTGAGTAATGAGCTTCCTTTCCTTTAAGAAAAAAGACTTCAAATAATTTTTATTTTTCGAAACTTGAAAAATAAATAAATGAAATTTGAAAACTGTTAATTTAAAAAAAATAATTTAATTACAAGAATTTGAAGATAAAATTTTATTTTAAATCAATTTTACTATAGATTTCCAATGAAATGTAAAATTAAAATACATCAATAAGAAGCCCATATAAAGAAAAAAAAGTCAGCATTTAAAAAAAAATAATAAATAAATAAAAATTCCGTTGTCCAGAGGCATTTATGCGAGTTCAAGTCGCGTCATAAGTGCTTAGCCGAAGCTTTCTTTTTTTTACATCTTTCTCTTGAAATTCGAATTGTCATAGTGTTTTTTGTTTGTTTGTTTTTCCTTCTCTTCCCAAAGAAGAGAAAAAAAAATGACGAGGGAAAGTGTGCATTTTTCTTAATATTGTTCTGTAAATTTTTTTTTTTTTCAAAAACACCATTTCTGATTTTTTGTATTATTCGACATCTATGAAACTAAAACTCTTTAGGTAATTATTGTTATTATTTATTAGCATCCCATAAATTTGAGTAAAATTAAAAAATAAATTTTTGAATCGTGACAGAACGAAGAATCTTTTTCATTTTTCATCAGAAAATATTGTATAAATTTTTCCCTTCAGAAGAAAGAAAATTCCAAAGTCCGATTTTCATTAGTGGCTGTTTGGAATGGTGCAAAAAATGAATGAAATGAAAAAAGAAAAAGACCAATCAAGAAAGTTACAACCACAAAAACAGTGAAGAAAGAAAGAAATGTCAGAGTTTTTTTAGGCACAAAATTTCACATAAAACTAAAAACTTACTTTCTAAACTATGTGAACTATTTTTGATTTGTCCTAATTCTTCCTAGAGAGGCTAAAAAAATCAATCACGTGCAAGAAGAGTTGTCCACATAGGTAACAGGTGTTTGGCTTCTCCCATCTTGTTGGGTTTGGGAACCCAACAAGATGGGAGAAACTTCTATTTTGAAATAATTAACACATTTCTATATAGCTCAAGTAATGATCACCACTAATGTGTCCACAATTCTATTCCAGATATATATATAAAAAAAAAAATCTGATTGGAGTTTATTTGGCAGCAAAGATTGGTGATGGTGGCAAGTACGCAACTAAAAACAACAAAAAAATAAAACAGGACAATCTTTAAAAAAGGACGGTTTTTCCCTTGACACTGCTATTATTTTAACTACCTTCACTCCTCAGCAATGTTTATAAGTTTTAGAAAGCGATGATGAGAATTTTAATAAAACCTAAACATATGAAAGTGAATTTATACATTGTTTTGTTCTTGTGAATTATCATATAAAAAATAATAAACACTATTTATTTATTAGATTGTTTATAGGAATGGTTTGCAAAACATCGGCTAATTTCCAGATATTCAAACTTTATCAAATAGTTGATAAGGATTTCCTTATAGTTGGTTCACATATTTTAATCATTTTTTAGTAAATGTTTATAAATTCATGAATAAAAAATTGTTTTCATATTTATTTCTTTATAAATTGGCAAATGATAAATATTGCTTTGCATTAGTTTTTAATACAATTGTATTAATTTTTAGAATGTTGCAAATATAAATTACTCTTGTAAATAAACAAATAATAGTGTTCAATATTTTTGTTGTAAATTCTTGGGAACAAAAAAAAATTTATATAAATTCACTTTCATCATATATTACAATTCTAATAATCACTTTTTAAAACAATAAACATTACCAAGGAGTGAAAGTAGTTAAAATAATAGCAGTGTCAACGGGAAAAACCATCCTTTTGACACAGCGTTATTTTGTGGGCACAAAAGCTAGATTGCCAAAAACAGTATCACCCATTGAGTGCTGGTGTTAAAACAGTGCTTGATGAATAACAGAGCTAAAATTTATACTAATAATAAATATGCATTTTTTTCTTCACTGGTAACACAACGTGCACAAATTGAATATTGACCATGATCTTTGGTAATAGACGGGTAGAAATCGTTTATGAACATTCACTCATTGTTCCTTTTTGTTTATCTGAACGAGTCCATGGCTTTCAATCAGCACCCAAGTTGTGTTATCAGCGAGGAAGAAAAAAGGTATATACTGGTTGTATAGTCTTTATCCGAAATTCCAAAATCTGAAAACCTCAAAAATCCAAAAGATTTCAGGTACTGACATGACGTGCCACAAATAGGGCTGTGGAGTCGGAACACAAAACCTTTGACTCCAACTCCTCTGTTTTTGGCACCTCTCTATGTAATTAAGTGATTATGGCCTATAAATCTCATAAAGCCTATGCATATGCTCCCAACTTGAGTAGGCTTATATCATTATAACTGGTTTATATCAAAGAATAAAGATATTGTGGCTTTTATATCATATGTATTCATTCTTCAATATTTTCTAACAGAATTCAACACAAAATCTTTGAAAGAATATAGAAGAAATAAGAATGCTATAATGTAAGATTATATATATATATATATATATATATATATATATATATATATATATATATATTTCTAATTCTAACAGTTGAAATATAATCCTTGATAATGGCTAAATGTATAGCCGAAAGCGCTCGGATAAAAAGAACAATAATAATTTATTCTCTGAAAAGAAAAACTTTATTAGATCGCACGAGAAATTATATAAAAAACTAAATAAAAGCACCTTGTCAGTCGTTTTTAATGAAATGTGCTTGAAAGAAGGATTGCTGCCTAAATACACAAATATATATATATATATATATATATATATATATATACATCTCTTTGCAAATAAGAAATAAGTACAGAAAAAAAATAAAACTACTTTATAACAGAAGTTGAACTATAATCTTTTATAGGATGTAAAAGACATAACAAAAATAATTTTATAATGTAAGATTTTTTTTTTTTTTACCTATATAGTTTTGCAAATCCAAAATAACTACAAAAAAATAAAATGACTTTAAAAACGAAGTTAAGATGAATTTCTTTAAAGGAAAGGAAATAATTATACAGTAGAAGAAATAATAATAAAAATAAAAATTCTATAATGTAAAACTTTTTGTAAATGTAAATTCAACTGGAGCCAGAGTCGGCATAGTTTATCCGACTCCAACTTCAGTGACCCCTTAACTGCTTCCAACTCCACAGCCCTGGCCACAAATGGAGAATTTCAAAAAGCACTGGGAATGTTCCTAGGTGATGTGCAGCTGTTGTAAGTGACCTCATCTTTTCTGGGTGGGAGTTCCCCAGCCCAGATACATAGCCTACATTGGTGCCAGTTTTTTGTTAGCGATCTTCACAGCAACACCTTCGTTCATGGATTATTTACCAGGTGTTTTGTGCTTAGTAAAGATATTTTTCAAAATGCCAAAAAGTCCTGCATTTATGTATATGTTTTTATAAGTAGTGATCATGTCTTTTTTGTCCACATACAGAAAGTACAAAACATTATTCTTCTGTGAAATCTGAATTTCACAACTTAAAAATCCATGTGAGCATTACATGATTAGTGTATTTATTAAATTTTATATAAAACTACCTTCAGGGTATATGTATAAGCTGTGTTATGAAATGTAAAGGGATATCATGTTTATTCTTCTTGGGTATCATTCCCAAGCTGCCCCATTTTATAGATGCTATATACAAAGTAAATAGTCTGTATTCCAAAATCTGAAAATAAAAAAACAAAAAAAAAAAAAATAAAAAATACTTCCAGTCCCAAGAATTTCGGATAAAGGATTATATATATATATATTATTTTAGGATATTACAACAAAAATATGCAAGAGTCACTACACAATTGCAGTCGTGTTTCAGTGCATAACAATGCGTCTCTTCAGGCAATTGTAAATTACTGGTGAGTGAACAATTAATTTGGTTTTTAAAAGCAAAATTATCTCCTCTTTTTTTGAAAAAAATATAAGGCTCTGTGTGTGTGTGTGTCAGTCAATAAAATAAGTCCATTGAACATTTCTTGATTATATATATATATATATATATATATATATATATATATATATATACACACACACACACACATCAGGGTCAGTAGTTTTACATGTAAAATTGCTGACCCTGATGAGTGATATTTAGTATTATGTAAATCTCTGAAATCAGCTAGAAAGATAAATCCATTCAATATTTATTGAGTTGTTATTAAATATTGTTGCTCTAGTTATTGATTGAGCACTTTTTTGGCAAAAATTTTGCTCACCTAAATATATTATTAAATTCTATTTTTTTTTCTGTATTTTTTCAATCCATGTTCTCATTCTACTTCTCAGGCTTAGGGGAAATCTTATTAGTCAATATTCACCAATCTTATTCACTTTTGTGTTGCTTGTCCATTTCTTCCACTGAACCAAAGAATATGACTTCTAGCCACAAAACACACAGCCTAGTGGATTAAGGCATTGGTAAAAACTTATTTTGTTCTCTAGCAATTTGAGTTCAATCCTTGTTTCTGGTAGTGCTGAAAAATGACATACTCTAAATTCATGGAAGAAAAGAACAAGAGATTCAGAGGTGAATACGACTGATAAGCATTGACTGATATGAGTTATCTCCCCTAGGCATGGAAAGCAGAAAAAGAACAATCTATTTTGAATTGAATAATGGGTTCAGTTCAGAATTCCAAGATGTTACAGAGTACACAACAGATGGCTGGAGGGTGCAATGGCCAAAATGTTGTGAGTATGACAACCAAAATGAGTATGTTGGTCTAATTAACAAGGCACAGAGGTTTTCATCATATTAACAAAACATTAATTAAATACACAAAGCATGAAAAGAAAAATTGTGTTTAATTTTATATTTTCATGTCATCCAATGGACACTCTGACATATTAATGTGGTAACATTTTTAATTAAATACATTTTGCCACAACTAAGTGTAACATACAAAAAATATGTGTGTGTGTGTGTGTTTGCATAAGCTTCTGTACAAGCAGAAAGAGGGTATATGTTTGCATCAATTTCTATATAAGCAGAATGAGTGTGTGTGTGTGTGTGTTTTGCATCAGCTTCTATACTAGCGGAATAATTGCGTGTGTGTTTGCATCAGCTTATATACAAGCAGAAAGTATGCATGTATGTGTTTTGTATAAGCTTCTATAAGTGGAATGAGTGTGAGTATGTTTGTGTGTGTGTGTGTGTGCATTTGCATAAGCTTTTATATAAGTAATAAGAGTGTGTGTGTGCATGCATATGAATAATAGACAACAATCTACCTACAAATACAAATGAAATCCAAAAGACCAAATAAAAAAGTCAATAAAAACTCAAAGGTCACATGGTAAGGCACGGCAGTATAGTAGTAATAATGGCTTGCAAGCTTAACTTATTAATTTCTGTACCAAGTCAAGGCAAACAAATACTTATAAAGGTTACCCAATGTAATAATGCTAACAGCCTGCTTGTAAGGCAATAGTTTAAATTGAAACTGTACAGTTTGTTATATTACATATGCATTGTATATATATATATATATATATATATATATATATATATATATATATATTGAATTCTAGTTTGTTATTATTTCTAGTAAGTAGTATGTCTAGAAAAGGTAGAGAATTATTCGATTCAAGTTCGTGGGTAAATTTTATAGTAGGTTCTACTCTATTCAATCTAGTGATTTTGTTTAAATCATGTTTCTGTGGGTAAATGAATAAAATGTCATCGATGTAATGGAAATAATGTGTATCATCAGGGATTATATATTTGAAAGGTCCAGACTCGAGAAAATCTAGAAATATGCATGCTAGGAATCCAGAGAGAGGACTACCCAGTGGTAAGCCAAATTTTTGTTTATAGTAGATGTCGTTATGCTGGAAGTAACAGTGAGATGTGCATAGGGTGCATAATTTGATGCATATTGAGATGGGGATAGGTAGCTTAAAGTCAGTTTTCTTAAGGTGGTTCTCTAACCGTTTAATGCATTTATCCACAGGTACATTGGTGAATAGAGATTTAACGTCTAAGCTGGCTAGGGATTTGTTTCCTATGTCGATATTGCTTAACTTATTGAGAAGAGCGCCTGAATTCTTTATATGCGCGTGACTTATGGTGCCCAGAATTGGGGTGAGAAATTTAGTTAGAAACCTAGCAATGTTATGGGGGGCTGAGCCTATGCCCGAAATAATGGGCCTTAGAGGGATGTCAGGTTTATGGATTTTGGGGAGCCCGTAGATTTTAGGGATGGTGGGGTGGTAATTGATAAGGGAAAGCCAAATCTTATCTTCATTATGAATCAGACTCTTATAGGACTTATTGAATTCTTTAAGATTTTTAGAAACTTGTAGAGGAGAGATCTGTTCATAAGTGTCTCTGTCATTGAGCAAGTCCAACATTTTCTGGTTGTACGCAGCGGTGTCCATGACCACGACACCTCCATATATATATATATATATATATATATATATTATATATATATATATGACTGATAGGGCAAAAGTCATTGTATCATGTAGGACAGTCTCTCGAGTCATAGTGCAGCAACTTGATGTGACATCCATTTCACAAGGGGTCAGAAGACATCTGGAAAGATGTCAAACTGTGTCATCTCAACAACTGTCCACATCTTGCTGATATCTGTAGGTGCAGCATTTTGCATATGAACATGCCTCTCCAACATGTCCTATAAATGGTTGATTTGGCTCAAGTTGGGCGAATGTGATGGCTACATCATTCATCAGAAGTCTTAAGAATGTTCTTCAAACCAATTCCATGCCTGATGACAGTGGATCACCCTCTGCTGCAATAACCCATTGTGGTACATGGAAATCATGATTGAATTGTCTTTTACAGCTTATCAACCTTTTGCAGGTTATTTAAAATCAGGAAACATTTTTAGATGGTTTAGAAGTTTTTGGATATAATAATGATTTACTGATACAAGTCCTACTAATTAACCCACAGCTGGGGAGAGAAAGGTGTATTCATACATTTCCCAACAGCATTTGTGCATAAGTCAATATAATGAACCTGACTGGGATTGAAATTCCGCTCTGCAATTTCCAATTTCAAGCCATTATCCATTACACCACCTACACATCTTGGTATTCCCAAGCAGTCACTCATCATGTACTGACCAAACTCAATGTTGCTTAACTTTCAGTGATAGTACGAGAACCTGTGTTTCAACATGATATGCCATAAGCCATGGAGTCCATGAATAGAAGCTAATGGCGACAAAGCAGTATAATGCAAGTCATCAGTCAATGCATTTAAGCAGACCAGTGGATTAAATCCATGCCACATGTCCCCCACCCTGCTGCATAGTGCCTTGTTAACAACTGAGATCCATGGCCTCATGAGGGTTTTGTTACACCCAAACCCCTAACCAGCAGACTGAAACAACTGGAAATATGACTCATCAGATTATGCCCCATGTTACTAGTCCTCCAGGATCCAATTAATGATGTTCTGAGCCCAGATCAGATGCAGTATCTAGTTTTGTAGTGTATTAACAGGAGCATCCTGGTGGATCTTCTGCTCTCATATCTCACAGAATGTGGATGTGATTTGAGACAGTGTCATTTGTCTGTTACCACAGATGATTCTATCCAGGTCATGATCATTCTCATAATTCTATGTCATGATCATTAAGGACCTGTTGTCAGTCATCATGCTGTTCTGGTGTGCATGTGACACCAGAAATGTAGTGATAACAAATGTCCTTACAATTTCAGAAATGGAATTTCCCATTTGTTAAGCACCAACTTTTATGCCTCTCTTGATTACTGATAATTCATATCATTTAGCTATGAGCAGCATCGCCATCCATGTACACACCATATGTCAGCCCTCAACAGATATTAGTCTGGGCATTTCCAGGATATCAAGGTATATTGGCGCCACCTACCATTACCTTTACATACTGCCATCCCATACCTTTTGGCACATCAGTGTAATGTGTGCATATCTAGATGCATATGTGCATTTATTTATTTATTAAATTGCTTAGTTAATCTGTCAGCAGATTTTCTAGGGATTTTTTAAAATAACAAGGATTTTTTCCAAAAAGGAGTAATAAGGAGGTTAACCTATAATTGCTGAAGTTTCAGACTTTGGATTTCTATTGATTACGCATCCTGGATCCAAGATTGCGAGTGAAAAACTAAATTAAAATACTAAAACAAAAAGTAATCCGAGATATAAAATAATCTGAGAAGAAAATGTATTGAGTCCAGAAAATCATACTTATTCAAATTTCCTTCTTCTAGAGATCATTGATATTTTTATAAAATTATGAATAAAAAAAATTGTTTTCTTAGTTATTTATAAAATAGTAAATAATAAATATTGCATTGAAGTTGGTTGATTTTGTTTAGAGGCATATCAACCTCTATGGGTTATTTAATGCCAAAATCTAAATATTTTGTGCATAATTTTCACTAGTTTTTTTGTACATAGTTTTATACTTTCAGGGTTAGTTTTGTATTGATTATTATTTTGCTATAAAAATGTATGGTTGCTTATTTTATTATAAAAAACGTTTTGTTTGCAGGTTAACTATTTGCCCATAGCTGGGACCCTAACAGGTGCTACCACTCTGGATCAGGGTGGACCTGGGAACAACAGCAATTAAAAAGTGGTTCCATGCTCCTCAAAACATCCAATCTCCCAATCAGAAGCTTTGTTGCCAGATGTAGTTTATCATCATATCCAAGACGGATATTGTAATTGGTTTACATATTTTGATATGTAATTTCTTAGAATTTTTTTAATAAAAAGTTTTTTTCTCAAATTTATTACTTTATAAAATGGCAAATAACAAATCTTTATAAAAGGTAAGTAATGAATATCACATTGTACTTGGTTCACATATTTTTATAATCTAGTAAATATTGCCAGGGGAGTCAAAAAAGTGTATACAGTAATAGTGGTATCAAAGGAATAACCATCTTTTTGGCACACTGTTTTTTTTGTGGGCACAAAGGTTAAACATTACCATTCTTTTTATGTGTGCCTAGAAATTGCAAAATTAAACAACCAAACCACAAAGAAGAGAAAAGAATGATTTTACAATAGTGGCATATATGACGACTAGGCCCAATATTATGCCTTATCCTGCAGGAATAACCCCTCATTGTTTGGATACATGGAGTTGATGAACAGTTGGTTGCAAGTGGTCACAGAGCAGTGTAATGATCTACTTAGTTGGATGAGTAAGTTTGTTTCATAAACTATTCATAGTCAGATTGGTTGTTAAGATACTTGCATATTTCTGCCACAAGCACCAAAAGCATTTGAAACTAGGTAAAATCTAGGATTTTGAAGGCTAGCTGTAAAGATAGGCTAGCAGGCAAGCCCTTCACCACTTAGATTGGTACGACATTATATTTGGCTCAATGGTTAAATATGGCATCCAGCAAAGGAACCCTGTAGGTCCAAGCAAGAATCATCGTACTTTAAACCTGTTGTAGAAGAGGACACAGCATCCTGCTCTTCCCTACTACTGTGACAATGGACTTCTCCTACTTTTAAATATGGCCGCATTAGAGCAGGATTTGGTTTACTCAACTTATTCTGTTCTTTGTATGAGTATTTAGTAAACCTCTTTGTTTCCCCTATCTAGTTTTCTGTTCCTTTGATACTCTCTTTAACTGTGGCCTTCCTAATTCTTGGCTATTTTGCACAAAGACAACATTACAACAAAGCCTATTGGACTGGTGCTACAGAATCACAAAGAACTGTATCAAATAACAGAAACCACATAACTTGAGGAGTATCAGCAGCAACAACTAAAATGGATAGCATATATAACTCGAAGAGAAAGTAAAGAGATAATGAAGATGTTCATGTTCCACACTACTTCAAACAAAAGGTTAGGAAGAAAGCCCCCCCCCCCTCAATACGGAAAAGTGCGCTAACAGCTATTATGAAACCTTATTTTCCTGAGAAAATGTTTTAAGAGAAAGATTTTATAAATTACAACCAAAAGTTGAACTGGTTACTCAGTCAATGAATGTTCCTTATAAAGAAACAGCTAACATTGTGATACTATGAACACCCACATAAAAAGGGAAGAGATGGTTATATCTTGATCTGAAATATTTCTGTTTAATGTCCAGCAGATGGTTCCTTTTGAAGTTGTCTTCTAAGCAGCATCCACTTTGACCAAAGGCCAATGCAGAAGTAAAGGAGTGGATGAGGAAGCTTTTTGGTGATCAAGTGGCAACAAAATCGGAAATAGGGTATATCCAAGTGCTGATCTATATTGAGAGTCATGCTTGGGATTGAAAGGTAGTTCTGGTCAGCTCTTGGTGGAAGACAGACTTGCCAGTTGCATAGTTCCAGTGCAGTCCATTCGTATTGCCAGCAACCATGTCGGGATGAGGGAGGAGATGGGGATGGGAGAAAGAGCTGAGCTGTTAAACCAACATAGCAATAGTCGTTCCAAGTATCACCTACTTACCTACCCAGAAAAGCAGACAAATTTATTTTATAATATGAGAAACTGGGTTCGCATTCTTATTACTTGGTGTCTGTCAATCATTATGTTACTTTATGAGCAGCAGCAAGCTCTTTCGCATCTTTTGGTGCATACTAACAAGATTGATTGATTGATTGATTCATTCATTCATTTTCTATGGTTTATCAACTCTTTACAGGTTATTTAAAGCCAGAAAATATTTTTAGATGGAAAGAGATAATAATGGTTTAGTAATACAAGTTTTACTAATTAACCCATAGCTGGGGAGAGAAGAGGTGGATTCATACCTTCTCAAAGGGATCTGCACATAGATGAATATAACAAAACCAACAAGAACTGGAACTTGGCTCTCCTGACAAGATTGAGAATCAAATTGCAACGCATGGTATTCATTGGCTAGTCGGTGGGAGGCTTGGGTGAGGATCACATTTTATGCTTACAATATTACCATTGCGACCATTTTTCCCAGTTTAGCCTCCTGCCAAACTTAATAAACATTCATAAAATCTTGGTAGTAGGTTTGATTCATCTTGATAAATGCTCCAGAAATTAAACCTTATGTCAGACTTGAATGAATGAATTTCTCTTCAGTGTTATTTATGCAGCCAAAAATTGATAAAGAAAAAGGAAGGTACCACCAATGGACTGTGAATAAAAAGTAATACAAATCTCTCAATTTTACTTTCAATAAAATAAAACACAATCTGGAGCTGACTGTTTCTTTGCATTACTGGGTTGGTTCTTCATAAAACTCTTCCAGGTATACATATGGAGACATTAAAAACATGAGTGACTAGATACAAGTGAATGAGTGTGCACTTTCATACCTTTTTACAGCTTCACTGAATGTTGATCTGGCAAAAGAAAATGGTAAACTTTGGAGAGAGCAAATCAAAAAAAAAAAATTCTTTGGATTAAAAAATTTATTTAAAATATTGTAAGTTTGTGCTAATTATTTGTGTTAACTATGCTGACTCTTGTGGTCTTACCTAGGCTAACAAATTTCTGAACATATTAGATTCCTATTCCTCTGCTTAATGGATGTGTACTAAACCAGTGTTTCCCAAAATAGACCATGGCAAATTTCAGGTGAGCCACAGAAATTTTAGAATTTTTACTGGGCCACCATAGTTGTATTTTTTATTGGATATATTCTATGTAAAATGGAAGTAATTTTTTTTACACTATAATAATTTAATAAATCACAGAAAAATTCTGGGTTCAAAGTGGGCCATGAGCTGAAAAAGATTGGGAATCACCATTCTAATCAGTTGCAGTAAAGTTGCCAAAGTGGATGCAACTTTTAAGTATTATTTAAGTTTATTGAAATTTCTCCACAGTGAACATTTTTCTGGTGAACTTCTGGCATTTAGTTTATTCAGTAAGAACCTTTTTTAACAATTTGTGTAACAGAGCAATGGTCCTGTTTAAGCTTTTAAATGCATGAGATTACAGGATGGTAATTTGGTGAGATTACTAATTAGATGATAATTGCTGAAATGTCCAGGAAAGTGGGTTGAATATTCGGGAAGAAAATTAAAAACAAAATGCATTAAAAATTATGCTTTAAAATAAAAAAATAAAAAATAGTTCCAAGGAGAATTGAACCCAAATTTAACTAGACAGAATTCAGTAAGATTTAGCAAAACCCAGACTCTCAACTCTCCCCCACTCCCTGCCAATAAGAAAGAGACGATTAAAGTATTGTCTGAATTGCTTGGGTCCTGAGAGAATAGAAAAACAGACATTGTTTTCAATAACTTATCGATAGAGAAAATAGGTGGTCACTGAAAATAACAATTTAAATTATTCTGGACAAAGAACCAGGGAACAGCTGGTTTATGTGGAAAGGTTGTGTCGACAAATCAGAAAAATATTTTTACAAAAAGATTAGCAAGACTTTGAATATACAAGGAAAGTACAATAATGCCTAACTAAGATTAGGAATAGGATTGTTTATCTTTCTTTCTGTGACATTCATATAAAATTTTTATAGCAGACATTATTTTGAACTTTTGGCACAAGTGAATTTGGGCATTGTGAATTGTCATTTTCTGTCATCTGTGTAGATAAAGGAAGTCATCAATCATTTGTGATCGGGTGGGGGGAAAGACTTCTCTCTCATATATATATATATATATATATATATATATATATATATATATATATGGCCAGTGCACATTCACTGGGTAGTTATTCTTTCCCGAGCATGGAGCAGACGTCAGACTTGAGATGCACACTTGCATTTTGGTGGTTCTGTTTCTGTACAGCTCAGAATTGCTTATAAGACAGTTATCAGTAAAAAGCACATCTGCAATTTCCAGACCAGTGAGAAAACAAAGACATGCAAAAGTGAAGAAGTGACAGGACATCATTTTGACAGTTGCAACTACAATCTCCAAAACACTACTCCTGCAGTAGAGTATTTTGATTGACAATAGCTAATAGAGACATTTTATTCAACCAGTTTTTCTTGATATTCAATAAACCTGTTAGAGTTTATTAACAGTGTTGTGTAAAGTTAAGGGTCTGTAATATAAATGACCCTGACCTGGTATCTCAACTTCAGTCACATTCTCACTGGCATGGATTCTACAAATACCTTCAGGCAAGTGTTCTGATAAGCTTTCCTCTTTAGTGTCTCAACAAGCATGAATTTAAACATGCTACTAGATTGGCTGTTCAGTTTCACAGTTTTATTGTTGAACTAGCTCGATACAACTGCCTGTTCTATTTAAATAGTTTCTTTTCTCATACTTCTCACTTGTGGAACTCTCTTCCGATTTCTTGCTTCCATGTCACCTACACTCTCCAAAAATTCGAATGCAGTGTCAATTGTCATCTTCTATCTTCCTGAAACTTGTTCCTTTACTGTCCTTTCTCTTCGCTAAAGTCTTATCATTCTCTTTCACTCCCTGTAACACTCTGCATCTTAGTGGCCTTACCAATTTGCTTGGAGTGAAATCATCAAAAAATAAATAAGTGAATGAAAAGATTACACTAAAATAAAATAAAAAAAGTTATAAATTTTTTTTTTTTATACACATAAACATTAAAATGTTTGTGTTGGATATGATTTCTTGGATACTTTACTTACTAGAAGTTTCTTTTGAATTTTTTATGAATTCCTGCTTCTTCTACACCACTTTCTTCCATAATACATCAGTGTTCCAATTTTATCATTCAATCATTTCATGTTTAACAATTTTTTGTACAGGGTTATTTTTCTTTCAAGAAAAGATCAAACGATCTTTAGGACAAAATGGAACAAAAAATAAAAAGTCAAACAATCTGTTATGTCAATCAAACACTGAACTCGGAGAATACCATGGATTGAACATATGCCATTAAAAGAAGACACTTTGGGTCTGTTCACAAGTTTCACATTGTCAACAAGGACAAAAGAACCCTGAATACATCACTGGATAATGTTTATTGTTCGGCCAAGACAACTCTTACTTAAATACATATACCATAGCTTAAGTTACTCGAAACTGAAAAGCTCCTTTAACTGTGAGTCATGCTCCAATGTTAAAACCACTTTTATTTCAATACAGCCTACAAGACTGCCTACAGAATGTAGTGAAGGAAAATGAGAAGACTGGATTAAACATCAGTTGCAAGAAGACAGAATGTAGGGTTGTCAGCAAAAGGGACAGCCAAACATGAAAATTACAAATTGGAGATGCCAAAATCATACAAGTACCACAATTTAGATATCTGGGTAGGGTCTTAACAGTGGACGGAAAGTGCAATATCGAAATCCAAAAGTGGTTTGGGATAGCAAAAGATACCTTTTAAAAGCAGAACAAAGTATTAAGAAACAGGAAGAAATTTTGTTAGAAACAAATAAAAGAGAACTGAACTGTTACGTAATGTCAGACCTCCTATATGGCAGCGAATGCTAAACAATCATATCAAAAAGAAACGAAGCAACAGAAATGTGGTTCTAGAGGATGGTGAGAATACCATGAACTGAACTGAAAAGTTTAAGATAAAATGGAAACCACAAGGACACTTCTATCAGAAAGAGCCAATTGAAATTTGTAAGGCATATAATGAAGAAAGAGGGCTTGGAAAAACTGACACTGAGAGGGACAGAGAAAAGCAGTGCATAATCTAGCTAATTAAATATTTAATGAACCGCATTTCTATCTTCAATTCTTTGCTAAAATGCAACAAAAACGACCCATTCTTTAAAAGAACGATTACAGCTGATGAAAAGCGGATTGTTTAAAACAAGGTGCAGTGAAAAAGAAAACAAAATGGGTCACTATTAACCACTCTAAAATGGAAAATAATAAATGTTTCAATATACATAGTTGGTTCACAAATTTTTATAAATATAAAATTATTCTTGTAAATAAGCAAGCTAATAAATAGTGTTTAATATCTTTGTTGTAAATTGTCAAAAATAAAGAAAATGTATATTTTCATATTTTGGTGTTTTATTAAAATTCTAGTCACTGCTTTTTAAAATAATAAACATTGCCAAGGGAATAACTGTCCTTTTCACATAACTTTTTTTTTTGTTGCAAGCATGAAAGTTAAACATTGCCTAATTTTACTCTTGGTTTTACATTTAGAATTGTCCTACATGATTGGTTTCCATCCAAAGATAGAGGGCCTTGGCTGTTTTGCCTACCCATATCTAGGTGAAGGGAGATGAGATTCATGCCTTTCACAAGGTTATCAGTACAAAGCAAATACAAACAGTCTCAGCTGTTGATAGTTTGGCCACTCCTATTCTAGCTAGGAGTAAAACTTTCAAAACACAGAAGGTGGAGCATGCAATCCCACCTCCAGATAAAAACCTGCTTCCTATGATTGGATTTCAAAGTGAAGGACATATTCTGTCATCCAATCCAGGAGATTACATTAATAAATTAAAAAATACACTTAAGTGCACACACACACACACACACACACACACACACACACACACACACAGGATATATATATAGGAAATTGTTCTACTAATGAATCATTTTTCCATATATGTTTTCATTTCTATCTATTTAGTTAGAGATGCCCTAATAAATATTTTGAATTTATGTTTACTTTATGAAAAATGATGGGTTTATGTGTTTTAGGTGAAAAATTAGATTCATGAATGCTACATGATCACCTTGACATTTTTTCTTTTTTTAAATTTGCAACAAAACCTTTAAAAAATCTTTGTTATATTGTAACATTTCGGCCGTTGTGCCCTCTGGCCTTCATCAAGTGTTTGTTGATCCAGGTAGCCTTCAGAGAATTTTCAGCTGAACCCTTTATTTAGCAATGAAGGACTGACTCACAATGGCCGAAACGTTGTGATGATAAAACAACAACAAAGATAAAAACTTAAAGCCCGCGTGTAGATAATGATAACTTCTCATCACAAAAATTCAAACTGAAAATAAAAACGAAACAATAATTTAAACTAAAAAACCGTAAGCTTGCGAAATTTACCAAAGGGAAGGAAAAGGCACACAGTTCAATTTAAAAAAAAATTCAAATGATTTCTGAATCTGATAACTTTCAGTTTCAGAAGTTTAACTTCTTATCTCGACTTACTTAATGCAAATTAAAATCAATTTGATTTTGACCAAAATGTCCTATAGCAACCTTAACCTGGGAAAGGTTATTTTTCAATGCCAGATTTATTAACTAATTTGTATTTTTCTTATGAAAATCGATGAGCTGAATATCAAAAATAAAAATAAAATGGTGATTAAAAAATAAAAATAAGTTTACGGTCATTTTCAAACCGTGACAGTTATTTTTTTTTTTTTTTTCCCTATTTTGCTGCGCTTATGCAGTTTTTTCCCCATAAAATATCTCAAAAAAAAAACACCTTGCTTCATATAAATCGAAAGTCGGTGACGGGAATTATAAATTTGAAGTGTGGGGTGAGTGATTAGTGAGGATTTCAGGTTGCAATTTCTCTTGTTCTAATTATTACAATAATTTATTTTTTAGTTACTAGATAAATTTGGTACTTCTCAGTCTGTCATGAATTTGTCATAATTAGTCAGGTTTTCATGCTGAAATATACTATTTTTAGTGGGTAACATTGGGGATATTGGTGAGGGCTATGAAGTACAAGGAAAAAAACTTTTTTTTCCCGATTTCTTCTTTCAAAACAAAATTTAGAAGACCGTCTAAAAATGCATCGGAGTTTTCTTATAGTGAAATACGCTAAGTTTAGGGCAGGTTCTTCTTGTATAAAGTGTTTCCATGACCCAACAATAAGCTTTTGTAGGGCTGAAAATTCCCAAAACCAAAATACTATTGTTTTTTTGTTTTTTTATTCCTAGTTGAACGGACCGACCCGACAGGAGTATATGACAAACTTGGGTTAAAAAAACAAAACAAAACAAACTTTGATTTAATTATTTTGCTTTTCTTTTCAGTGTGTGAATAAAACAAAATAAAAATATAAAACATTTCAAATCTTGATTACTCCAAATCAAAAAAATTGCTCACCAATAGAAAATACATTACTGAATTTGAAAATACAAGTGAATCCTACTAAAAAAAAAAAAGAAGTTTATTTTCAACTTAAAAGAAAACTACATAGTAATTTTTTAAAAAAGAAACCGAAGATAAAATTAAAATGTGATAATTTTCGATAATTTCACAAGTTATACAAATTTAAATTGTTTTTTTTTTAATTATTTATGTACAATTTACAAATCATTTTTTTTTCTAATTGAGAAATTTACGCAATCACTGAATAAAACAGAAAATTCCTCCACATGTAAAGTTTGTAAACAAGGAAATAGTTTTGTTTTTTTTTATGTTTAAAAAAATAATAAAAAATAAATTTTTAATTTTATTTGTATGAAGTTCGGGAGTTATTCAAAAACTTTTTATTGGCTTTTTAAAATTTTTTTAAGCAAATATATTTGGTTTGTAGATTTTTACTGTTGATTTGGTTTTGTTTGGTAGTTAGATTTTTTTTTAATTTTAGAATCAATGTGTGAATTCAGAAAAGGGTTTTTTTCGTTTGTTTTTTTTACAATATTTTTTTATTTGAAACCTATACAACCACATTTAGAAATAAAAAAAGATTAGATTTTTAACAATTTCCAGAATAAGAAAAATTATTTTTATCGTTTATTTTTTTAAAAATTTATTTCTATTTTTATTGTTTTATTCGGGCGAGGATCCTTATCTTTATCATTTGAGGCTTAAATCTATTTTTTTTAATTCTGAAAATTTTGATAAAAGAAATTTGAAGTGAGCAAAAAAAAGTGAAATTAATTTTTAAAAAATAAAAATAAAATCATTCATACATTTTTTTATTTTCACTTTGGTTTCAAACGTTAATTTTTAAAATAAATGTTTAAAATGGGGAAAGTAAACTGGTATTTTTTAAAAAGATGGAATACTTAACTTAATGATTAGAATAAAAAACTATTTTGGAAAGACAAATTTTCACGATGAAGACAATGTTTTTTTTTAAATTGATGCATTTTTATTTCATTGTCCGTATGTTTGTTTATTTTTTGTCTTTTTTTATTTCGACTGAAGTATTTCAGTTTCCTAATTTAAACTTCAGAATAAAATGAGATTAATAAATTAAATTGTTCGTTTTAGATTCGACTTTGATTAATTTATCGATTTTAGATTCTTAAGAATGAAAACTGAAAAGTAAGAAGAATGAATAGAAAAAAAAGTGACAAGAAGACCTTAAAAAAGAAAGACAAACAAAATCATAAATATTTATCACGACTTACAATTTGTCTTCCTCAAGTTCATAACCAAGGCTTCCTTCATAATACATGGCGTATCTGGCGAGAGTAATTTCAGATAACATACGACAAAATTAAGAAAAGTGTGGCTGTTTCTTTTTCCTTTTTAACGATCCATTCTTCCTATTTTTCGTAATTGGAAGAAAACGGGAGACAACACAGCCTTCCTCCGCAACGATATTAAAGAAGGGTTGGCACGGCAATCTACGGATGCACATAAGTGTCAGACCAATAGCAAGATTGTAAAATTACCACTTTAAAATAATTACGCTTACGGTTGAATAAACATAGTTCTAATTCGAGACCATGAGGAAGTATCTATGCAAAGAATTAGATATTACTGTTATATTATAAATATAGTTAAAATAATTACTGTTAATTATCAAATAGTATTAAATAATCATGGGTATAGGAGGAGGCACGGCGGAGTAATGGATAATGGCTTGGATTGAGGAATTGAATCCATTACATTCCCTTATATTTGGGAATGTATGAATCCTCTTCTTCTCCCTCCAGCTATGGATAAATAGCAGAATAGACTGGGATGGCAACTGGTCTACCGCAGAAAGAAATGGCAACCTACTGCGGGAAAAAATCTGCCTCGTCAGTTATGGATCACCTGACTGATACTATACTTCCTACCAATTATAAAGGACTATTATTGTAATAATAGTCTGTTCTGCTTCCAAAGAACAAATTCACTACATGTGTGATGGATCAAGATTTGCTGACACCTTCACAGGAGTGACCTGACCTGGTGATGAATTACCAGGTATATTGAATTGGTGACAGTGTCGTCTTTCCATTCTATTATGTCTAAAGCTAAATATCTGTGTCTTTCCTGTAAAAATACTGGTAATGTGTATTATCCCACTTGACTTTGCTAAAAATACTGTTGCTAGGAGGTGCTCCTTAAGCATATAAAAAGTCTATTTTGTGTAATACAGTGTAACCCGGATATAAGAGAGTAGGTGTGGCCTGATATTAAGTCTCTTATATCCGGGTTTCTCTTATATCCGGGTTTGGTCTATTATATATACATTAACACAGGCTCTAATTTGGGACCAGAGAAAATCTCTCTTCTATCCGGGTTTCTCTTATATCAGGGTTACACTGTACATTGTAACCCGGATATAAGAGAAACCCGGATATAAGAGAGCTTTTCTCTGGTCCCAAATTCGAGCCTGTGTTAATAAAACAAAATAGACCAAACCCAGATATAAGATAAACCCGGATATAAGATACTTCTTCTCCGGTCCCGACAACTCTCTTATATCCAGGTTACACTGTAATACAAAAATGTGGCACATGGTTAAAATGGGGGGGGGGATGGAGGAGGGCTGGCTTTCATTCTATCTTATCTCAAACTTAGCTAGCCACAATTACTTACCCAAACATACTACAGTATTCTTTACACCAAAACAACACATTCTTACCATTCTTGCTACAGCCGCCATAATACTCACCTATGGATAAAATAGCAACAAGGAAAGTTCATCAGAACAATTACCATGAAAATATTTATAGAAAAGACACAGGGAAGCTACATCACAGAGATGGGAAAACGACTGAGGCCTATATGCCAGGTCAGGACCAGTAACATTACAGATTCTTCTTTGTAATGGGTGTTTCATTAAGACGGATCAAAGTCAGCAGTAAATAAATCAGCGTTATTGATGAAAAGTTATTTATTTTTCTTTTGGATCATGTTATTTAAGTCATGGCAATTATGTGTGAAAAATAATATCGCCCAAATGTCCGCCAAGGCTTTGGCGGCACACCTCCAATTGATGGTCAAAATTTTTGTTGACATCTCTGAATAGTTGCTCCTCGATCTCACCAATACGCCTTATTATCTCATCCTTCAGCTGTTGAATTGTTGTTAGCTTGTTGGCATAAACTTTACTTTTGAGATGACCCCAAAAGAAGAAATCTAAAGGCGTCAAGTTGCACAATCGTGGTGGCCAATTGACTTTGCTGTTTCAAGAGATGATGCAACTGGGGAACTTCTCATTCAAATTCTGTTTGAACATCCATTTTTGTATTAGGTTTCAATAACTTTAACACGTTGTTTCATTGTTAATCTTTCCGTGGTTGAAATTGCCAAAGACTTAAGTTGTTAAATGTGAAAGAAAAAGAAAAGAATCATTGGATGATTAAACTTAATTCACGTTTAAAATCGGTTCAAGTTATTGGAACACCCTATATTTTATCAAGAATCTCTAAATTCTTTGTGGAAGCACCAGGCTAGATGTGACAGCAATATTCAATGGATGGATTGATGGTAGACTTATAAATGTGTAAGATAGATTCTGGTGAGAAAAACTGTTTGGCACAACACAGTGAAACAACTTTTCTAGCAGCAGACTTAGCAAGTGATTCAATATAATCTTTCCATTTCATGCCAGCAGAAAATGCTAACCTAAGAAGGCACAGTGATACACTCTCCTGGAGTTTAGCATCCGCCATGCTGGTGGAAGGCAAGTAGGTTCTCTAAGATGATTAAAAGAGAGCAGTTTTGCTTTGGAGGCATTAAAATTAACAAGCTATTTCTTGCCCCAGTTAACAACAAATTGTAGGTCATTTTTGAGATCAGTTTGACCTTACTAAACTGATCAGATTTAACATTCAAACAGGAGTAAATAGTTGTGTCATCAGCATACATACCAACTTGAGAATTGATTACATACTTCCCATACGATCACTGAAGTTAAGCAATGTTGAGCCTGGTTAGTACCTAAATGGGTGACCGCTTGGGAATATCAGGATCTGTAAGCTTGGATGTGCACATGGGGAAATGGATAATGGCTCAGAATTGTTAATCAGAGAGCTGAGTTCCAATTCCAGTTGGGTTTATTATATTCACTTATACACAAATACCATTGGGAAAAGTATGAATTCACCTCTTCCCGCTTCAGCTATGGGTTAATTAGTAAGAATTGTATCAGTAAAATCATTATTTATTAAAAAGTAATTCTTAAAATCTAAAAATATTTTCTGACTTTAAATAACCTGCAAAGGGTTGATAAACCATAGAAAATGAATCAATCAGTAAATAGTGACATTTGAAACTGCTTTTGTGATTGATATCTGTATATGATATAATTTTTTAAAAAGATTTGTCATGAAAGATCATATATATATATATATATATATATATATATATATATAATTTATTTGAAAATTATAAATATGTTATAAAATCACTACAAAAATAGCCATTTTGTTTCAATACTTCTGGTGTCCTATCAAGTGATGGTGTTGAATGTAGAACATTCTATATTCAACATCATCACTTGATAAGACACCAGAAGTGTTGAAACAAAATGGCTATTTTTATAGTGATTTTATAACATATTTATGTTATAATTTTCAAATAAATTATATTTGCGCTACTCTGTGTTTAGTACTCTTTTAAGAATAGTATTTTTGGTTATTGGAATTTTTTCCATATAAAATAATCCTATACTTGAATATATATATATATATATATATATATATATATATATATATATATATATATATATATATATTTGATATATATATATATATTTGATCTTTAATGACAAATCTTTTTATATATATATATATATATATATATATATGAATTTGAAAAGATTTTTCCCAAAAGTACAAAAATTATTTGCTAATATAGTAAATTTTAAGCAGGTGGGTGGGGGGTCATTTTCAATTTTACTTCTAAATAAATAAATGGCAAATTCTGTTTACATAGACATATTATGCCTTTTTTGGAATCAGGATGATCGCAGGATTGAAAATATGCCCTTCATCTGGTGCCTGAAAATCTAGCATTGGGATTTGTGTCCGGATGAGGAGGGAAAAATTCAAATTTTAAAATAACTGACAATAATGAGTGATTTAAGTTTTTAATTTATATGTGTGTAGTAACACAAAAACTTAGTGAATTTTTTTAAAAGATTGTTTTAATTCGGCCCAAATCGGAGTTTCAGCCAGAATTGGACTTATAGCATGAATGAGAGTTAAAGAGAGGTTTTGAAATTCCATGCAGTGAATTGAGGAATTCAAAGTTATTTCTTCAACATTATCATTGCTGTTTTCTAAACTGGACCAGAGGTGCCTTTAGTTTTAGGCTGGAGGTCCAACTAGCATTTCACAGGAGCTAGCTTAAAAGTCCACACGGAGTGCGACTTTTTAGCTAGTGATGTAATAAAGTGGTGTAACGAATTAAGTGAAAATGAGATTTGAATCTTCATTACATAACATTTTATTCACTTCAATATTTCATCAGTTACTCTCAGCCAGTCTTTGGTATTTGAGTAGCCCCAAACATACCTGATCCATCTACCAAGTGCCTGCACAGTAGTTTATATAACCATCAGTTGGCCCAAATCATTTTTTAGCCTAAATTGGACTTATAGCCTGAATCAGAGTTAAAGTGAGGGTTTGAAATTCCATGCAGTGAATTGAGGAATTAAAGTTATTTCTTCAACATTATCATTGCTGTTTTCTAAGCTGGATTAGCCCTCTACTGGAGCTAGCTTAAAAGTCCACACAAAGTGTAGCTTTTAGGTTAGTTACTAATAATAACTAGTTACAATCGATGGTTTCACTGGCATCAGTATGACTACCGAACACTCTCTCTAGTGCAATGTGGTGGGTACTGTCATGGGAAGATGTTCCCTGGGACCAGGCAACTCTCAGTATTTTTTTTAACCCAGCTTTCACTATTGGTGGACAGAGACACAGTTATTTACCCATGTCTTTCCACTGAGACAGGATGCAACACAAGGTCAGGCTTACTATGGGAAACCCGAGAACGTATATTTAGGCCAGTTACAAAAATTTCCTGAGCAACTGTCGTGCTGGTCTTGGTGGCGGACACCAATCCCCAATCTAGTGCAATGAAAGAATGCAGCCCTGAGCAGCTGTTCCCCAGGGCCGACCACCTCAAAGTATTATTTTCTTCAACTGCAACTCTGCCTGCAGACAGAGGTCACAATTGAGTTGAACTCTGTCTGAAGAGAGGGACATAACTGAGAGATGATTACACTGTACCAGTACCTGTACCAGGTAAGTATAATGATTTTCTAGGCATAGCATAGATGTGGCATAAGGCCAAAAGTGTGGAGCACCCATTGAGGATGTAACTCCCTATTCAGTCATAATTGTTCTAGTGAGACAAGCTTGCTAACCATTACACCATGTCAAAGTGCCTAAATGATTTTCTAAGCATAGCTTAAATGTGGCACAAGGCTGAAAGTATGGAGCACGCAGTGAACAATTCTACACTGTATCGTTCTTATGAACAGGAGTCCCATTCTATATCAATAACTGATCAATATTTTTTGATTTTGACAAGCATTGCAACCTGAGGTCTAAAGAGTGTTACTCTACAAAAATTATCTCCCCTGCCAAAATTTTCCATAATTTTTTGTGTGGACCAGTTTACTTAAGTAGACTGGTCCACACCAGTTGAAAAATCACCGGTCTAAAATAGTGTTTAAAATCATTTATTGTCAATTCCTGAGAAAAAAATATAAATCCAAATACTCACAACCTGTGGTGAGAGCAAATGTGAGAAAAACCTGAAAAAAGCATTTTATCAAAATTTATAACTACAGTTTCTGGTCATTATTTAAATATTTTATTATCATCATATTTAATTTTCATCATTATTTCTTTATAATATGGTAAATAATAAATATTGCATTTTGGTTGATTCATGTACGAATAGATATGTTCGCCTATTGTCCAGATTATACTCTCCCTGTTTTTTTTAACAGGAAGAGAGATTTATCCCTTGTTTCCTGTTTAGGATTGGGTTTCTAGTTCCTTCTTAAGTCTTCCCATTCTAACTTTCTAGAAATTGATTTACTTAATTTATAAGTCCAGACAAATTTGATATTTTGAGATATTGGGGTTAAGGAAAATTCCATCTTTTTGATTTTAGGAGTGTTAAGATTTAACTTATTTATTTTTAAAAAAAAATTATCATATTATGCTCTAGTGTTGTATCGAGCACTGTTTTTTAAAAATAAAAATAAATGCTAAGAACTCTGAATTATAAATCTCATTGTACTTTCCTATTATTTTAATATATATATATATATATATATATATATATATATATATATATATATATATATATATATATAATTATTCTTGTAAATACATCATCTAATAAAATAAACAGCATTTAATTCTTTATTAAAATAATTTTTAAAATAGCTTTTAAAACAATAAAAATTGCTAATGTAGTATACAGTAATAGCAGTGTCAAGAAAAAAAAGTCCTTTTGGCATACTGTTTTTATGAGTAGAAATGTTAAACTTTGCCAAAACTAGTTGATGGCACAATGATTAACTTTCAAATCGAAATTGTTTGTTCATTTAAAATAGTACATTTATGAGAAAATATATTCAGCTTAAATACAAAAGTAGTTATGAAAATGATTTCAAAAGGCTGGCTTGTTGCCAAACAGAAAGGGAGATTAGCTCTTGAGACATACATGTCAAGTTCAATTTCATTCAAATTGTTATGTGTGTATGTATGTTTGTGTGCATGCATATATATTTTAATTCAAATATAGACCTAAAATGATTTCACCAAAATTAAAAAAAAAAAATTAAATAAATGATTGTATAATTGTCCTCAAGGATGGCACAGTGGATAAAGGCGTTGGTTAGATCCAGTGACAGACCCAAAGAGTGTGAGTTCAATACCCGGTTAAGGCAGTGGAGAACTTTCAGAGGGGAAATTAGCAGGAGATAACTGATAACTGACATCCATCGCACGTGGAACTAGAACAGTCTACCCCAGTGATCGAAATAAAGGGTTCAGTTCGAAATTCCAACCACCTGAAGAAGGCCGGACTGTACAATACAGGGGTATTAGGTTGCAACTATCAGTGGTGCTACAGCAGTTTTAGTAGCAAGTAGAATACAAGGTTACTGATTTATTTATTTTTTTTTTTTAGTGATTTACCTATTGCTTGGAAGAAGGAACAGAATTTTCCTTTTTGCACTCCAGATTTTGAATTCAAAGCTGTTCTTCTCCTAGACTAGTTGCCAACCAGGGCTAGAGAATGCATAAATCCAGTGTCATATGTTTCGGTTTTATTCATCATTTATACAGTTAGCACATTTCGTGCCACTGTGGTTGCTACTCCCCCACGTTGCTTTCTGTCTAATGCTGCCCTTACAGCCTCAGCTACCATCATTCCAGTCCACCTCTTAATATCATCAAAACAAGACATGGGCGGTCAGTCATCCCCGGTGCTGCTTGCTCTCCAGTGGGCCCAGCAGAATGTCCTTTTCAAAGCCACCTCAGTTGTATAATATACCTGAAGTAACCGAGCTTTCTGAGTGCCGTCTGTTCTCTCAATACGTACCTTGTTCTGCTAGTACCTAGCACCCACTTATTAGTGCATCTTGCTGTCCATGGTACTCTAAGGATTCTGCAATATATCCACATCATGAAAGCATCAACCCAGTATCTTTCTCTCTGGTTCAGTGCCCATGACTTGCATCTGTAGCTAACAATGGCAAAAGCAGTGATTTAGAGTAATTTCAACTTTAGGCTGATTTGCATATTCCTACTATTCCTGATGGGTTTTTATTAGAATTCTAAAATTAACTTTTTAAAACAATAAAAACTGCATAGAGAGTATACAGCGGTATAATAGTGGTAAGAGAAAAGATATCGCTTTTATCCACTAGGGCCATGTATCCTCTTTGGGTCTTTGAAAACACATGGCCCAATGGATAAAAGTATTGGCTGAATCCAGTGACTTGACCCAAAGAGTTGTAATTTCAATACCTGACTGCAGCTGTGGTGAACAAAAACTTGGAGAATTGAGTCAAAGGGAGATAACTGATACTGAGACATACAGAAGAGGCATGACACCTAGAACTAGAATAATCTACTCCAGTGGATGAAATAAAGGGGTCAGTTTGAAATTCCAATCACCTGAAGAAGGCTATAGTGTACAATGGCTGAAACATTGTAAATATGGCCACAAAGACGAGGACAACAGTCAAAACAAGGTAAATAATGTAGATAATTACAATACCTCGTCTCAGAAATATAGACAAGTAATGAATGTTAGACTTTACCCGAGTCTTTATAATTTTTTTTTTTTTTTTCAGTATGGCAAAAATGTAAATCAGACACATCTACTCCATGTAGCGTTTTGATCATTTCACCCCAAGTAAGATGATAAAGCCATTAAAGCAAGGGGTTACTGGGAGAGAAAGTCTGAGAAAAGAAAACATTATTTATGAAAAAGAACAATGAAAGAACAGAATTCAAGGTGACAGAAGATGACGACTGACACTGCATTTAAATTTTTGAAGAAAGCAAGAAACCAGAAGATATTTCCATAAGCGAGAAGTGTGAGAGAAGAAACTGGTTGCATAAAACTTATAGTTACATCTAGCAATTTCAACTGTAAAATAGTGAAACTTAGCTGCCAATCTAGTATTGCACTTTAATTTATCAAAATCAAGGTACCATGGAGGAAAGCTCATCAAAACAATTACTATGAAAATATTTATAGTTAAGGTACAGGGAAGCTACATTACCACAGTGACTGAAGCCAAGATGCCAGGTCAGCCTTAGGTTGAATAGCAAGAGCTTTTCATCAAAAATGTAAGCTAACAGTTTCATCTTCTTGCACATCTCACTTATGGAAATTTCTTTCAGCTTCTTGCTTTCTAGTCAACTTCAAAAATTTAAGTGGAATATCAATCGTTATCTTCTGTCTTCTTAATTCCTGTTCTTTATATTATTCTCTCTCTCTCCTTAATATTTTTCCAGATTTTTTCCACACTCAGTAATCATCGTGGTGGCTTTATCGACTTGCTTGGAGTGAAATGATTAAAAAAAAAAAAAAAAAAAAATTTTATAGCGATTCGTAGCCTCCTTAGAAAATTTATTCCGTAAGAGTTATTCCCCTTGAAGAAATAGGCGACGCGTTCGAAGGAAGACGGCGTCAAAACACTTTATGAAAATAAAAAATAACAAATGAAATGAAAACGATTTTTATTATTAGCTGACATTAGTAAGAACAAAGAATCAAAACTGCAAATAATTTTATTTTCTCCGTGAGCAGAACGAGTCAACAAACTTAGCTGTGAAGGTTTGACTCATTCTCATAAAAAAGAAAGCCATAAAGGAGCGTAACGTAAACCATAATCGTTGGCTACATTTTTCTAGCTGATGGGCGCATTAATCATAATTCTCTCAAACTAGAAATTATGATTACCCTTAATTTAATGTGAAAATACTTGTCCTCTTCTCTCCCAATTCAAATTTGCTTTAATAGTCTTCATAAACCAGAACACCTTTCTTAAATGTGGTAGTGTAGTTGATTATTTAATAATTGTTTTATTGAAAATTTCTAGATATCATTTCATTCCAGTTCCCAAAAAATAGTAAAAGTGAATAAAAGTAAATTTAGATTGTTTTTTTTATTTTTTATTTTTTTTTAAATGCCATGTCCCTTCAGGATGTAGACAATTATGACTTTATGAATAGCCATGACTTAAGCAAACATAGTGGCAGGGTTTCACTCCATTGCCTTTATGGTTTTGTTATTCAGAATAGCCCTTCTTCTGGAATGGTTGCTATTCATAGCCAGAGAGCCTAGTCTATTTAGCTCCTAAATTGGATGAGAAGAGGGCATTTATGTAAAAGTGAACCCAGCAGTCTTGACTTGAACTTGGGTTGTCTATTCCACTTTCTTCCCTGATAACCATTACTCACACATCTAATAAAATTCTGCTGATAAGAGGCCTTTTGTTTATCATTTCTGTAGTTTATCCTTTTGTTTGATAATCAGAAAACAATACAAAAGCATTTCTGTAATTCATTGAACCAAATGTTTATCTGCAACATTTGGTGGCAAAGGATATTAGATTTCCTTTAATTGTAAATATCTCAAGTGCCATATTTTTCATTTTACACGTTTTTTATAATACTGACTGAAACAGACTTACAATTAAATTCATCCTTTTCATTGACTGTGAAAAACAAAAACAAAAAACACAACAATGTAGACATGAGCATTTAGTTTTTTTTGGGAGGTGGGGGTTGAATAGAAATACATAAATGAATAAATACAATTAATATTACTGGGAATCATGTAAATTACATGTTATATCTTTGCAATTTATGAAAAAAAAAAAATTAATACTGAAAAATATACATAGGCCATCTAAAAAGTTTTATGAGCTGACCAAGATGTAAATGTAAACAGATACACCAGTTGGTAGAACAAACATGCAAGTGTAGCAGAATACAACAGCTGACCGACCAGTTGTATACTGGTACACTTGCTTTGTATTTTAGTCGACCAACTGGTGTAACTACTTAAATCTATATCTTGGCTAGCCTATGAACCTCCCAGCTGACACTTGTAAATTTTGTTAAAATTTTCAACTGTTTATTTTTTTTAGTAGTTTCCCCCCCAGGTTGTCAAGAATGATGACATTATTTATGGATAAACATTTCAAACTCAGGTCAGAGTGCATTAAGTGCATTTTGCCTAAATTACTATTTGAAAGTTTGTTACCATGCTGCTTAAACATAAGAACACTGACATAATGGAAATATTATCACCAAGTTGGATGTTTGAGTTAAGGGATAAAGGCAGGATTCAGTCATGATAACCATTTTTTAATGCCATATCTCTTTGGGATGTAGGCAATCATGGCTTTTCACAGATTCCTTTTCTTTCTCTGTGAATTGCTGACTTCTTGGGAAAGATAGTGTAGTAGTTTTCTGTTACCATCTCCAGAGATTCCTTTTCTTCATTATTTGTGAATTGCCATGGCTTCTTCGGAAGGTAATGGAGTGGTTTCCCATTGCCTCCTCCATGGTTTGAAATTCAGTTTTCCTTCTCTTTCTAACACTTTCGCCCCGGCCCTTCAACCTCCGGCGTCTTACTCTCTGGGTTGAGGTGTCTACTCAGTCCTAACCAGACTTAAGGGAGTGGCCATAGGTCCTCTGAGCATCTGTAGATTATTCAGCCAGTCCGCTGGTTTAATCCTGCTTCCTGCCCACATTGTGATTTGTTTGATCCAGAAAGCAGAAGTGATGTCCATCCATTCACGGTTGACTGAAGATGTAGACACGGCTGGGGAGTCTGCACTAAGAAATTTAGAATCCAGCAAAAAAATGAATATCTGCAGAAAGCCGGACAAACAACTAATGGTTGAATTGTTAATGTCTTTTATATAGCAGTAGAGAAAAGAAACGGGTTACAGAAAAGAAAAGTATTTGACGTAAAAATACACTGGATTCTAGAGAGAGAGAGAGTGTTGTGATTAAGTTGTTAAATCGTCTCAAAATGATATATGACTCTTGCGATGGAGGGATAAAGATTTATGTGCAAGGCTTAAAGTTATAGTGGCGTTCATCCTCCCAACGCTTGCCCGGGCCAATTCTCTCTTCAAGAATTTTCTCCAGTCTGCCTTTTTCAGCATAACTATGCGTTTATATAGATAAACCCAGCTGGTTATAACTGACCGTCGGCCCTACTACTTCGCACGTGATTATCACGAGGTTCTGGTGGCTTCAACCAAAATCATGTGAATTCCAAAGTTCCTTCTAGCTTACTCAGCTCTATTTCAATTTTTAATTGATAAAAATTATTTCGACCATTTTCATTGTCTTCTGATAACCCAGATTCAATGGGTACAACTTCTGCCCTAGATCAGATTTCCCCATCAGTAAACAAAATGCTCTGATTTAATTTCGCTATTCAAATCTACTCCAATTTCAATAAAAAAAATATATAGGTGTGTGTGTGTTTTCCTCAGACTGTCACATCTTTGGTTGCAACTCAAAGCTAGAGAGTTTAACCCATAGCTGGGAGGAGAGATGGATTTACACATTTTACAAAGGTATTTGTGCAAAAGTGAGAGCAACAGCGTTGACTGAAATTTAAACTTGGCTTGCCAATCTCACTTTCTGTACTGATCACTGCTAAGCTACCTGCAAAACTAAAAACAAAACAACTAAATACAACATGCAAGATGCTAAAATTAGAATCTGTAAATCAAGCTTACAACCTGGCTGAAAAGCATAAACCCACTTCTGTCTGTACTGTCTCACTGCCAGGTGCCTTGATAATACTTAAATGTACGAGACCCCTCTTCAGCTTTATACCGACTGGCCAATGATCACCCCCATGTCATATTTCAATCTTGTTGGTTTTTGTAAAAAACTGGAGAAAAGTATGCTGCATGCTCACAAGGTAACACAATGAAAGAAAAATTCACATCAAAAAATGAGAATACAAACCCTGTTTACCATATTACATGTAGTCGTTTTATTCAGGGCTTTGTCTTCTCGTCTGGGTGAATACGTAGGTGGAACAACAACTGTTTTGTCAGCTCTTCCCCCTACCAACTCCTCACCCATATACTCGTCTTCAACCTGAAGAATTAAGGTAAGTCAGCTGAGGTCACCATGACCACAGGTTGTCTAATCTGGTAAAATCTTTTGAACAGGTGTTTGGTGTGAGAGCAGGTTGAGATGACCTATGTACACTATATAATCTT
This sequence comes from Acanthosepion esculentum, assembly GCA_964036315.1. Taxonomy (NCBI): domain Eukaryota; kingdom Metazoa; phylum Mollusca; class Cephalopoda; order Sepiida; family Sepiidae; genus Acanthosepion; species Acanthosepion esculentum. The sequence goes on along the minus strand of OZ038501.1, from coordinate 34,296,233 downwards.
GTTCACTATAGTATGTCAGCATCCCTAAAACTGAAGACAGCATGAATAGCGGAAATCTTGGATCTCTGGTCATAGAAATTATCGACAGTAACAAACATGGTTAAAAAATCTGCTACAATGGGTTCATGTATATCAACCATGTCATTCACAAAACCAAGTTGTGATTTTTTTACCCTCTGTGACGTTATTACTGGCCATAGCTGAAAAATTCTTGGTTCAACCCATTTCCCAAAGTCTGATCCAACATCAGAATGCTCTTTTCTTATCCTTTTTTGATAAGAAACCTTTGAAGCAACTCTTGTAGTTCACTAAAGTCAACTATTTTTGATGGATGTTTAAAAATCCTTATCAGAAACTGGAGTTACAGTAAAGATTTAAATAAAAAGAGGAGAAGCATTTTCAGTAGAAATCTCTTTATTGACTTGATTTTTAATTTTTTTTCCTTCCCTTGTGTAAGTTGACAACAACAATAAAAAGAAAAAAAAGCCACTGAAGTTTAACAACAAATTTGGTTGGTATAATTAAAAATGGAATCCTTATTCCCAATTTGATTTCAATGTTCGACTTTGCTTTTGCAGTAGATAAGGCCTAACAGCATAAGAGATTCTCTAAAGAGACTGGACCTGATGAGTCTAGAAAATGGAATCTTTCTCTTTAACTTGGTCTTCTATAAGATCTTGTCAAATTCATGAACCTGACGACATTTTAGAAAGGTGGAGAGAAAAAAAAATAAAGGCAATGTTCAACTGTGGAAGGGGAGCAAGATGTCCAGGAATGGTCATGATATTTTTTGTGTTTATTTTTTAAGAATTCAAGATTTTATTGCAACCTGAGGACAATTTTTTAAAGTGTGCACAGAAGGATTTACAGGCAAAATGCTGCAGAATTTAAATTGGATATATTTTTTTTTAATGATGGATTTTATAAACTTAGACTCAAGAACTGGAAGCCATTTTATTTTTTAATAAGAAAAACAAAAATGCAAACAGAACCAGATATTGAGCATTCTCCAAGATGAGGCTTGCAAGTCACTTTCCAAGAAATTTATTCTGCAGTTATAAAAAAAAATCTTGTAGAAAGAGGTTGCAATTTTCAAATCTATCCTGTCTGAAGAAATATATATGAAAAAAAAATTCTTTTGTTTCCTGAAGTCAGCTTTAAGTAAAACCAGCCAACACCAAAGATAAAAATGGAACTTTTTCCAGCTGTCTTTTTCCCTCAGACTCGCTGTCCAGTATATCTCCCAAGCCTAGGCTGGACGATGTCCACTTGTTACCTCCTGAACGGCAGAGGATTGGGTGACAGATTGCAAGCAACCAGGGTTGGGTGGTAGGGATCTCAGTCCAAAAAGAAGACACTGGTGAAATGTGTACTGCATAGCTTCTTTACTTCCTCTAGAAACAAAAAAAAAAAAAAAACAAAGAAAAGATTAATTTTTTTTTTAACAAAAATCATGTTGAATAAGACTTTTTCTTTCATCACATCTGAAGAAGAAACATGGACACACAAAGGCACAATCATCAGAAAAATAGATTTATTACGGAAATTTAAAATTAAAATTATAGCTAGATTTCTCTCTTACTTTCCGAGATGAGTTATTATTTACAGTCAATACAATATTTATATTTACCAATTTATAAAGAAATAAATATGAAAATTTATTTATAAATTTATAAACATTTACTAAATTATTAAAATATGTGAAGCATCTATAAGGGAATCCTGATTTACCATTTTATAAAGTTCAAATAAATAGTGTAAATAAAAAATCTAAGTGTTTACTATTTTTGTTTTCAATTCTCAAGAACAAAGAAAAAGTATAAATTTACTTTCATATGCTAAGGTTTTATTGTAAATCTAATCAATGCATTTTAAAACAGTAAACATTGCTGAGAAGTGAAGGACGATAAAATAATAGCTGTGTCAATGGAAAAAACAGTCTTTTTGACGCGCTGTTTTTTTTGTTTTTTTTTTTTTTGCATACACAAAGGCTCAAGTTTAATGAGAAAACAATGGCTAAATACATAGCCTATTTACTGTTCGATAATTGGAACACAAATAAAGTCATTTTTTAAAAAATCATATCATCCCAAGCAAGGGAATAAAGTCACTAAGACATAAGTGGTTACTGAGTGTTAGAGATTATGAGAAAAAGAAAAACATTATTAAGGAGAGAAAACATTATTGTTGTCACTATCTATTGTTATCATAGATAGGGATCAGTCAAACACACTCTTACATAGAGCTAATGTTTTCTTAACATGATATTTAAAATTATTAACATTGGTGAAAAAATTATTTAAAAATTCAAATATGATCAGATATTTTGATTCCAATGACCTCAAGAGAGCAAAGGACACTGGTTTGATTCTTTCTTTCTCTCTTCTCATATTGGTACATGTTTGGTGAAAGGCATGAACAGTTATTTGCTAGAAAAATTCAGAGACATCAGGTAAGTTAGAAAGAAAGAAATAAATAAACATACCATTGATCTCAATCAAGTTGGCATTTTTCTGGTTAATGACAACATAGAACTCTCGGTGATCAGATTTCTTTCCCACTACCCAGGAATCATTCAGCGTTTTCACAATTGTCTCAGCATCTTCTTCACACCTGAAGGAAAATAGATGAATTCATTTGCGTTTTTTTTTTTTATTTTTTTTTTTTTACAAGGAAGTTTATAGCATCTCATTCCAAGTGGAGTGGAAATTTCTAATGGGTACTTAACAGAAAAACATAAGATCTGGGGAAAAAATATTTGTAGAAAATAAAGACAGAAAATAAAAGAATTTGTTTAAATAATATTTTTTTTCTCTTCAGCAAACTCTTTATTTTTTAATTTTTTATTGTATTTAAGTAATCATCAGACAAATATTTTCACTTTAAAAACTCAAGCAACCAAAACATTAAATTGACTAACATACTGAGAGTCTAGTGGCTAAATTAGAATTTGCTGATAAATGTTGTAGTGTTAGTGTTTTGATATATAAAGCTTGTCTTGGTTTGACAGGGATTGTTCTGGCTTAAGGGGCCTGCCCTAGAGTTTTACAAAAGATATAAGCATTTCTTTTTGGTTACAAAAACATCTGGTTTATTATACCTAAACCTATAACAAAAATTGAAAACTGTTTCAGTTTTAGTAATTATGTTGATAAGTCCATTGATAATATATATATATATTCTGCATATTTAGATACTATGGAAATTACAGATGTTTTATGTTGATTAATTTTAATATTCGTCTTTTCCAAATTATGAATATCCTTTTCAATAAAGGAGGAAATTCTGTCAAGAATTTTTGAAAGTTCATTTTGGAAGGAAAAGTAAAAATTATATATATATAAATAAAATGACTTGGTACTACAAAATTTAATTATTGTTTTAAATAGATCGGATGTAAGCATCTTAATACAAAAATAGGAAGGTGGGAAATATCTTAGGAACCTTTTGGCCAACCCTTCAGAGAAAAAAAATCATTGGCATAACAATTACTTATTTCTTTTAACAGGAGCAAGATACACTTTAAGGAAGTAAATGGCAGAACAAAACTGGTGCATAAATAAAATATAAAATTGTCTTAATCAAAGCTAAAAGAATCACTTCAATTTGTAAAATTAAAAAACAAATTGATAAACCTCAAAAAGCACCAGAAATAGATCAGGAGAGGAAATAATAAATAAAATTAATGTTCTCCCAAAAGAAGAAGGGGACAAAAAGCTCTCCTTTTACCAGCAAAGAGTTGGTCTTCTCAGTGTGATCGTGACTGCTTCGACAATCTAAAGCAAGTGCCAAGAATAATAAGCATAAATTCCTTTAAAATATTTTCATGATACTGAGGGATACAGAGATGACATTTAGCTGATTGATGATAGAAAAGAAACTAATTCTACAATATTACAAAAAAAATAACTGAATTTGTTATCTTTACTTTTAAAATTATGCATTTAATTTGAGAAAAAAAATTATTTCTTGCAGCACTAAAAATTATTTGGAAAATGAGCAGGTAATGATTTTCACCTGCGACTTGTTAAACATATTTTTTTCCAATTGCTGTACTCTGTTCTTTCATGGAAGCAACATTTTTACCTCTTGGCATTGCAACCATCTTGGAACAAACTACCATTGCCATAACAAAGGCACTCTTATCACCAATACAAAAAAGATAACTACAGCACAACAAAAATATATACAAATATATGTGCACATTTAGTATTAAAATTAGACAAAAAGTGTTAAAAGAATGTTAGGAGTTTTAAAATTAGATAAGAAATATATAGAAATACATGTGATATATATAATTAAAATTAAAAATGGTCTCTGTGTGCTTCTTATAATATGTAGAGTTATTAGGCCAGTTAATAAAATTGGAGAAATAAAAAACCAACAAATGATAACAATATTGGCAATAAGATTGATGATATTTATTATATTATTAGCCTTTTGACTAAATTGAAGCGCAAAGAGAAAGATATTAAAGTCGTAATTTTCAGACACACCTATGCCCCTTTTCAATGAGGAGTGGCACTCTGGAAATTAATCACCCAGTAAACCCAAATCCCTGTTTAATCCCTCAATGTGTGATTTTATTTTTAAAATATATTTCACCTCCCATCTGCGTCTTTCTTGTCAGCTGTTGAATGAAGATGCTAAAAGCATGCATCTGAGGTCATCAATAGTATGCAACAGTTGGTTGAAGTGTTCCAATGTTGGCTTTTTATTCCTCAAATTCTACTAACCAGCCTATTATATATATATATATATATATACACAAAATGCATCACATATATTTGTATAGTGCTTTACTTTGCCACCTGAAGACTGTATAAGTGGCTGAAACTGGCAGTAGTGGGGGTTTATATACAGGGTGTCCATAAAGTTTGTGTGCACTTTAAAAACTTATAACTTTATTTGTATTTGCGATAGAAATAATTTGTAAAAAGGATTAGAATGAAGTAAATCTATATTTTTTAAGGTTTTATTGAAATTTTATTTAAGTTTCCACATGTCCTCCATCATTAGCAATACAAAGGGTAATGCGATTTTGCAGTTCACGGAAAACATTTGCCAACTGATTTACAGTAACGCCTGAAATCACATTAGGTATTTTAGCTATACTTAAAACTAGGTACATTAAGCTTTATAACATTTTTTTACAGATTATTTCTATCGCAAATACAAATAAAGTTATAAATTTTTTAAAGTGCACATGAACTTTATGGATACTCTGTATATTGGCAATCTTCTTTTTTTTTTTTAGTTTCATTTGTTGTAAATGCATCAGAAACTCCACGGGTTTTTCAAGTCTTGGATCACCAGAAAAGTTAAAAAAATTTTTTTTTTTCAACGCCTATTCAAATTCCTTAAATGAATTTGTCTAATTAAAAGTCAACAAAATGAATCACTGATTATGTTAGACTCAATTGGAAACATTGTAAATTCTTTAAGAACCGAAAATGATTGATCAGAAGAAATGGGATACCTACTTGGAGAAGTCTGAACTGATGTCGCTGAGCAACTTGAGTGTATCAGGAGGAATGGTTACAGTTGATGCCTTTTTGCTGTCAACATGCACGGTCGTCTTTTGTGCCAGGTTCATATGGTTGAAATACACATATTTGTATTGAGGCTCTGTAAAACTAAATACAAATCACTTGGCATTTATTGACTTTGAACATTGTAAGATTTTTTATTAACCATTGGCTTCATCACTTGTTTTGGACCATCACTAAAGAAGACCAAGAACAAGTGACTGGCTGGCTTAAGGCCTTAAATGGAAGTACAAAATATAGAAACATTAAAAACACTATTACAGCTTGAAACTGCAGCAGCATCATAGCCCGGGATAGTTGCTGCCCTAAGTTTAACAAGAAGTTTATAATAAATTGAAAAGATTAGAATTAAATCAGATAGAAGGATTAAGGAAAGAACAAAGAGGAAAAATATTTATAAATTTTATCTTTCACTTTAATTACAGTTTCATCAGAAATTTCTTAAGAAATGAGGGAACACACTGGAAAATGTTTCAGTATTTTGAATCCTATGCTGCTGTTTGTTTTCATTGGTCAGGTAGATCTCATGCGTCTCTTGCGCTGCTAATGTGTGTGCATGTGTATCTCTGAATTCCAGTGGGTGTTTTTTGTGTTCCATGTGTCTCCGAATCCAGTGGGCATTTTTTGTGTATCTGTCACTGAATTTTAGTGGGCGTTTTTTTTTTTTTTAATGTCTGTCTCATAATGTCTGTGTGCATGTCTAATGCATGAAGAAAGTAGTGGGAAGAAATGGGAAAGTATGTTTATACATGTATAATGAATAAAATAACCAAAATAATTTATTTTCTCCGATGCAAGACAAAAATTTGGATTGGTGTTTATTTTGGTGAAGATAAAAATATTATTGTCTTTATAAATCTTAATTCTGCTTTTTCAGCAAAATTCAGATTTGTGAAGAATTATTTGCTCTTCAGAATTTTTTTTTTAGAAAAGAAAAAAAACAAAAAACAATGAAAAGGCCTAAATGTGGTCATCTATTGAAATTTCTCAACATTTAGTGCAAATCACACAGGAAATATTTTCTGGGGAATTATGGGTATTTTTTATTAGTCAAAATATTAATTGCTGTGTGGAATTTCTTCATCTTTTCATTGCTATTTATCATATTTTGGCTGATCTATTTTGATCATTAAATTTGTTTGCAATAAACTGGTAAAATAATCAATTTAGTCAAGCCAACAAGAGATGCAAACACCTGCTTCCGACCACAAAAACAAACCCTTCTAGCCACAAGAGATGCAAACGAAATCTTCCGTCGACAGGAGACACAAACTGCTCCTTTAGCTACTCTCAAAACAGGATGAGTGTGTGGGGGAATGTGTTGCTCACATATGTTCAATTATTTTGAATGAATTCTTTTTGGACAGAATAAATTTGAAAGTGTTGATTCTCACCCTGAAGGCTTTTTGGAATACTGGTCAGCAATATCTGAGGCCAGGGAAGTTAAGGTTGGCCCAAGAAATTCATCCAGTTTTTGGCAAAGTGGAAATGTAAGAGAAGTGTTCACTGGAAGAGATAACACATTTTGATTTAATTTAATAAGAATATACAGATCAGTCAGATTTTTATTTACAAGAAAATTGTGGCAAGTAAATATAAGTATTTGGGAAGATAGCAAAGATTAATCAGGTAGGATAATCTTTCACAGGTAACATTATTTCTAAAGTCTTGATAATTAGAGACAACACCATTTTCACATCAAGTGTGTATAAATTACTAATAACAAACTACTTAAAATGGTAAATAGGACTTCATTTACTTATTCACTTTCAATAACAAGGTTTTTGCATAGATACTCCTCATTTTGGAACAGATTTTCTATCCATTATTATTTCATTATTACTATAATCATTATTTATAAAGTAATAAATGTTTACCCAATAAAAATAACATTTGTAATAAGAAATAATCCTCATTCTAATTAAATCTGCAAAACTAATTTCGTCTTACAGATTTTTACTCTAAAACTTATTTCATGTACATTTGAATGCAGATGTTATAATGTAAGAGGCAAGTAAAAGGCATTATTTTAAATTGGGCCTTCAGAATACAGTTTAAATTGACACCTGAAAGATACCAGAAACTCAGTATGTCAGACACTGAAGCTGCTTGCACAGTTTGGGAAATAGAAGGAACTGAAACAAAATCTGGCTATACTGACTATAAATTTGAAGGATGCTTTGGTTTGGTATGGTTTGTTTTGTTTTAAGGCATATCAACCTCAATGAATTATTTAATGCCGACAAAATTTTTTATTGCTGGTAATATTTTTTGTTTCTTCAAAAATCCATTGCTGGTAATTTTTTTTCTCTCCCAAAATCTGGCAATATTTTTTCAAAAAATGCATAGCTGGTAATATTTTTTTTTTTTTTTTCCAAAATGTATTGCTGGTAATAATGTATTTCTGGTAATAATTTTTTTACAAAAATGTATTTCTAGTATTAAAACCTATTTTTACACTTTCATAGTGTTTAGACCCCAGTTTAAGAGTTAACTATTTGCCCATAGCTTGGACCCTAACAGGTGCTATCACCCCGAGTCAGGGTGAACCTGGGAACACAAGCAATTAAGGTGTGATTCCACACTCCACCAAACCTCCTGAGAGCCTTGCTGTCGGACATAGTTTATCATCTTATGCAGGATGCGGATGTAGTTTATAGTCATACCCAGGATGGATTTTGGATGGTGACTTGTCCTTTGTAAGGAAACCCAGAGGTGGATGATCATCCTTTCTTAAAAATTTAAATTGACACATTAAGGTGGATGAAGTGCATAACCATCAGTTATCATTTACGATGTTTTAAAACACAAGGTAGAAGAGGACCTAACCACCAAAACTCAAAGTTTTTAAGAACATTTAGGATCAGCTAAAGGCACCATAAGTAGAGCAGTACATGAGCTTCAAAAAACATCATGATCACAGGGGCAACACATGTTCTGCATTAGGGGCAAGACAGCCTAAGAGAGCCCAACCCTCTACGGGCTGGTTTGAATCCAAAGTTTCTCCTCCTCCTCCGAGACTGGTTGCCACCCAAGGCTATAGAGCTCTGCTATTTGCCTGTAGTTAGTGGGAGAAGAGATGGGTTCATAGCTTTACCAAAGGTATTTGCAAGCAAGTGAATGTAACAAACTCGACTAGAACTGAA